>OZ038000.1:29384762-29614762 GCA_964035705.1 Porites rus
CGTGTTAACAGGATTAAAGCCCTTGTGAATTCACCTTAGTACAAATGAAAGCTGAGGGGTGCTGATTACAATTTCTCGCTTGGGTTTTTCTTCTGTTTCCAACAAGAAAATAATAATAGAAATTGTAGTGAGCAATTGAGCGAACTTTCCTATCATCCCCCGGGCGCTTGCTTTTTTTTAAAGCCCTCCCCAGCTTTTTTGGGGGAGAGCAATATTTTGAAAAGATTAAACTTTTAAAATAGGTAGCCTTATATAAGTTCTGCAAGATGATATAGATAAAATGGAATATGGCGCTCCTCACATGTACATTTTTACAACTTTGTCAAGGAATGACAGAAAATGTGGCGAACCATATGTCCCAGTTTACATGGCCAAGAAAAAAGAATATCTAATTCAAACATTATTCAAAATGGCCGCCGTTTTTGCTTTTACACAAAGGTCAGTTTTACCCAGATAGTCTACAAACTCAGACATTAAAATATGGGGTGATAAGAGGTTTTAAGTATGCTAACGCTCAGTATTTGTACAAAAGAGTAGCATGTTTTTACTTCAAAGGGCTTTTTCTCGAAGCACTCATGACGTCATATCTCGAACTTCCTGATAACAAAAGAACAAGCTCGAACGACTTCAAATTTTTCCAAATTGTGTCAAATGAGCGAATATACACTGTGCTACTTTTACAGTTAAAAGCTGAACCGCAAGTGCAAAGTTGCTATGTACATGTATAAAACTTTGAAGCAGGCCCAAAATATGTCAAATATTTCAGCCTACCGCTAGAGTTCGGCCTGACAATAGTTAACCCTTTAAACCCTAAGATCAAAATTTGATTTCTCATTTCTTACCCCTATTCATTTCCCACAGAAGTAGTGGGGAGAAGTTGATAAAATATCAAGCAAATTCATCTTGTGTGACCATGTACGTAATTCTCATGACCACTCTGTTTTACAAAGCATTGATATTACAAGGAGAAATTTGATGCTGATCACTCTTAGGGCTTAAAGGGTTAAGCTACGAGACAGTGTAGTTTACGTAGTACCTTTAATATTCTCAACTCGCACCCTTGAGTCATAGCATTGGAACATGTAATAAAGCAGCTCTGCAGCTGACGTCGTCTTCCATGTGCTGTTTTTGATTGGCTGAAGGTGCGATGATGTTTCGTTGCCATCGAAACAATACTCAGGGAGCCTGAAGCCAAAATTTGAATAACCGTTTAAGCTATTTTCTATTTAAACTTTGTACTCTGTAGTCAATTATTATTTGATTAGTACTTAGTGATTACGGAGCACTTTCACGAGCGCAACGGTCGTATAATAATGTTAAACTAAAGAACAACAAGATCTGTAGAAAAAGACACATATACGGTGAAGTTCGATATTGAATGTTACAGATCCAACGTTATTTATTTGATAAATTTTATAAGTATTGTTATCATTTAATTTTTGGGAAAAAGAGGGTGTACCTGTCTGACGTCACTGCTTCGGTGTTCCAGTGGAACTGCAGGAGTATAATTAATACTACCATAATTGTTCCACATTTTAAACATAAAAACTTTTCCATATTTATCATGAATTTCTTTGTTCTTGTTGACCCTGTAGAGATGAAAAGAAAATCACAATGAATATCCTTCTATATAATTTAACTTGTTTTAAAACCTTCAATGAAATCATATTCAAATTTCATATGCCGAAAAAGTGCTAATAAAAACGTTTTAATTGAGCTTGTCCCGTGGGCGTGTCATAGGCTACCATATTCTTAAACACCAACTTCTTTAAAATCTATCGTTCAAACTTCCCGATACTAAACCAAAAGTTAAAATTTAATTACAGAAACGGACCACCAGATGGCGCTGTACATCACATTCGAAATCAGATTTTTTGAAAGAAAGCAAATGATCCTGAGATTAGTGTGCGTTATGCTATGAAGTGCACAGCATTAAAAGAATAAGTTTTGTGATGTTGATTTCAATCATGCTATTTACGATGGTGTTCAGTCATACTTACACACATTGAGCGACGAAGTCTGGATGGTTTTAGATAGTATTTAAATGAAACAAGGAAACAGTATAGAGAGAGCTGTCAGAAATTCACCTAAGAATAAATCTCCAGTAACCTGGCATTTAAATGAAAAAAGGAAACAGTGTAGAGAGAGTTGTCAGGAATTCACTTTAGAATAAATCTTAACCTGTTGTTTTAAATAACTGCATGACAAAACCATTGCATTCGATTTGCTAATAGTTTCGAACGTAAACATTCTTTTCTTGCGTGAAATTTAACGAAGAATTGGACAAAATTTATTCAGTGTCATTCAATAAATTTTCGCACAAAATATTTTTACTCAGCCGCATTCTAGAGAACAGGTCACAGTGAATTGCCATCAATCCGACACAACTTATTAGAAGGTAAACGACTTAATGAAAACGTTTGCAAGTGATAAAAAATTAATCATCCATCGGTTCACATCCAAGGTTCACATCGTTGATTAGTCTTTTCTTCAGTTTCGAACTGAAAATCAACTTCGCAACTGATCTAAACTGTTCTTGAGAATCATTTTGTACAGACAGAGACTTGTTCTGCTTTGTTATTCTAAAAATACTAACCACTAAATTGATATTTTGATACAGATTTGGTATCTTTCCATGTTTTGGTCTTGTAAAGTATCGAAGTAAATTATCCAAAATCAGGTACTAGAATTAAACATATTTTGACTTTTTCCGATTCCCCTTTAAAAAAAATAGATCAGTTTTGATTGATTTTGACTTATTTCAAGTGGTTATTACGTAATTAGTCTTGCTAAAGCATGAAAAGCTTGCTTACCTTACAGACTATTACAAAATATCCTCAACATGTCATTTTCTTGCAATTGCCCCGTCAGTACGTCTTCCGGGTTTTGCATGGTATAAACACTTCTGCCGGTAGAGAAATTTAAAATCAGTTGATTTTGTACAAGGTTTAATGGACAGAAATACAAAACCGTACTTTCTCTAGATTACAAATGCACTAATTAGAAATATATTTTGTAAATAATATATAACGATGATAAAACAACACATATAGGGTATCCGACAACCGATAGATTACACAGCAGTACCTTGGTATAATTTGTTCAAATTACTTTGAAGAAACTAAAATAAAAAAACTGAAAACTGCTCTTTTAAGATCAAGTTTTTCACTTTTTGAAACCTGAGAAACAAAATTTGTTTCAACTATAAGCTTACACAAGGCATATCTTGATCTGTAATTTCGACAAAGTTAACTTTTGTTTTGGTTTTCTTTCATTTTCACTTTCCAAGTACCCTGCAACCCGTTGCGGTTTGGCAAGAAATTAAAACTTCAACTGCGTCTGGGTCTTTGTTTTCCGTAGGAAAAATTAACATTGATCAGATAGCGTAACGAACGTTACCGGAACATCACGACACAGCAAAATACTGTTTAGTCGCTTTCATTTGAATGGTCACACATTGGAATTTCACCCACAGACTCAAAAGTTAGAACCCGCATCTTTTACAGCATAATAAACCGTAAGATGGGAAAGTACTGACCAGTAGCTTTCATCTGAATGGTCTCACTTTAGGATTTCATTCACAGACTCAAAAGTTACAACGACCTTGTACAACACGATAAACAGTTTGGAAGCTAACATTATGAAAAATTACCGCTAAATACTAATAAAAGAAGCCATTAGCTAAACAGATTGTTCTTTCTTGACACCTCCATTTTAATAGTAATGCTATGTTGAGGATTCCTGGTAGAATTTATCGAATTCACTTGCGTTGTGTTAACCACAGCTGCATTTTAAAAATATAAAATTAAACTTAGTTCTATATACAGTTTTGATTTTTTCAAAACACAAATCTACTCCCAGCATGTCTCTTTCTCAAGATAAGTGATAAATATATAATCAAGAACACACGGATATTCAGTTAATAACAAAATGTTTCGGCCAGATAGATAGGTCGGCCCATTGCAGCTAGGGTTCACGTGACCTATCTCCAGCCATAAATTATGGGGTACAACCCTAAAAATACAAGAAATGGAAAGAACACAAAAAAATAGTGGTTCTTAAAATTTTCAAGTATTAACTTCTTACAAGAGAGGATAATAGTAAGATTTTTAAGACGGTTTAAATGACAAAGAAATATGGTGTGTGTCGATGGAAAAGTGGCTTGTGCCGTCCTTGTGGTTCAGCAATATTCATACAAATTCTTATAATTTTCCACTGACCCATTCCAACAACCATAAAATCTTAGGGATGTGTGACAAACACCTCAAAATAGGCCTTCTTGATTATATAATAATTTTTGTATAAGTAAGATCAGGTGACTACTAGACTGCAAGCAATAAGAGAAAAGGCGGACTGCAAGCAGTCTATATGACTACTAGCTGTAAGGGGCCCATTAGAGCCGGATTACGATATTCATTTTCTGTTCCTATTACCTTAAAAATTCTTAATTATCAAGATTAAAAGAGGATTTGTCAGTAATATATCGTTCCGTTGTGTGACATGGATTTTTTGCCGATGGGTATAAATTTGTTTTAAGACATCTTACAACTACTTTAATTCGCAAAAATGTAAGCTCTGGTCTATCATGGTTCGCCCAATATCTGAAAACGAAAAGATATAGAGGCTATATCTTTTTTCTGACAAAAACATTGGCTTGTCTGTGTTTTTCTACTTGTCTTATTGAAGTGAAAGTTTTAACTCTGATCTCTTAAGACAAACATTCAAGACGCTCTGCATGACATGATAAACTGAACGCTCCTGACCTGAATGGGATTTATGGAAATGTCGCGAGAGGCAGCTGGTAACCTCAAAGACGAATTTGTACACCCTTGAATTACCTTTTCGATGAAAGGCGAAAAGATAAAAGATCCAATGTCAATCAGCCTTTCATTCCACTACCTTTTGTTACTAACAAGTATGCACACTCTTAATATCGGAGAAATAAAATGACTCTTCTGGCATTTTGCCAAGGCCACAACGAGAAAGTTACTCAGCCTCAAATCTTAAGTCAAAGACAAAAATGTTACAGCTAGCCATGCATGCTACTTGAATCTGACTGAATCAAAATGTGTCGCCTAATTCTTTAATTTCAGATGACGGTATTCCTTTTTTGAAGTCATAAGAGGTGATGATAGAGAGTTTTGATTACTTGGTGAAAAACATGAATGGGTTACGTTAACAATCGTTAGGTCCTGTTAACGAACAGATCAAAGGCTTCATTTACATTTGAAGGGCGAATTACAATATTCAGCTAGTTTTTGAGATTTCAAGATGTCTCATATCGAGGATATTTAGCTTTGCTTTTGTTAAAGTCAAGGTCAGATTTTAGTTGTTGAATTTGACAATGACCGTGCTTAAAAACTTACAGATTCGCTATGAAACGCTGGAAATAGCAAATTAATACTTTCTGAGGAACATACAGCAAGAGTTTAGAGGATGAGATATGATATCCAAAAAGAAAACATTATAATTAAACATAAAAAAACTGAATTGAGATATAACTCTAGTACCTAGAGATATCTACTCAATAGTTTCTTGTTCTTTCAAATTACAGTTTACCTTCCCTAACCAGATTTTGTTCGCTCTTTCATGCAACAGGCCCTGCATAAGATGCGATCCAGTTATACAAAAAATACATCTCCTTTAGTTTCGTATAAGAATGTTAGCCATAATATGATTTCACCACAAATTGATAAAAGAAATATTTGTAAAACTTGAATCGAAAAGTTGTTTTCGCTCTGTGTGAGATAAGCTAAAATATGCCCCAGTTCCATACAAATCAATCTAACACTGAGATTCACTCGCTTTGCTGATGAATCTCCAATAGAGAAGCATTGAAATCATACCTTCACTACACAGCATGCTTGCAATAGCGCACAGGCTGCCAAATACCAATAATTTGAATGGATTTCACCACAGGTTCCCACTTTTCGATGTAACCGACCGTTTACACTGTACTTTGAAAGTAAATTCAGATTTTTAGGAGTTAGCAAATTAAACAAAAATTTTTACATTGTAAGGGATTTATCGTCTGTACGGATGACACATTTTGCAGCCCAAATTGACAGTCGTTGTAAAGGATTTCTTTAAACTTATCAAACCCATCGATTGTAATCACGCTATTTAAATATTAATGCAAAATCGACGCTGCTGGAGACCAAGTCAGTCCTTTGGCTATATTTTAGAAAGTCGATTATTACAGACATAAGATTCACTTGAAGTTTTCACAGAGCTGCGCTGGAACTAAGCCCATTAGATAAAGTAACCTAAGAGTAACATTATCATCGTAAAGTGTATTTATTCAGAATCATATTCTTACTATTCATGCACAATACACATGAAATGCAATATGGGTCAGTACAATGATCAAAGAATGGTCGAAAAGGTTCAGTATCCAGATGTGTGGACAGCAGTATATTCACAAGCAATAGCCCATGTTCGATCTAACTGCCCACCTACCCCTCCCCTTAAGCAAAGATTTGCCTTAAGTGAGAAACAGGTATTAATGTTGTCTTAGGGGAGGGGTAGGTGGGGTAGGTTGGCAGTTTCCCTGAAAGGTAAAATGATCCACTTTTAGAGGCTTTCTGGTCATTTTTCTATATTTTGTTTGGTTTTCTTTGTGCAAAAGTCTCGTCTGGGAATTGCGAGACAATGGAGTCGTGAAAAATTTGCAATTTTAACCCTAAAGCCTCGGAGTCACGTTAAAGTGTTAATATATCGATCGTCGGCTATTATGGCAGTGCGGGCATCGCTCTAAGCCTGGGGGTGGGGAGGGTGAGTCGCTGGAATACACTCAAAATTTTATTAGAAAAATAAAATATTTTCATTTTTTTTCCGGCACTATCGAGGATCGTTTGGCTTTTTCGGGATACATTAGAACCTCCATGTGCGACCACTTCACATAACATCTTCTCCTCCCCCCCCCCGCCCTTCCTCGGCGATCACCTACCTCTCGTAAGCTATCAGACTGACTTACTGATGGTGACGGTTTTAATAATCTTCGGTTGTGATTACGATTGTGTTTATGGTCATAGCTACGACTGTAATTTATTCAAATGACGGCAGTTGCCCTATTAACTCAAATAAAGCCATCATCAACAGTTACATTTATTTGACAGAAGGCTTAATACCGATTCCAGTTCTAATAAGATTTTGGAGCCACTGCGACACTACATGTAACACTGCACTGTTCGTTAGATGGGGTCTGTTTGGGAAAGTAAACAATGTATTTTTAACAATAATTTAATACTAAAACTGAGTTGATCTTTAGATGGATGAAATCTTTAAGTATGACTATTGAAATGAATATTACAGAGAAGTACTTTCCTGTGGTGGGATTTATTTTGCAGTACAACGCAGTGAAATATGACCACTCAACTAAAAGCTCCAATGTCCGGTAGCGCTCTTAAAAAGTAAAACCATGGTTTTTAGATTCAGGCAAACCTAAAAGCAAAGCTCCTATACGAAAGGTTAAGCTTTTTGAGTTATTCATTTCGAAATAAAGAAAACAAGAAAAAGTTGACAGTCAGCACATGGTTTATTAAATCAACTGTGCGATTACATTTAACTTTTTTGCCTCAAATAATCGCTTGGAGGCGGGTACAGGACTTGCTATTTTGCGTCTCTATTTTTAAAGATAATGTCGCGTATTTTTCGAAACCTCTAGCAGAACAAATGTGTTTGAAACCAGCAAAATTCTCAATGAATTATATATTTAGACAGAAACTAAACACGGTAAAATAAACTTCTAAGATAACAATAAAACAGAGCAAACAGACCTGTTTCCGTAGACAAAGATTAAGGCTTCTGAATAAATTAGTATTTACAAACAAAAAAGAAAGCTTATTTCCCTGTTTAGTCAAAAGTGATTTTCTTAATACTGTTATTAAAAATGAAATGTCTCAATACTTTAGAACAGCTTTTTGAACTCCTTTCTTTTCACTGAAAAGACAGTGTTTCTTAGCCCTATTTTTACATTCGGTAATACCCTACTGTTCTCCTTAAATTTTTTATTTAAAACATGAAACAAATCTAATTGATAGCTTTTCCCTCCAGAAATAAAGATGTCCTCATGAAATTTCCATAAACAAATACTTTTGGCCAACCATCTATATCCGTACTAATTTTGTATGTTGAGCACCATTGGCAGAAAAGGAGTGTCCGCTTTTTCATTATACTGATCATTTATTTTGCACGTAACTCCATTTCAAGGCATTATCTTGAAGTCTTGGATTTTAACAACTCATTGAGAGTTACTTAAGAAGCTGTTTTGGAAAATTTATCACTTTTTTCCGACTTATCTCGACTCAGAGCTATGTCAAATTCAAGTTGCGCAATTCGTGAACTTGAAGGAATCGGCGCGTTTTCAGTAAATATTCTTTCCGCTGTCTTAGGAAGTCTTGGTAATCTATTGGTTTGTTCGACAGTGTACTGGAGCCCGCGACTTCACAAGGCATGGTGTTATTTTATTTGTAGTTTATCTCTCGCTGATCTGATGGTAAATCTTGTTGTTCAACCGATGGAAGCCATTCTCACGTTCGCGCGCATGAAAGGGATTTGCAATCACGAGTTGCGAGATGCGTTTCGTTTGGCAGCCTACATAACGTGCGGCGCTTCGCTTATGAATCTGGTGTTTATGAGCGTGGAGCGATGTTTAGCTATTGTGTGGCCGCTAAGACAAAGGCAACTCCGACATCTCACTCGGAGAAGGGTTCTTTTTTTGTTGATTATCATTTGGGGAGTTCCTTGCCTTCTTGGCACATCTGGTTTAATAGCTGGCAAAGGGACAAGGTTGTCTTCAATACTGGTCCTTATAGGACTGGCAGGTTGCTACGGAGTCATATTAACCAGCTATGGAATACTACTGCTAAAAACAAGAACGCATTTCAAAGTGCACTTCGCGAGAACAGTAGTAGTAAAAGAATTTCATAATAAGGGAAACAACAGTGCCTGTCAACTCAGCCACGGAAAAGTTAATGATGTATTCGATAGCAAGAGTCATCAGGATTGTAGTGCGCGTGCGACCGAAAAACGACGAGGATCTGCTAACACACGTGCTGCCAAGAAAAGGCGGGAATCTGAGCGGCGTGCGGCCAAAACAATTGCTGTGGTAATTGCTTTATTCACTCTAAGCTGGGTTCCATACGGGTATGTTCTTGTTACTGACCCAGAACAAAACATTAATACTTTCTACGTATGGGCAGTAACCATTGGATTAACAAATTCCTCTGTGAATCCTCTAGTGTACTTTTTCAGCAACAAAGCCTTTAGGAAGAACTCCAAACGACTTTTACGATCTATCGTTTGCTGTTTCAGAGAATTCTAAAATGTTTAATGGCCCCAGTTTATGAGAAGTGAAATGTACTATTCTTCAACAACAACAACAAAAAAATCTTCTATTTATTCAGTGAGAGAAAAACGCTAAATGAAGAAAGCTTCATCGCGTATTTAATTGATATGACTGGCAAAATGATAATTTAAAGACCCGGATCAAAGATTGCTAAAAATTATGATTGCGTATTTTTTAAACGCTTTTACTATGAGCCGGTTAAGTGAGGAATTCCACCCCTGGTTCAGTTAAGTGTTTCACATTCAAGTTTCAGAGTGGTGCGCATGCGGGTTACGTTAATAATTCAGTCCGGGCTGAAATATTAAGGGCACCCAACGGGAATATAGTCCAAAACCATTTAAACATAGCATTGTTAGACGTATTTTAGTATTTTAACGCTAGATATAGGCATATTTTTATCCCCTAAAAATTTTTCATCTGTTCGGATTGCCTAACTGAAAGTCTAGTGATCCGAAAATTATAGGAATCAAAACTTACCTTTTCGAAAATTTCAGCCAGAAAAAAAAAGGGTAAAAATGCGTTAAAAATGGGCAATTATACCCTTTTTAGATCTTCGAAAATCCTAGGAGAGGCCGGCAAGCAAGAAATTTTACAACAAATGTTCCGAAAATTCTAGGTCTCAATTCTTCTTCCGAACAGAAAAGGGTTTTCACCGTGTTTGACCGGGCTGAAATTTCCAGCCTGGTCGGTGCTACGCGGCCCGAATATCCCTTTTCACATTCTCTTATGCTATGTGCAGAATAGTTAAGCTCCTTTAGAGCTAGACTGTCTAACTAAGTTTACAGTGGTATAATTTCTGTAACGTATTCGTTGTCCATCTTTCGGTTTTGTATGTTTAGATTACTATGATTTCGTTCGTCATAAGCTAGGTGTTTAATGATACATTGTATCACTTGATCAGGATTATTTAAATAAAAGAAAGGTTGACCAGGAGAATCAATAGAAAGAAGAATATCTTGGGAAAAGTAGAAAATGACAACAACAACAACAACAACTGTAACAGATGGCCTCAGTCAGCCTAGTCCCCAGGCGTTTTCGGCTGGGTCATTCCTGGACTTTACCATGAGCTGTGACGTCACCGAGAGATACTCGCCGAGAACTTCAGGGCGGAAAAACGTAATGAGCATGCGTAGAGTCTCCAAGACTTCTCGCGGACAACGGAGCAAGAGAGAACGACTAGGGACTAGGCTGGGCCTCAGTATTGTTTATATTGGTGTGACAATTCTTTACTAGAAGTACTACCCTTTACGTGTCCGTATCCTTAAAGAAGACTCTACAGTAGCTGCTACATGCCCCATTGCTATACCACAACATTGTTTATCGTTATTACCATTGTTTTACAGTTATGGTAACAATGCATGTGAAGTGTAACTATCAGTGAAAGAGTAAATCAGTTGATCCATCCATACGAAAAAAAGCCATTTTTAATCCAGAAATCACATTCTCTCTTATGGTAGTCCTCTTTAATTACGGTGACTCCGTCATTAGTGAAGAGGGCGGTGCTTTCAGGGTACCTTTTCCACGAGTTGTCGTTAACAGTTCCTTTGTGTATGAATTCACCGAATTGCCTTCTGAGGTCTTTCATAAATCTTTTATCCTTCTCCGACGGTGTATACTTCAACTCAGCAGGGAAACCAAAAAAGGCGACTTGATCCCATATATGGCATGCGAGCGAGGCCGGGTAACCAAATACATTGATTGGAGCTGAGGGACTGTTGGTAATAAGGTATCTATACACGGGGCTCTTAAAACCTTTGGAAGCATTCAGCGCGAGGACATTCGTGGGACACGTTTCACGCAGGTCTGACACCATTGATGAGAAGGCAAACTGAAGGGAGCCACTTTCAGCCAGACTGTCGTTGTACATACTCAATACTTCATCCACATCGTTGCCAAGAAATGGACGCAGCTTTTCCTCAACATGGTCCTTATAGTCTCTGAAAGCTGAGTTCCCGAAGGTTTTTACTGGCGAAATATTAATTTCTTGAGCTGTTGTTCCTATAATCAGGGGTACATCATTTGCTTTTCTGGATTCCATAGCAACAAGAGGGGGTTGCGCTACGATAGTTTTGTCGACCACCGCGACTGCACCATCGAAGTGATTCTTTGTGGGTAGATCCATAAGATCAGCCATTCGCCAGTACGGATATACATCCCAAGGAATGGCGTCCTCGACTTGCTTGGGAGTTAGACTATACAAACATTCCCTCTCATCTGCCGAGCTATTTCTCTCGCATTTAGAGTGCTTGACAAAGATTTCGTTGTCAATGGCCGCATCTTCAGATGACTTGTTGAAAACCGGGGAAGCACTCATTACAATTGCTCCATGAAAAAGTCCAGCAGCACTTGGCGATGCTAAAAGTGCCAGTTCAGAAGTCCCACCGGAACTTTGACCAATTAGCGTCACGGATGCCGGGTCACCTCCAAATTTCTCAATGTTTCTTTGCACCCATTTAAGTGCTAATATCTGATCCATGAAGCCATAATTACCGGCGGTTTTTGTCGGGGAAGCGTCTGCTAAAGACTTAAGCGCAAGAAAGCCAAAGGCGTTCAGCCTGTAGTTAAAAGATACTCCGACAATGTCCAATCCTAAAACCATTTCAGGTGTTGGATGTAGCCCTTTCCAATTGCCCGAAAAATACAGTAGATATCCGCCATGAATGTAGACTAACACGGGTAGTAATGTTTTACTACGTTGTTTAGGCGTCCAGACGTTTATAAACAAGCAGTCTTCGCTTCCAATTAGTTTAGTCGGGTCTTGGATGTTTGTAACATCTTGTTGAAAGCACATACTCCCGAATTTTGTGGCATCCAGGGTTCCATTCCAGCATTTGTTTATCTCGCAAAGAACCGGGGGCTTCCAGCGTAGATCTTTAACGGGTGGTTTAGCATACGGTATACCCTTGAACGCGACAACGCCACTTTCGAATTGTCCACGAACAACACCGCCTGGTACTTCCACTTCAACTGTTTGCTCTATTGTTGATACTCCTGCCTTTTTGGAAAAGAAATAATAAATTATTCCTCCAAGGAAAGCGAGAAACACGATGAATATGATAATGATCGTAGCGATTTTCTTCTTTTTCGTCTTTTTTGTTGTTTCTGACAAAATCATGTCCTCAATGTCAATATCTGATTCATCATCGTTCATCGACAGAAGTGGATTTGATAGATTCGTTTCTCGCCTATTAGGACTCATCTTAGCAGCGGCTGTAATAGAGCGTCAAGAATCTTCCGTTATGGCTTTTGTTAAGGCAGTCAAGCGTTTTCGTGACAAAAGCTCCTTGTACACTAGGAGGCTTAATATCTTTTATTTTTATGCAAGTGTTATTCAATAGAGTTTGAGAATAACGCATATCTAAGTGATTTTGAGAAAAAAACTGTCTTTTCAGCGTCACGCAAACCAGAAATATCTTTAGTCCCAGGAAATTGTTTTTTGGGAGTTAACTTTTGCAGCCGAAGCCCCATAGGTACAAAATTTCTCAGCTGCACACTTTTAAAAATAAAAAACTAGCCTCCCCGCAGACGTCCGTTGGGGTTCGTTTGTCACGAACCCCAACGGACGTCTGCGGGGTAGCCTGCGCGCAGATACCCTGGGTTCCAGAGGCTTTTCATGCGCGGTTTCGCCGCTCGTTTCTTCGGCCTTCGGCCGACACGACACCGCCAAAAGCTCCTCGTCGCACGCGAGAAAAAACCTCTGGTACCCAGGGTAGCGCGCAGACGAAATTAAACTAATCAGAGTTTAGTTATCGTCTGCACGCAGGCTACTGCGGAGAGGCTAAAAAAAACCGGATGTGAAAATTTCCACGTGCCGGCTAACGGCGTTAGAATTTGATATGTGACACAAGGTCGCGTCGGAAGAATCACGCTTATAATACTTCCAAAGCCTGTTCCAAAACAGTACACCTTCAAAGGAACAAAATAAAAAGAAGGTACCTAGAGAGAGCACACATTGAGGACCGGTCGGATGTAATTCGTCGCCAGATAGGCAATAACATCAATATTTTGCTTTCTTTTTGTTGTTTAACATAGGCTGTCAAAATTCTCCAATACACTCTCCATTTGCTCGACCACGGCGTAGATTCCAACGAGAAGCATACATTCCCGGGGGACACTCCCTTATTTCGCCAATATGGGTATGTGCCTATGGGTATGTGAACAGGGTATGTTTTTCAGGGTCTATATGAACAGGGTGTGAATTTTGGCGGTGTGCGGTCTACGTGTGTAACGAAGTTTTTTAAAAATAATTTAATTTTGTTCCGTCAGTAATCTCAAAAAAGGTTTTTGAATGTGATTCAGCAAAACAAATTAAATAAATATATTTTCCCCGTTTTGTATTGTACTTTATATTATCTAAAAAGAAAACATCTCCTTAAACAGGGCATTTGGACTACAGTCTTAAACAGTAGTGAAAAAAAAGTCTCTTGTTTTAAACAGGGTTGCAAAAATGAACGGATTTTGGCTTAAACAGGGTCAGGGTTTGAAGGCCTTGGCGGCTCACCTACACCCAAACTTCCCTCAAGTGACTCCCCCCCCCCTCCCCCCCGGGAATATATTGCACAGCATCCGACCTTAAACTGAATTATAACTCTGTCTTCGTTTGAATATTGTTCGCTTTAAAATCAGGCCGTTCGTGTGTTTTCACTTTAGCGTTGACCGTTCGCGCGTTCTTCAAATTCTGACTTGCAACCTGCAACCTGCAACCTGCAACCTGCGACCTTCAACCTGCAACCTGCGACCTGCAACCTGCAACCTGCAACCTGTAACCTGCAAACTGCAACCTGCAACCTGCAACCTGCAACCTGCAACCTGCAACCTGCAACCTGCAACCTGCAAATTGACCCAGACGCGTCCAGGTGTAAGGTACGCTTTGATTGTTTTTATTTTGTTTCGTTTTGTTTTTTTATTCATGTCTCCAGAATTCGGTCTGAATACCATAGCCTTGGTTTTGTCTGTAACTTGTCCCAAATTCCATCAGTCTGTTTTGGCTGTGTTGGATTCCAGCCTTCCATGGAATCCAAATTTTCCCTCAAACTTGAAACTTACTTAACGTAATTTTTAACTTTTGCAATATTTCTCGGTATCACTGACACCCACGGGTGCATAAGGGTCAATGAGCTGAACAAACTTACTGGATGTTTATAATGGATTTAACACCTAGTCAGTAGTTTTTTTTCGTGTGAAGAGGGAGATCATGTTAGTAAATGCATTTGTAATAATAGTATCGACACTGAGACGAGTGGGTTCTAAGAACTTTGTGCAGCATGACAGGTGCGTGACATGTCACTTCTATTGATAGTAAATTACGTGTCACGTGCGCATGCAGAGCGTCTACAAATCTGGGAACTCTTCAACAATGCGAAAATCGCAAGAAACGAGACCTTTTCTTCCTGATCGAAAACATTCAGACTCTTACATGGAAATACAAGATGGTGTACATTATAGTTCACTCGATTCACGGATCCGTTTGGCTCGACAGCGCAGAACAAGACGCTGTGCACTTGTGTTTGTTGTCATTCTTTTCATCGCCATCTTAGGAGGGCTTTTGTATTATTATTTCTCGCGCAAAGTAAAGGAATACGAAAATGCTGAGGAAACTCAGAGCAACATAGTTGAACTCAAGAGTGGTTCCGTACGTGGAATATTCGAGAATGATGCTGTTGTCTTTAAGGGAATTCCGTATGCACTGGCTCCCGAAGGAGATCTACGTTGGAAGGCGCCTGTTGCTTGTAAAATGAACAACTGCTGGAGAGGAACTTTTGAAGCTGGTGAATTTGGAACTATGTGCGCCCAGCAAGATGTCCTAAACAGAACGGATCCCACCGGAGTCATCGGTACCGAAGACTGTTTGTTTATTAATGTTTGGACGCCAAAGAAAAGGCCCAGTGAAAAGTTGCTGCCCGTGCTAGTATACATTCACGGTGGATACTTGCTGTATTGCTCAGGAAATTGGAATGGGCTATGTCCGTCTGCTGAATTGGTGACTGAGATAAACGTGGTTGGAGTTTCTTTTAATTACAGACTGAATGCATTTGGTTTTTTAGCTTTGAAGTCTCTGGCAGATGCTTCACCTTCTACAACCTCTGGAAATTATGGTTTTATGGATCAGATCTTGGCATTAAAATGGGTTAAAGAAAATATTGAGAAATTTGGAGGTAATCCCGCCTCTGTTACTCTGATTGGTCAAAGCTCCGGTGCAACGTCTCTTCTAGCGCTTCTTGCTGCACCTGCTGCAAAAGGACTTTTCCATCGTGCAATTCTCATGAGCGGCTCACCAATTTTCAACAAGTCATCGGAAGATGCAGCTCGTGACAATGAGATTTTTGTAAAAAAGTCTAACTGCGTAAGAAACAACTCATCTGCTGAGCGAGAATGTTTGTATTCACTTACTCCCAAGGAAATTGAAGATGCAATTCCATGGGATGTGTATCCATACTGGCGCATGACAGATCAAAATGATCTGCCCACTAAAAACATGTTTGATGGTGCTGTTGCTGTAGTTGACAAAGTTGTAGTGCCACATCCTCCCCTTGTTGCTATAGCAACAGGAAGAGCAAGTGATGTACCATTGATTATTGGAACAACAGCACAGGAGACAAATTTTCAGCCAGTTAAAAACTTTGAGAATTCTACATGGGCTGATTATAGTGCTTATGTCAAGGAAAAACTGTTTCCTTTTATTGGAGATAATTTTAGTGAAGTGTTGGGTATGTACAACAAAAGTGTGTCCGAAGGTTCTGCTCTTCAGTTTTTTTACACTTCCATGGCATCTGATGTCAGAGTAACTTGTCCGAATAATGTCCTCACTCACAATGCATCTAAATTTTTCAAGAGTCCTGTTTATCGTTATGTAGTGACAAATTCCCCATCTGCCCCGATTAATTTAATCGGATTTCCAGCGACACTTGCTTGCCACATGTGGGACTTGGTTGCATTCTTTGGTTTTCCAAAAGACTTTAAGTACTCTCCTTCTGAAAAAGACCTGAGTTTTATGAGGGATCTTAGAACAGAGTTTAGTAAATTCATTCATAACAAACCTTTCACAAGTTGGGGTAAATATCCTCAAAATACTTCTGTCTTTACTGATGGAGGGGAGAAAATCCTTGGGAGGGATGGATATCATAAGAAGGAGTGTGACTTTTGGCTTGACAATGGATTTTTTCCATATGCATGGATAAATTAGTCTATTTTAGTGTGAACAGTTAACCAATGAAGTGTACTGTTGACTCTCTCTTAACAGACAGCTCTATAAGATGGACACCTCTGTGTAACAGACACCTAGAGTTGGCTCCTGTCTTTCTTTACTGACCCTTTATTTGACTCTCTATAAGATGGACACCTCTGTGAAACAGACACCTAGAGTAGGTCCCTGTCTTTCTTTACTGACCCTTTATTTGACTCTCTATAAGACGGACACCTCTGTGTAACAGACACCTAGAGTTGGCTCCTGTCTTTCTTTACTGACCCTTTATTTGACTCTCTATAAGACGGACACCTCTGTGAAACAGACACCTAGAGTTGGCTCCTGTCTTTCTTTACTGACCCTTTATTTGACTGTCTATAAGACGGACACCTCTCTGAGATGGACAGTTAGTGCATGCTGGTCCCAAAGCTGGTTTTGGAGGTAGTTGAGCGTAAATGCAGAGTTCAAAGTTATGATTAGCTGTTTCAGCTGTCATTTGGTGCAGTGTATGTGTGTACCTGTCGATGCTTCGTGGAAACATATGGTGATCTTGCTAACCAGAGCCAAATTATTTCAAACATTCTTTTTGTACACTCTCTCTCTATTTTTCCAAGACTTTGACAAGCTTACATGGCATGCATGATTAATTTTCTGTAAATTTAGAAATTTTACTGAATGTAATAAAATTTAATATGAATTTACAAGTCTTTCAGGGCTGTGCTCTAGCAGAGCCCGGTGGCCCCTGGCGCCTAACATTTACCCTTGGGCGACTAGAAAATCTCAGATTTTTCATACAAATCATATGCTGGGCACCCTAGATTTTACAGTTTCAGAGCACTGGGCCCCCTTCAATTTTCCTTAGAGCACAGCCTTGGTCTTTGTATTGAAATTATGCAAATTTAATAAGGAAGGCAGTGAGAAGTATAGTTTGAACAATACTATTTATCATGTAATATTTCATTCCCAAATTTGTATCTCTTTAATCCTTTTCTGGTCCCACACTGGTCCCAGTTGTTCAAAAGGAGGAGAATGCTATCCACTGGATAATGCAACTTCCACAGATTAGAATACCGTCAACTGATGTGATGCAACTCACTTTGACTCGGAAGGTGACTACCACACAGGTTGTCAAAGTGTCAGTCACTGTGAACAACAACAGTCCTATTCAGGACTACATTCACCCACATGATCATACTCAACCTTCTTATGAAGGTTCCTCTACAATAGTTTGGGTATAATACCATGTATGTTGTTTGGTTATAATAATACCCAAATATCCATGTTGAGGTGCAACTTTATCCTTGGCTGAAATTTTATTTTCCTTTGTTTTGGGGTATCATTGTTAATTAATGATAATAAATGAAGAAAAATAAAATTGAAACCAAGGTTAAAATAAAATTATGCATTATCACAAATACTCCAGACGTAACTCTATATATCTCACAGAATTAGCTGGGAGAATTGATCAAAGATCAAAGCATGTTTCCTTTGGTAAATATCATTTTATAAATTTTTATTACCTTTTTTCTTAGTTTTTAATAAGTAGTTTCTTAGAAATCGATTTTGAGATAAATATTAGCGATAAAAAATCACGACGTTTCGATCTCTCCGAGGTCATTTTCAAGTGTATAAAAGTTCTCTAAATTAGCATAAATAAGTTAGAAACAAGTTATAATAGATAAAAATGTGGTGAACGCTAAAATGTGATAAAATATGTAAAAATGTAAAAAGTGCTTAAAAATATTTATATCGCATCGCACAAAGTTTTAGAATCTTAAGAAAGTGTCAGAACAAATTTGACTGTCTTATTTTTGAAATGTTTTTTTATCCAAGAACTGAAACCGACGCTTAACAAACAGTGCGATTCAATTCGCGCCAAATTATTTGTTTAGAGTAGTTCTTGTTAACATTGTTTTTTTCCATTGTTTTTTGACTTTATAAATATTTTTAAGATAAACTGGCCCGTGAAAACGCCGCGACACGAACGCATCGAAGTTGCTCGATCGTGCTTATTAGGCTTCGGGTACTCCCAAGGAGCCCCCTTCCCCGCAACTACCCCCTCCCCCTAACTAAGATCTACCCCTTGTCTAAACTGGCTTTTCGCTTAAATTTCGCTAATTTAAAAGCCCATTCCTTTCGTTAAAGCTTGAAATGAACGCGCATATTTTCCTTGATTCATCGCGACCTACAGGGAAGATCTAGAAAGGACTGAGTACGAAAAATTGACCAATGAGGCGCGACCACGACAATGTGCGCCAACACTGAAATGATCTGCGGTTGACTTCCTTAGGACACAGAGTAGAAACAGAAATTTAAGGCAAAACATAGTCAATGTCAGACAGAAAATGTGTACTTTAAGTCAACTTTTCTCTTCTCTTCATTTGATATTCTTTAGTCTGGAGCTCAAGATAATCGGTGAGTCCTTTCAATGTGTCAGATTCGACGTATGGCGATTTTTAAGGGATCTTTTTCGCAAGGTGTGGAACTATGAAGGTATTAAAATGATGACGTGCCTCCGAATTCTTGCAGGAGTTTCCAGTAAATTGTCGGCATTGGAGATTGAAAACCATTTAGAACAAGGCAAACGATTGTTGTCTTTAGGACAACTCAGCGATGCTTTAGTGCATTACCATGCTGCTGTAGGTAAGTAAAAAAGTTGGGCCTTTTATCTTGACGGAGTGTTATATTTCTGATCGAATCGAACCGGCTCCCGGCTTGTACCCTGTGAATTTGTACGAGTGTGAATTTCTATTTCTTGTCCTTTGACGTCTGTAATTTTTAACTGTTTTGATCACGCTTCTCAAATTTCATCAGTTTTATTTTTTATATTCTATAAATTGCAATTTTCAGTTAGTGTTTATATAGTAAACCAAATCCGAAGTCGATCTTGTCTGGTAGTAACTGTAGTAACCTACTTATAAAGATTGCGATTGTTTTAGCATTTAAATTGGATACCATATAATTGTTTCCGTTTCCCAAGCTATTCTTACCCAAATTTACAGTTTATATTGGCTTTCTGTGGAGCTAAAACCGCTATGTTTATAATCGGCGATGTGAAGTAGTGAAATCGATATGACATTACACAACGAGTAATAAGTCTACAGATCGTTATTTGTAAACATTCAGCTATATAAGTTTTGATAGATACCCCTTCTTCAAAGAATTAGTAGTATTTAAGATAAAAATGTTTGTTTCATACAAGTTAAAAGGAGCTGAAAAATATAAGCATAATCTTCGTTGGGAAATCAGCTGATTTTGACATAATAGTACCGCGTGAAAGTTGCGCCAGTGATTTAATGAGCATCCGACCAATAGAAATTTGCCAGGCATCGTATTTTGTAGGTTGCAATGCAAATACCTCTAGTTGATTCAGCACTGTTGATAATTTTTTCCCTGAAAGATGATAATTATAAAAGATGTATAATCCTAAGGCTGAGAAGATTCAGGATTACTTGACAGGAGGAGCATTCCCCCTGGGAAATTTCTGTTTAGGCTTTTGAATGTTGATTTTAATATGCTGCTTTGTGAGGCATTAAAAAAATATATTTAACTAGCAGATATTGACTTTTTATTGCGACAGAAAAAAAGCCATCTGTCATCACCTATTGCCTAGCTAATTACGACCACCTATTGCCACAATTAGTTTGTGCTATTGGCAATTAACTGATTAAAGATTAAAGATTGTTTTTGCATTTCTTTTTTAGAGGGTGACCCAGACAATTTTTTAACATATTTCAAAAGGGCTACAGTTTTTCTTGCCATGGGTCGTTCAAAGGCGGCATTACCTGACTTGGATCGAGTTCTAGAGCTTAAACCTGACTTTTTCCAAGTAAGTTCCTTTCTTATCCATAATGCAGTTTTACAGGTTGATTGACAACTTCAGAGGCAGTGATCCCTGTGTTATCCTTTTTTTCTTTCTTGTTTTCCTGTCATCCTTGATCTAGCCTGGGTTGCAGACATAACCTAACCTCTGTTAGTAATGTCTGCAAAGCGGCCTTGATATCCATGTTTTGGGCCTCCAGGGGTTTTAAGTAGCCAGCAGATTTTAATAGAGTAACCGACTGTATCGACAGTCCACATTTTCAAAGGGTCTCTAGGGGCATGCTCCCTCAGAAAATTTTAAAATTATAAAGCCCTAATAAGCAATTTCCAGCATTTAGGGGACTAAACTGAGTTTTAAAGAGTGAGTTTTCTAGTCAAGAAGATTTGGGTTTTATTCAAATTTTGATTTATTAGTCAGACAATTAACTCCTGCAAGCAATGAACAAGTGATAATTATACTAAGTTATGTACATTTCTGCATGAACAAATTCTGTTTTTACCCATGACGTTATTGAAACTAGCTACTTCTAGTTTGGGAGAAAAAGTAGCCGACTTCTCTGAGCAATGTAGCTGACGCGTTTCATCAGTAGTTGGTGCTTATTGAAACCCCTGGGCCTCCAACAGACTACAGACAGACAACATTTTGAATTTCAATTCCCTTCAACATGATTGGCAATTGATGATGGCATTTCTAACAGGCCAATCATGACACATACTAAAATCCTGGTACACAGGTGGGGTCCTGGAGCAAGGGATTTCAGCACTGTTTTGCAAACAGACTTAACCAGAGGATTGGTTTCGTCTGTTGTGCAGGGTACCATGACCATGTGGTTTGTATTGTCCCTACTTAGTGGTTATACACCGCTATTACAGTTGTGACACTTTAATAAAGGTATCATCATCATCATCATCATCCCTCTTTCGGGTTTTGTTGGGTTAAGTAAGTTGGTATTAGTTATGGGGGTGAGTGGTCTTGATAGATAATTTATAAAGATTGTTGTTTTCCTTGTTTTTTCTGTAGGCACGGTTACAACGAGGAAATGTTTTACTCAAACAAGGAAAATTAGATGAAGCACACATTGATTATGAAGCAGTGGTAAGTTTAACTTTCTATCAAAGGGCATTGTTTATAAGTTAGTCTTATATTTATAATTGTTTTATACCTATTTCTGTGAAAATTATAATCATATACCCACACAGAATGTTAATTTACTACAAAATAACAGTAGTAAAATAATCTTATTGTTTTTTATTTGATTGTCAGCTACGGAAAAGCCCTGATAATCCTGAGGCACTGCAGCAGGTTTGTATGCAGTTGGAAAGATTTAAAAAATATCAGCTTTTTCCATGTTACAACCTATTTCCCTTTCAATTGTCTTAAATGTTTTTTTCTGTTTGATTTTCAGTTAAGCATAATAGAACCCATCAAAAGAGATGTTATAGAAGCTAGGGATGCAATGAACATGGGGGATTACCCCAGAGCCATAGAATTTTTAGGAAAAGCAATAGAGGTAATAAAAATTTTGTCAATGATCAGTTATTGTTTATGTTACAGGTCAAAATTATATCCAGGTTGAATTTTTTTAACCTAGCTTGATTCTCAATTTCCATTGTCTCCTATCCCTAATTATTCATGAAATAAGGAAATAGTTAGAATCAACCTAGGTTTAAAAAAAAATTTAACCGGTAACATTTATAATAATACAATACTAATAATGGAAATGGAAGGACTTGACTATCCTAACCCTAACCCCTATCCCCTTGTCATACCTGCCCATTACTACCCAACCACAGCGGAGTGAAAGGTGCTCTTTGCCCTTTGAACTAATTTTTTGATGCCAACTTATATTTTGCTTCCTCTATTATTTTTCGGAGACTCCACACTAAGTACAGGGTATAAGGTTATCGTTGCCTGACGTTTCGCAGAGTCAATTCCAAAAGCTTACATTATTGTATCAGTTACAGGTAGATCCAGGAGCATTCAACTGCAAGTGAAATGTATTTCTCTACTTTTTCTTATTTCCAGATTGCTCCATGGGATCCTGATCTCAGAATGATGAGAGCTGATTGTCATAAACAAATGGGAGACTATATCAGTGCTATTTCAGATATCAAGTGAGTGTTATAATTAACTACAGAAGCAATGCAGCTACATTCCTACTCACTGCCGGCCTTTCAAGACATAATTACAAATAATGGGAAATTGTATAATGTTTTTCATTTCACATATATTTTTTCCATTCTTTTACCAGGCCTACTACAAAGTTAATAAGTGATAATACAGGAGCATACCTTCAGCTTAGTGAATTACATTATGATATGGGTGAATTAGAAGATGCTCTAAGGTTGGTTATGTAGTTTTTATTCTGTTTCATCACTTGCATTTTGTTATTGTTCAAACCAATGTTTTACGAGCCAGATAGGATTCCAGGACACCCTGTCATTTTGGAGAGGTTATGACTTGTTTACTTCTTAGTTTTAGAAATACTAACTTGAGAGTGATGAGAATCTCTGCTTATAATTTTCCAGCTAAAATTGCACTTAAATGCTTTAGTGTTGGTTTTGTTTTAAAATGCGTCCATATGATTTTTTTTTCAGAGAAATTCGAGAATGTCTGAAGCTTGATCCTGATCACAAGGAATGCTTTCCTTTTTACAAGGTCAGTATTATGCATTTAGTGTAAATTATTCAAGCAAGTTTAACAAGCCACTAAATAATGACAGTAAACTAGATAAACAGATTTTTTTGCAATTTCCTTTTCATCTATGACACTCGAAGAGCATTTATTTTGTGGAGGTGTTGGTATGTTTTGCCACAGCATAATTTGCTACACTGCGAACAAAAGTTTTTGTGCAAATCCATTGGATGGACTGTGGGCAAAATTTACTCATAAATTACAAGTAGCTCAATAATAAGTATCTTTCACCATTTTTTGTAGAAAATGAAGAAACTAAATAAACAGATGACAACAGCACAGGACTTGATCAACAGGGGCGAGTAAGTAGTAAAAAGATTATGCATGTTATTTTACAAAGACACTTAGTTATACCCTGTGTCATGGACACACTTCCTAAAAGCAAAAGGTTGATTAAGTATGTCGATTTTCAACCAGACCAATTTAATGCAAATTTTGAGAAAAACTCAAAAGAAACTTGTTGGTAGCCCTGTTAAAGGAAATTCTCCTTGGACAGGACTGGATAACCTGTGGTATTTCACCACCAATAAGTAACGTTTCAAGTAATTTATTGCTTGCTTTATTGCAGATACGAAGAAGCATTATCTAAACTAAAGCAGGCGCTCAAAACAGAGTCTAGGATCCCTTCTCTGGCGGGAACACTTAGGCGACAGATGTGTCACTGCCATCTGAAGGTGAATGTCAAACTCCTTGCAGATTATTTTTAAAATTTATTCTCAAGACCTTTACTTAATTTGGCTGTGATATTTTAAGGGGAAATTAGATGCTGTTCACTCCTACCCTTTAGGTCTTAAGAGTGACCAACATGAATAAAGGTTATGAGAATTACCAAGGGGAGAATAATTTGATCTTAAACCAGATTCTCTCAACTATTCTTAAAAGGAATGTATGGAGAATTCTGGATAATTTGTGTGTGGATCTTTGGACTTAAAGAGTTAAGGGTTAAACAATCGTGAGTTTTGAGCTAAGACAATGAGGATGGCCTTGTAATACGCTCAAGTTGCATGTGGTCAGAGGTTTAATGAAATTTTCTCGGGTTTTTTTTAATGTTAAGCTTCAAAATCCGAACGATGCAATCAGACAGTGTAACGAAGCCTTGAAACTTGATGAAAACGATGTTGATGCACTTTGCGACAGAGCCGAGGCTAATATACTCAATGAACAGTACGATGAAGGTGAGCTCCTTTAATTTCACTACCAATTCATATGCGCCAAACTTCTATTTTTACACTACATTGTAGGTTAGAAACTGCGTGCACTCTTACCCTCTTACCTGAAAAGATTATTTTTTCTTGTTACATACGTCAAGTCTGCCTATACGTACATTTGGGTGTTTTCGTTTGGCCACCTTTCAATGTCGCCATCAAGTTAGCTAGTATGACATTAAAAAAAAATGAAGGAGCACTTGCATATATAACGAGATTTTGATTTTAATATCTTTTTTTAAACTTGGACAAACTTTTTCTTTCTTCACAGCTGTAAATGATTACCAAAAAGCGAAGAACATTAATGAGCACTTACACAAGGTAGGCGGGTGAAATAATTTCTGGATTTTTCCGTACAATTTTAGACAGATGAAGAAAAGTCTGTATGTGCAGATTTAAACCTTACAACCCCTTGTTTGTTTGTTCTTCCCAGGTTCAGGAAGGACTTGAAAGAGCACTGAGACTACAAAAGCAATCTAAGAAACGGGATTATTATAAAATATTAGGCTTGAAAAGGTAACGTTCTTTTTGTGTCAAACGCTACATCGTATTTAGCTCCCATTTCTCCCGAGTATCGAAAATAATTTCGTGATTTCCTTGTTCGGTGTTTAATTTGCCTTTCACTGCGGTAGAGCTGGCCGCCGTTGGAATTGCGCTAGTCTGCAGAGCGGGAGGTCGCGGGTTTGGTCCTCGGGGCCGGAGCAACACTCATCATGGAGTGCTGCTTTTGCCTTGCAAACGGCTACATCCTCGCGCGGCTCGGAGTAGAAGTCGTGGTCCCGTCTCCAGTAGTGCCCCCAATTAGTACTTTCTTGGCTTTGTCATTGGCTGAAAATCTCACGCCACTCTTCCAATCAGAACCAATCACGACTCATCTGCTCCCGTACTTTTCCCCGCGCTTTTCGTCAGCTAATCCCTTATCTAATTGGTTCTTATTTTTCTACTTGAATGCCGATTGGCCAAATTGATCACTTTTTGACTGTTTTTAAAAAGACGCTGTTATTGGCCAATTCCAAATCCAAAAACCCTCACCTTAAATATGAGGCTGAGAGCAAAAATGAGTCTTATTTGCATGAGAATTCAGAATCATTGTCATATAAAAATCTTCGCGCTTGCCCTTTATTTTAAACCAGAGGCTTGAGAAACTTTGAAATCTCATCACTTTTACTGTGTAGCTCACTAGCCGTTTGCTTATTTTGCTTTTTAGGACAGCAACAAAGAGAGAAATAATGAAATCTTACCGCAAGTTAGCTGTGCAATGGCACCCTGACCATTACGAAGGCGATGATAAGAAAAAAGCCGAGAAAATGTTCATTGATATCGCTGCCGCAAAAGAAGTCTTGTCTGACCCAGGTAAGAGAAACTCGGTGCTCTGTGTTCTGACGGCTTTTCATTCGAACAGTTAATCGCAAACTGACCTTAGTCAAGAACATTTAAACTCTTTGTATCGTAAGTAGGTGACAAACAAAAACAACGCCACAGTATAGCACTGCTCATTTGGATTGTCACACTTCACACAAAGCATAATTTAACAAGTTAACAAGGAGATAATGGCAAAAGAAAATGGAACTCACCTATTTACGTTTGGTCGGTAATTTAGTGGGTTTTCTTTCCTCCAATTTAGAAACAGAGCCATGACGTCGTCCTTGAAAACTTTGAAATTAGACAAACAACAACTGTACGTGCGTAACATTCAAATTAGCAAACAAACTTCGCACGATTGCACGTGCACAAAGACTCGTCAAGAACACACTTTGCTCGTGCGCACGTGCGGTAAGATTCAGATTCGCAAAACAATAGATTTAACCTAAAGGTTACTTGTTATTAAAGAGGAAAGTTGAAAGTTGAAAGTTGAGAAAGGCTTCGACGTTTGGAGATGGCCTCAGCAAGCGTCAAGAAACAAAGGAGACTTAGCCGGTTCACAGACCGTCAATTTTCTCCTAAGAGATCTTTTGAGCGTGGCTAGACAGGCTAGGAGACTAGATAGAGCCACATTTTTAGACATGGCTTCACAGAAACAAACGTGCCCGTATTTACTACAAGCGACTCCAGTGAATAAAATTTATCTATTTTCTTTTCAACAGAAAAACGTGCGAAATACGACAGCGGTGAAGATCCACTCGACCCAGAAGCCCAGCAGGGTGGTGGTAACCCTTGGCAACACGGGGGATTTCCATTCGGCGAAGGATTCCAGTTCAAATTTCACTTTAACTAAATTGTCATCCTCTAAGTCCTTAGATTTCAATTTATTTGAATTGATGTACCTGTGATGACAAAAGGGACGGAAAGGCTTCTTCCGCATGCAACTACAGCGATTAGAAACAATTATAACAATTTTATAGAACTATAATAGTTACGATGGTTATGAAAAGTTATTAAATTATCGTAATTATTAAAGTACCCTCACAAAACCATTTACTAACTTAAGTCACTTTACCACTAGCAAGCTTTGCCTTGTCCTCTTGAATAGTTTCTATGTACGTTCAGAACATGGAAACTAGTAAAAAAAAACTTCATTTATTTTTCGTTTTCAGTGACAAGCAAAGCTTGCTAGTTGAAATGTGGCTTAACCGGCATATCTTTGTGTTTCGTAAAATTTTCCGAGCTGAGAAATAAACTTTGCGGATAAATCTTTTCTTATAATCCTACTTGAGTTAACGTTTTGACGTTGAAATTGTACAGAGGTTTTGTTATTCTTGTAAATTCTACGGGTGTAAGTTAACTTAGCTTCTTTGCTTTTGGTCTCGAGTTCACGATGTTCCCAAGCAACAGTTGCTATGTGAAATAGCCCGGTATCATTATAAAAAAAAAAAAAAAAACTCAAGTCCGGAGAAGATACGACGATTTCTGTCTTGGATTCGTAAAAGGGAGATGGCACAACAAACTTAACACTTTATGAAATAGTCTACATTTTTACGCATTACAGTTTGCGGGAAGTATTCCGTATCACTGATCTACAATGACAGTGCGCTGTCTATGGGTATGTATTTATAGTTGTAAAGATCGATCAAGTTACGAGGTATTTTAGAATAAAAAATACACAAAAATACTTTGTTGACGTCTTTTCACTGCGTGCAACGCTCGAGGACAAATAATTTCTTGGACAAAGTAAATACAATTTTCTACATCTTGTTGAAAAGAGAATTTAATACCGGTATATAAACTCTTCGATAACAAACATCGAAATTTGTTTTACAGCTTAGTAAATATCACTTCAACTCTTTTATGGCCTTAAACTAGCCATTATAATTATTTATGTATGCGAACTCTATAACTATAAGTGAAAACACTACAACTCTACAAGAATATTCTTTGCACATGAAAAATACCAATCTTACTATTCACCCAGATTTATATATACAAAAAATATTTATCAAGTGCAATACGGAAACACCTGAATCCTTTCGTAGTAATTAACAATCTAGTGTAGACTTAAAAACGTAGGCTAACTCGTAAGTAAAGAAGCACTTTAATACAATGCATCGGCTACGTTCAAATCGGAGTACAAGAGCGAAGTTGATTTATGTGTGACTTTGATAACCCCAGCTTGTGCTTTCTGAATGTTCATTAGCCCCCTATAAGGCAGGGCTCCTATAAAATCATCCGAATAGCCTCGATTATAGTATTAAAACCGGGCTTCAGGGAGGGAGGGTTCAAATTTCCCATCTATTTTGTCCAAGATTGTAGCTGTGACGATAGATAATCACATACCCCGTCTCCACAGTCGTCATTCCCTCCCAGTCTTGGCTTTACGCATCAACCATTCTTTAGAAGATTGTAACAGAAGATTGAAAGAGGTCTATGCACGTGACTTAGACTCGTACCCAAGGGGGACAGGCCGGGGTAAGAACAGACTGGATACAAGTGAAGTGTGCATGTGACCCCTTATGTTTGCAATAAATATATGTATGTGTACAAATCCTCAATGGCTTCTAAGTTCACCAGGTATCGATGTTAACTTCGAGAAGCGACGAACGTGGGCGCGACTTCTCAATCGTCGTCAAAATCGGAAATGAAATCGTCATCAGTGAACGCTTGGACGCGTGTGGCCTGGGGTTGAGGTCTTTTAAACACTGGAGATTGAGATTGTCTAGTAGCTGAATATGAAATGAGACAAAAAAATTGCGTTTAGGCTTTCGTAGGACGTGGGCATAGTCGGACATCGTCCGATGAAGGACTACTGTATTTGCAGCTTTGTCACGGTAAATTTAGGAAATGTTTTTAAAGCAGGCCTAATGTTCCTCTAAAATCTGCATGAAGCACGTTTCATCGCAGATTCGAGTTTTGGGGTTTGTAAAAAGCGCGTAGGTCCACTCTGCAAGTTTGGATTGGATTCTAATTTTACTGTATTTTTATTGTTTTTAATTGAATTTTCTAAAAACTTGTTAGGTAAAAAAGAAAAGGAGCCAGGTAAATAACTAAGGTTTCTCACCGGACGTTTGTTGTCCTCCTCTTCCTTGAACTGGCACCCTGACAGAAAAAATAAAACAATCATTAAAACACTGCTGCGGATAACTATAAAAACGGCGTTTTCGCCTCGAAAAGTGTTCCTTTTTGTATCGTTTCCTGGTTACAAGTAAACACTATCTCGGTCTACAACCGCTTATTATTAAAATAAACGGTAAACCGTGCGCACCTTGTTCAGAGGGGGCCTTTTTCAGATATCCGCATGGCCGCAGTGACACTCATCTGGGATTACAAACTTCTATTTCAACCGCCTAAACATTCACACTTTGCCGGCGTTTTCAAATTCACCCAATCTTCATACCTCGGTTTTCATTGTAGAGGAGGCCAAACCGGAGAAATACAAGTGGCAGTTTTATTTTGGCTTGCCAAATCGGAAAACACGAGCTTCTGTGGAGAGTGGGGGCGTTGCTTGGTGATTTAAAACGAACGCAGCATTCAAGATATCGCTGCGCTCACTCGCGAAATATTTTTCAACACTCGAAAAGAAATTTCATATCTCAGCGCGGCCATTTAATATCCTCTATATATTTTACTAGAGATGACAGAGGAAGAAATCTTCGATGTTTTACGTTAGTAGTTTCCTTTGGCCAACGTTTTCAAATGTTCGCGCGCCTGACATTTGATATTTAAAGACAGCGTTAAGTTTAAATTTTTCAGGAGTTATTCGTCCATATTACCTTGGGCCAGTTGACATGTCGTCTACTGAGGAAAGGGAAAAGTCGCTGTCTACGTCATCTTCATTCTGCGGGACAAAATAAACGAAAAAGTAAAGAAAATGCAAAAGGGGGCAGGTAATTAAGGCTACACTGAGAATGTGTCGACATATTTCTCTCACTTGTTGTCGCGAAGTCTTCTGTATAGTCGTTTGAGGCTCTCTACTCTCGTTTCCAGCTCCCTGGAAGTGAAGTGATACGCCGCCAGCTGGTTTCTTAACAGATGAGCCAAAGCTTAAACTCCGTTCCAATGATTCAGCCAACTCGCGAACCTTAAAAAATAAACCAAGTTACGAGTAAGTGAAGAGGAAGGGGAGGGAGAGGGGGGGGGGGGAGGGTGGGGATTGGGGGGGATTAAAAGATCAAGCAGGACCCAGGGGATCATACGAAATCCACCAGGTGAAAGGAAAGTGAAAGGTATCGACTCGTCACGCAACGCACCTTCTTCCCGCCTTTTCCTCATTTGCTATTCTTGGGGAGAAGCGTTGTGTGACGAGTCAAATACGGCTGTGTGTGGCTGAACTCACCTTTTCGCCCCGTGGAGCAGGTGTAGGGATAGTTTTAACTTCAGTAAGCTGTATTGGAACACAAGACAAATGTAAGTAGAAGCTAAAAGAAAGTAGGTTGTCCATAAACGAAAACAAAACACACGTAGGCTTTCAGAGAAGACATATAACTCGACGCCTCACCTCTTCAATTTCAGAATCAGAATCAAAGTTTTTCTGCGAAGGAATGTGAACTGCAACTTTATGCGTCGGCTGTGGGGGAGGTTTAGCAGCTTCCCTGTAAAGATTGCACAAAATTACCGTTAGAACAAGGTAACGTTCCCTGTTCTAGCCTAACATGGCGGTAACAAAGATGTTACGTTAGACCGAAAAGTCATGAAGGTGGCACACAGACCAACAAACTTCTCATTCTCTTGCTTTCCTTCAGAGTTAGTGGGGTATCACTCGCGCTAGTGTAGAAACCACGAGACGCGAGAAGGGAGGGCGGCGGGAGTTCTTCGAGCTACAGATTAAGACCTTTTTAGCCTTTTGTTTTCCTAATTTAGACCATGTTATGTTACCCCAGATAACTAAATGTTATCCTATCTACTTGCATTTACATGCATAATTTACGAAAAGACGAAGGCCAAATTCACTTGAGAACATACGGCATATAAGCTCACTGTACTCACTCTTCCGAATCCCAGTTGGACTCGCCTTCCTCTTCCTCTTGTGAACCTTCTGTCACACTCACTTCCTCTTCAGACTCGCTCAGTGTCCGTTCTGTCACAGATGTACCACTGAAAGAACGGTCTGTCACGGTTGTCACGCTAACGGTCATGTCACCGCCGCCAGTAGTAGAGCTACAGTAGTGCAGAAATAGTAACGCTACACATTACAAAACTTGAATGAAGACAGCGCGTGACAAAAATTGTTGTGGGCCGAGGTCTCATCTTTTTGGACCAAAACGTGCACTGGTAGTCACGCAACGCTCCGCACTTGAATAGTTAATTTGGGGAGGAACGTTGCGTGATGATCCAAGTAACACCTGCTTGGGAGGCCATCACTAAAGAAACTAAACAAACTAAATTCTTGACAGACGGAAATGAAAATAACACTTGTTTGATGGTCATACGAAAGAACAGGATATAAAGTTTAAGGGCCAGAAACAAAATCAGAAGTTGTTTTTAAAACGCTTGAACAAAAACAATGTTTGTTTTATAACAGAAAAATTTGCCCCCCGTTGCTCCAGATTAAATTATTGATGGTCAAAAATCTTTTAACCAAACGACAAAAGAAATAATATTCTGTAAGATTTGAAATTTAGGTCAGAAAAGGCAAATTAAACAACCGTGTTTTGAAGAAGATGCAACAACTTAGGTTTCAATTTTTAAATTAATTTTAGAAACATTAAGCCCCAAAACTACTTGATACAAAAGTTATACTACGATGTTCAATGGTATGTCGATATTAATTTCCCCTTAGATTTACGATATATCTTTTACGTCGTATTCTTGCTTTGCGAACTTAAGACTCGAGAGCAAAAACTTACCGGTTTTTAACACATTCAGGTAAATAAAACCCGCCAACGAGAGCACCAAAAAAAGGAAAACTTCCACTCCCAATTTCTTTAAAACAAACTTTATCTTTCACTTTAAGTTTTATCTTGTTAAAGCTACCGCTAAGGTCACTCTAACTTTCAGTAATTATCCGGAATTTCTGGGAAATAATTGTTTACTACTGAAGTAAACAATTACTGGTAAAGCAAAACCTTGATTAATTTTTTTCATAAAAGTTACTCACACTTTGACATTCAATTCAGAGTTTGTGTTCCCCATCAGAAGTTCTCAACAACGCTGGTATTTTTAGTCTGAGAACGCAGTAAAGCTCAACAAAAACTCCAGCCAGCATGAACGCTCCTTGAGAATCATGTATAAAAATATCATTATTTCGTGTGCTTCAAAGCTTTCACCCGGACTGGACAGGAAACGGGGGGCTGGTATCAATACCAAAGTAATCGATACTCGGTCCCAATCGTTGTCAACTATTTTGCTTAGCGACCTCTGTAAGTTTTGCTGCAAATCTACTTCCTACATATACCCTAGTCAGGAACTCGAAGGGCTGCAAAAGGGCTACTAATGAAGGCTACTTGTCCATACACATCCGAAGGCAACTTTCCTCGCCTCATCGCATATATTTTTTTGTTAAAAACTCTCTTTTAGATGTTTTCCTTTTCACGTGACAATACGAATTATGGGTGAGCAAAACTTACCCAGTCGACCCTAGTGTTCCTCTAAGAGCAGGTGACTTCCGACCTTGTTGTAGCGAAGCGGACGTTCGCACAGCGGTAGCAGTAGTCTTGAAGATGGGACGTTTGTTTGAGGGAGAACTGGCGCCGATGGTTCGAGAACTCGCTGCCGGTGTGCTAGTACTAACAGGACCAGTTTTTGTGGGAGCTGAAGAAAAAGCGGCAAACTGTTTAATAGTATTTGTTCCAAGCCACTAATGTCTTATGTACGCAGGAGAAGGCAAAGGCGCATTGCAAACCACAGGATCCCCACCAAGTACCCTGCTGAGTGTCTTGGCCTTGAGTGGAAGCGAGGTTGCAGTTGACTGTGATAACCACACATCTTTCCAACTGTAAAACGTGTTCTTCGAGCTTTCTTGCAAAACAAAGTCATCGCCAGCCTCGCTTCTATTCAAAGGTTAGCTTGTTAGGCCATTTCCGAGTTACCCCAAGCCTCTGTATCAAAGCGAGGCTCAGTATGAAGCCATTGATATGAAAATTTTTCATTCTTATGCAAATGAAACTCATGCACTTAGCCTCGTTTTGAGAGTGAGGGTTTTCGAAACTCAAAAGTAGTCTATTAGCTTCACTGACTGCATACCTGATAAACCGGCGTTTCCTTCTCCAGAGGCATTACGTCGGTAAGTCTTCTTCACTATCTCCTCTACCTCTTTAACACACCTTCAAGATAGAATCACCAGTTATAAATTCACTTATGATAAGTGTTATTAAGTTAAAATGCTCCTGCGTAACGAAAACCTGTAATTCAGCATTGCATTTTGAGGAAATTCTACGCAGGTTTCCAGACCCCGGACGGACATGTCAGTGAGAGAGACAAAAGTAGGATCTCATTTTCAGGGTCTCTTCACTTTACTCCCCTGGAAAGGAGGTTGGTATAACCGGAAAACCTAGGGGTCTCAAACTATCATTATCATCATCATCATCATCATCATCATCATCATCATCATCAACAACAACAACAACAACAACAACAACAACAACAACAAAATACATTCAACAAACAGAGACAACAATTTCCAACTTACTGTTGTCTAATTTCAGTATAATTCTTGATTTTCTACAAGAAGAAATGGAAAATTCGGTTAGAACAGATGGTGACTCACAACAATTTTGTCCACAGGGGGTCTTTGTTTCCAACGAGCGTTGCAGTTACTATACGCGAAATCAAAAGAAAATTCAGACAAGAGTTGATCTCCACATTTTAAAATTTTGTTCAGCTTACACAAAATCGACTGGTTGATGATGGATGAATTTTCTAAGAATTTTCTTTTCTTTTGAAACCTTCTTCAACTCACCTTACTCCGTGCTTGCCTCTCAGTTTTAAGCGCTGCCATTTTTTCCTCCATCTTCTGTGAAGACATCCGCGCATTTTGCTATCGGGAAAAAAAAATTCATAATTCAGGAACTCAGTTTCAATCAGATGCACAAGATATAAAGCGATAGGACTTCTTGCAGTGTAGCACTCCCTTAGGCAGGGGTCAATGTTGCTTTAAAATCAAAAGAAAAATGGAGCCCAGTTCAACATATTCAGAGATGTGCTTTGACCGGTAAGCACAAGTTGAGATTTATAAATACCATAACTGACAATTCCGAAGGATCTGCCCCCTTTTCCCCTCCCCCCCCCCCCCCTTGCGAAAAGAATAATGACTAAAAGGGCGCATATGCTCATATTTAGCGAGGAAGATAGGTAAACTTTCTAATTGATACTTACACCAGACAATCCTTGCTTAGCGAGTTTTTGATCAAGTATCTCGCCAATCTCTTGTCTACAAGCTTGTAGCTCCTCTGGTCTGTGTTTGAAACGCGCTGCAAAACAAAGAAAAAACGGGACAAAAGCTAACGTTTTACGTCATTTTCTCAAAGTGCTTTCTAACTGAGAGTCTCAGTCAACAGTTCTGCACCGATTCGCTTTGATTGGCTGAAGATATTAGCTTTGACGCCTTATCAACCACTCAGGAGTAAAATCTAAGCCCCATTGACTTGTTGTGTTGCTTGCAACCGTTTCCCGCTCTTTTCCCGTGGCTGTCTGTCATATTCCCGCGCTTCGAATGAAATTGGCAAGATTTTAGGGGATCAACCAATGAAATTGCAGATTGGTTTATATTAACCAATCAGAGAAAAGTCTCATTTGTTTCTCGCTGGCTTCACACATCTGATCAACTACTGGACATCTCTTTGGGATCGAAAATTTACCAATTTACCATTTTAGTTACCAACTCAGCAATTTTAGGATCAAAAATTAGGCCCTTTCTTCTCAACCTTGTCCAAAACCATTACACTACAGCATAAACCGAGCAAACTTTCGCATTAACTAAAGCAACTGACAATCTGTTTCATGTCTTACTGATTATAAGCTGATTGTGAGGAAAAGGGCGAAACTCGCCGGCTTCAAGTGTAGCTGTTCCCTAAAACAACAAAATAATTTATCAGTTTAGATAAGAAACTTAAGAATTAATGGACACACTTTATTTAAGATTAATGCGGTGAGAAATTTACGGCACTTACCCATTCAGAACTTGACACGCCCCTAGAAAAGAAAAAAAACTAATTGTAAACAGGATTCCAAATGAACTGAAAGGTTATTTATATTTATCAGAAACAACCAAGAAAGAAATCAAAGTCTAATATACTTTGCAACCAGCTATCCCATAATACAAGAGAAATGCAAAGGAAACAAAACCAAGTACTTAATTAACAAAGTAACAAGGTGTAACTGCCTGTAAGCTCATGACTAACACACTCACCTATCCTTGCGGGCCACAAATGAGTGGGAAAAACAATAACCTGAGATCAGGCCCAATTTTAGCGGTTCTCATACATTCTCTCTAACGGCTTGCCTTGCCTGCCGGAATGTTAGTACAAAGCGAAACGAAAATTGAGCCTGATCTCAGGTTAGAAAAACAACATTAAAAGGCGTTCCCCTTTCTAGCTAGGACATAAGTTTCGTCACTTTGCAACGCGTGTGAATTTTAAAGTGTTTCTAGCGCTCCTGTTTTGATAGATCACACTTACTTGTACCACGTGCAATGCACGTGCTAAAAGGATATTACGAAGTATGCTTGCTTTTTCTGTGGCTTGCTGTGAACGCCAGCGTTGTTGTTAATTTTCTTGTCGTTTCTCAATTCATATTAAATACTGCTGATGTCTACTTGAAACATTTGCAAAACTACCAAACATTGGGTAGAAATATAAGAGGACAAGAAACTTACGAAGTCAATTCCTTGCTGTCGAGTTCACCACTCTCCAAACTGTCATTCCCGTCAACTTCATCGATCTCACTGAAGTAAAACGAATAGTCTGAGTAACTTCAAATTGTGAGGGGAAGTGTGTCAAAACTGGACCATCTAAAGAGTCACGACTGATACTTTAATAAAGTTACTACTATAACTACTACTACTCTAACTTCTGAGGCTGTGTATGAAATCCTAAAGTGCTACCACTGAGATGAAAGCTACTGAGCAGCACTTGCCTGTGGTATTGTCATTTATTATGCTGTACAAGGTGGTTCTAACTTTTGAGTCTGTGGATGAATTCCTAAAGTGTGACCATTCAAATGAAAGCTATTGAGCAGTACTTTCCTTGGGTACTGTTCATACCACGATATGGTGTAGTTTAAAAAATGACTATAGATATTTACACTTTTGGTATGACAGGAGCCTCTACGACAGGGGCCGGAGACTCTTCTTCAGTTTCGGATTCACTTTCCTCAAAATCTGTAAAGAAGACGAGAAAATGAAGAGCAAATTAAAATTTCTCAAAATTTTCCCTGAAGATTTCCCTGAACGATAGGGCGTTCACAGGCTCATTTGGATGCCTTTTATAACACACTTCCAACAGTCATGGGACGAATTTGAAGGAGTTTGGATACAGGGCCTCAGGGGGCCGTTTGTCGAAATTACCGGGCCCAAAACCAAATATTCAAATCAAAATATAAAGAATGAGAGCTTGGGGCCTAGCTAAGAAACCAGTCCATTTTGTTTTATCGACTGATGATTTTATCATGTTGTCTACAAAACTATTGAAACCTCGATATTGAACGTAAACAACAAAAGATTTCCGGGGTCGTTTTTCAACGGGCCTTTCCAGAAACAGGCCCAAGATCTGAAGTTCGAGGTGTTAACCACCCGGTCACTACGCCTCCACTGTTTGGAAACAACAAGACTAACAAACCTTGACTTTTGTCCGTGGTTAAAGTCGATTCAAACGATGCAGAAACACTCGTCACTGGAAAAGGACAAAAGCAAACAAAAAACAACAACTTAACAAATCGTTAATCTGTAATTCTGGGAATGCTAATGCTGTAGGGGAATTTAACGTTTCCTGTGCGAGCAATTAATATCAAAGCGAAACAAAAATGTCGCAGGTTGAATTCTTAAAACATTCCGGATACACTTACAGGTTTTATCGCCAGCAAGAGCCAGTTTCGGAGCGTAGAAATTCAACCCCTTGTCCTTCCATCCCGGGACGTTCTTAGACCTTGAAACATATGACCTTAAAACAGGAAGACTCCCAGCTTCGAGTACATGGTATTGCTGTGTTCCCGGCAAAGGCTTCTGCGAGCAGTAGAACATATAATCAAGGCGGTATTCTGAACTCGGTGGGGCTGACCGGGCGGATATGTATTGACGCCAATACGGTGATCCCCCGGCCGCGAAGACGTACAGCGGGTAGGTAAAGTTCCCCGAGGGTTTAATGAAGCCGGTAAACGCGTACAGGTTAGACCATTCATTCGAGCCGTCGGAAGATTGACGCCAAAGTCGGTACTGGCCTTGTTTGTTTTGGTTGGTGGATACGTAGAGAGTGATGGAGTCTCCTATAGAAATGAAGCAACACATCAGTATTAAGATGTTGAAGAGGAGAAAACCAGCAAGGTGAAAAGAAAAGAGGTGTTTCGTATGTCCAAGTACTTTTTCTTTATTGCATAAAGAGACAAACTAAACTTCTTATCACTTTCCAAATAACAGGGATACCTATAGTCGTTTTTCACCGAAATAACAACAAAAAACCCTCTTACAATGCATCGTTGCTTCATTGCACTTTCAAGGTCAGGGGCCACATTCGTTTTTCCTAGTTATTAATTCCTATGCTCTCGCCAAAATGTTTGCTGCTTCCGTTTGGCGAGAAACTTGGCAACTGGGCCATAGCATGAATTCTGTCTCAAGTGGTTCGTTTCCTCTCTATTGTCGTACGATTGCTTTTTATTTCCACACTTTTCAGTTATAACTTAACATTCGCACTTATATCAAGTACCTGTAGTTGTTACACTCTTCTCTGGAGATTTGGCTCTTTCTCGTTCAACTGGTTCAGCTTAGAAAAGGAAATCAAAACAATACGAACTTAAAAAAAAAGTAACCAAATAATAGACAAGCAGCGCTATATATAAAAAAGGGAGTGGAGTCAAAAACGTATATCCACATGCAATTCTCTTGCTTGACCGTGTGTGTTGACCAAACCAACCAGGAGCTGTGAAAGGAAAGTTTATCTCCGATTGGAGACCGGTTATTTTCCCTTTTGCTTGCCTAAATCAATAGGCCACTTCCGAGTTCCAAACCCCCTCACTTTCAAAATGAGGTTAGGTGCACAACTTTTCTTGTGAAAATGAGTTTTATTTGCATGAGAATGAAAAAAGATTTCAAATCAAAGGCTGAGCACCTACCCTTGTTTTGAAACAGAGGCTCGGGGGAACTCGGAAATGACCTATTCAACTGAATTTCATTAGAAAATTGCTCTACAGGTCCGATGCATAAAAACAAACAAACAAACAAAACAACAACAACAACAAAATCATTGTTGTTGTGTCTTGCACACTAACCTTGAACAGGACTGGTCTGCCTAGGAGCAGGGACGGGAGGTACAGATGCTGTGGAGACAACAAAAGAAGAGAATGTGAGTGGCTGTGAAAATGATTGTTACTGCAGTCTAATGTTTGGACAACTTCCGGCGGAAGTCATTTTCTTGCCAAACGACACGTCATTGGACCTATCTATGCACCTATTAGAGAAAGTGGAGAAAGAGGCTTGAATATGAACCTCTGCAGTCCATCACTATAAAAGTTTACACCCGAGAATCCGTGAATGGTGACTAAAACGAACTCCTTACAGAACTCAGGGTGTCTTTCGTAGGTCCCGACTGCAAAGAGCAAGAGAAAACAATTCCGATACGCAAATTACTTGAAGAGGAGTAGTTCCATTACGTACCAAGAGCTGCTGGCGGTTGAGCGTTGGAGGTGTATTGTATCTTTTCTGTTTCCACCTGGTAATAAATAAAAAAAAAACAAGAACATGTTACACAAAACAAGACCTGACAGCATCGAGAAAACAGCGTGGAAATGGCTTATGACTGGGCGCATTGATAACGAAAGTACTTCTATTGCCATCGAAAATTTCAGTTGGGCAGGTGTTGATTTTTTACAGCAAAAATTGGTTGTGCGAATTAGAAGTGTAGCCATCAGCATCGCCTCTTTGATCCTATCATGATCATATACCACCAAGGCACATCATCATCATCCCCACCATTATCGTCGTCATCATTATTATCATCATTATCAACATAATCATAATCACCATAATCATCATTATTGTTATCAACACCAACACTGATCACTTAAAAAAACTTCATCACTTCCCCAACCTCACGTTTACCATGATAATCAACACTCCATTATCATCATCATCATTCATCAACATCATCACCATCATCATGCCACCATGACTAGTATCATCATCATCATCATCATCATATTTATGTTCATTGTAGCTTACCTTCTGTGAATCCAGCGCTTTTTTGAGGTCTTGTACTTGCTGCAAAAAGAAATTTCAAATAAAAAATAAATAAATTATGATTGTTTATTCAACCTTTTTGCAGCATAAACTGAATTACAAGGCGGGTCATTAATTACATACAAATACCTCGGAATTATGACACGTAAATAGTGATAACGATAACGATTTGTAGGTAGAGCATCGCGTTGACAGTGACGTTTGGACAACCTGTGCGGTAGTCATCTTCGCAGTCACTGACAGTCACTGTCAACAACAGTTCTATTCAGGACTAACCTCACCTGGACGATCATGCTCAACCCACTTATCAAATGGCTCCTGGATTCAAACCTTTCGCAGTGATGAAGATGATAATCAGAGAAAAGAACTTGAATAATGGCTCTCACCGAGTTAAGCATCTGTATTCTGTTCTCATAGTCTTCAGAGAGCTGGCCCTTCTCTAATCTCTCATTCTTTAGGTTTTCTTCGTACTGACTTAACATCTCCTGAAACTACAAAGAAATGCTGTTTTTCAATCCATTGTCGACTTAAATTTTACTTTGTTTTTGCTTCATTACCGCTTCAGTTAAAGCAAAATGCTAAATTCGTGCCCTTTGCAATTTGCTGTACGTGGTGGACTATGATGCTCTATTTTTGTTCTGTCCTCAAGTCAAACATTTCCGTCACATACCCTCGTCATCTCCTCTCTGTGGTCTTTCTTAGACTTATCTTCCCGAGCTTTAAACTTCTGTTGCATCTTCTGCATCTCCTTTTGCAAATTTTGCTGTGTTTCCATCTGCATTTGAATTACCTACAGTAAACAAGATTAGGCAAAGAACTTCTGTTTATTACGCTGTACAAGGTGGTTAAAATTTTTGAGTCTGTGGATGAAATCCTAAAGTGTTACCATTCAAATGAAAGCTACTGAGCAGTACTTCCCTGTGGTACTGTTTACTATGCTCTACAAGGTGGTTCTTACTTTTGAGTCTGTGGATGAAATCGTAAGTGTGACCATTCAAATGAAAGCTACTGAGCAGTACTTTCCTGTGGTACTGTTTATTATGCTGTACAAGGTAGTTCTTACTTTTGAGTCTGTGGATGAAATCCTAAAGTGTTACCATTCAAATGAAAGCTATTCAGCAGTACTTTCCTGTGGTACTGTCTATTATGCTGCCGGGATGAAATCCATTCAAATGAAAGCTACTGCTGAACAAGGTGGATGATAATTGGATAAAACGCCTACTTACCCTGTCCTCTAACTGAGCTAAGGCTTGCTGAGACATTTCACCTCTGCTGGCCTTTGCTGGAGAATCGGTTTCATCATCATCCTAAAAAACAATAGCATGTATCACATGAACATTGTATAATAATGAAGGAAATTAACTTAACAAGGGTTGTGTGGGTGAAGCTGATCTTCTCTAACTCTATGCCGCTCGTGGTCAATAAAATAGAAAATCAGTGAAACATGTCAACTTGGCCACTTCAATGAACTTACTCTTATAGATCCTACCATAGATATTCTTTGTCCTGGAATAAAAGATAAAGTAATAAAATTTAGAAACATCGCAGACTCCTGCATAACAAGCTGATCTGCAAGGAAAGTTGACGCATAACATCATGTCTTATTTTTGGCTGTTAGTTAAGCAACTGCTCAAAAGAGAAGTGAACAATAAATTATACGTTTACAAAACTAGGACATGATATTATAATATTGCAAGTTTACTTACTCAGTTGTTCCTGCAGGGCACTCACTTTCTGCCAAAAAAAGGCAATACTGCTGTTTACTACTTTGTTTTTTGTAAATATTGCTCTTATGAACACCAATAGAGATCACAATGACATTTCTTATTATGATGCCAAGAAATCCTGTCTTCAGATATTATTATTTTAACAATAAGGTACAAGAGTGGAGAATTTCAGTTTTGGTCTCAGGAGAGCATAGGTAATGGTTTAAGAGGAGCAGACAAGTCTATGTACCTGGACACAGTCAAGAAAAGGAGGAATCACTCTCTTGCACATAGTTATTTTAGTGGTGTATTTAACTCACCTGAGAATATTCATCCCTTTCTGCTTGCATTTGCATGAGATCATATTGGTAACTTCTTTTGAACTCGGCCATCTCTTGCTGAAATTACAATAAAAAGAGAGATCCATGAAAACTTCTCTTCCATGAGTTCGTCAAAGCTCTCATTCAAAATAAACTAAGGTGAAAATAAATAAAAAGATAAATAAAAGAAGATAAATAGATGTTTCCATTTCATTCTACAAGTGTTTATCTGGTTGTTGTACTGAGGTATTTACTGTTTCTCAGAAGTTTACATTTCAACACCTTGATCTTACTTGTCCTGCCACTTAAATTCTTAATTTGTTGTATTTATAAGAAATATTTAATTCTCACATCAGGACAGCATAAAAGAATAGGCAAGGATGGTGTTAGCAGTGAGGTAGAGTGAACAGTTCTGAAGTTAGGAGAGGAAAATACAACTTCTGTATGTAGGTGATGTACAACAACATCAAACTGAAGAAAAAATGACCTGTTGTTCAGCCTTTTCTTCCTCTTTCCATCTTTCAAACATCAATCTAAGTTCATCAATACTCTGATGCTCGGCTGTCAGCCTATTTCTCTGTTACAAAAAAGAAACAGATTTTAAAGTGCTTTTAAATTCAGTACAGTTTTCTTAAATGCACAAATTGAGCTAAAAAATACTCAAGCTGGGCACGCTACATGTACAGGGAGAGGCATACAGACAAGTTTACAGGAAAAGCAAATGAATGTACCTGCGATTGTGTTAGCTTCTTCTCTTCACTTAGTTCCTGCTCTGTTTTTTGCAATCTTACTTTTATCATCTCTAGCTCTTTTTCAAGATTATTTTTTTCTTGTTCTGTCATGCCAGGCTTTGACTCGACTGTGACTGCACCTACAGATCTGATGGGTGCTGAAGACACCAACATTCCATTCATCTTCTTGGAGTACTCTTCATGACGTCTTGTTACATGGGATATAACATACTCATGGCTAACAAACGATTTCGCACAACAAGGACACTTAAATAAAGAAGATGAAGAGAGTTCTAAGAAAAAAGGAATGAGGGAAAATGACCAGGAGAAGTGGTTGGCATGAAAGTTGTTACAAGTTAAAGAGAGTGAAAGGATAATGTTATGGAAAAGGAAAATTATTGAGGAAGATAACTGATGGAGTAAAGCAGGATGAAGAGGATAAGGGGAAAGGGAGAGAGAAAGCGGGCAAGGGAAAGTGAAAAGTAAAGAACAGGTGGGAGCAGGGACAGGAAACAAGGAAAACAACAGAAACAGAGAGGTTAGGAGGGAGGAAAAGAGGGAAAAAAGAAAATGAAGAAAAGAAGGGAAGCAAAAAGAAAGAAAGGGGAGAAGGTGGGAGCTAAGAAGTTCAGCATTTTAAGGAAAGAGGTGAAAAGGGAAGGGAAGGAAGAGGAAAAGGACGGAAATAAAAAACTTGAGGCAGAGGAACTAAGGGGATGGTGGGAGGAACGGAATGGAAAGGAGAGAGGGACCGAACAAAGACAACGGGGGGAGGGGGGGTTAAGGGGGAAGAAAGAAAAGGGGAGGGGAGGTAAGGGAGAGGAGGAAGAGGCAGTAGAAGAATGAGAGAAGGGTAACGAAAAAGGAGGAAATGAAAGCAGCAAAGACTGACAATCATAACTGTAATGTTATATGGGAAAGGGACAAAAGAAATAAAGGACAAAAGCTTTAGAGCATAGAGGTTGGAACAAGAGCAATCAGAAGAAGGTACCGCGGACATGTTGAGCAGTACCTTGTGTTGTCCACTGGCTCCAGCTCTCATCAGCAGTTGATATTCAGCAATCCATTTCTTCTGTTTCTGACATTCTCTCTTCAGTTTTTTGTACGCTTCTTTTTTTTCCTCCAGCTCTTTTTTAGCTTTTTCAACTTCCTGCATTCATTACCAATATAAAAACAGACATATATTAAGACTGATGATCATAGCTCAGTTAGAACTAGGTAAATCCAGTGATCACTGGTTCAAAGAGTTTTGTTTTTGCCTCTCAAGGTTACCCAGGTCTATTTACTAGGGTTGATCCTCAACAGGGCTTATGGGTTATCTATAGCACTCCAATTTTGACTTCAGAATTTATACAATCTGTTCCATCAGTGATGTAAATAATAATCTGACTTTAATCTGATCATTTTTACCTCCAGTGAATCTTGGAGAGTCTTGTTCTCTGCTTCAAGGTTTGCTGAAAGGAACTGCTGAGAATGCTACAGGAAACATAAATTAAGATAAACAACTGAGAATCACTAGAAACCAGGAGCCACCCTTGTCTCACAAACTCTGGCTGATTCAGCAAAAATTTTAATGGCTTAAGCAAAGACATAAATCAATGTGTTTTGTGAAAACCATTAATATCTGACATAGAAATTGTGACCACTACACCTAAGATCATAAAGTTCTTCACTCTATATCTTTAGTGACTCCACTCAACAATTGCTTTTGTTGTTAATATACAAAATCATGAACACCCAGATCATTTAACATTCTCATTCTTCTTTATGCAGCACAATGCCTTACCAGAAGATATTCAATAATAAGCTGGGCCAGTTTAAACATCTTGATGTAGTTAGGGTCGTATCCTACACCCTGTGATCCCTGTTCAAACCAAAATGTAGTGGTTAAAAACAATACTAATGTTTTTGGATTTATCCCTTTTGCCTCAAGGGTCACCAACACCAATTTTCCCTTGACAATACCATGATCAATACATCACCAAGAAGAAAGATTAAGAAAGTTAATAACATGATAACCAGAGGAAAAATGCTTATGATCTTTTATCAAATTCTCTTCTCTAATCTTTGTCATTAATTCCTAGTCAGTGTAATGTATGGTCAGATAAGGATCAAACATTATTCCATCAATAGAGATTTCTAGATACCTGACCACCTACCTACCCACCCCTCCCTTAAGTCAACACTAACACTTACTTCTCACTTAGGGTAAAATTGTGACTTAGAGGAGGAGTAGGTGAAACTCAAATTGATACAAATTATTTGTTTGTTATGTAAATGACAGTCAGAGGCCTAATACTATCGTCTTGAGTTTTTACTAGTGAAATAAAACAATCATTAGAGGCCTGTATCAAATTGATGTAACTCAATATAACATTGAATCATTATTTTAGTAGGAATTTATTATACTGTTTAATAATCCATTAACCAAATTGATTAAATTTTGTTTGGGGGATTGGCATAACAGAGATGTACATGTGACTCAAATTAAAAGTATTGATTGGTCTTAACATGGATGAATAATTAATTTTCTAATAAATTTTACAGATTTATGTTATAATGAATAAACATTATGAATGCACCCACCAGCTCAGCCTCAATGTTACAGAATGTGATATGCATAATATTATCTTGTAATGTCTTCACATCCATTTCTCTTAAGATGCGGTCAACATCTACAGATGCTTAAGTTTAAAATAATAATAAATTGCACAACTATTAATATGTAATTTCCTGTACACATAATTATACTGAGAACAGGATCGTAATGTAATGAAAAACTTAATTATTTGACTTGATTTAACATTTTGAAATATTTTCCAGATTAATGTAAAACCAATGGCATCTTTCAGACACCCAAACAAAATATCTTAATGTTTCTACATTTTGACAAACAGGTCTTCAACTATCAAAACAATAGGGCCCTTTAAACAAGGAAATAAAATGCCTCTCACATAGGATGCGTCCAAAATAAGACTCATACTATCACGTATAAACGGCACATTTTGTTTGAAATTTAGCTAAGAAACGTCTTATCTAAGAACAGCCCCTAACACCTGTTCTTCCATAAGATGCGTCTTTGCTAAGTCGCACATTAATAAGCCGTTCATAAGGGATAGTTTGCGTCTTATTTAGGACATGCCTAATGAAAGATGTGTTTTATTTTTCCTCGTATAAATGGCCCTAATGCGAAAGAACAACAAAATGACTAGCATATGATGGGTGTTAAAATCATTCTATCTTCAACTTGAACTACAATATCATTGACCTGTTTTGATTATTGGTGCCTTCTTTAACTATGAGTGAAAGAAAACCCGCAATTAAGTTGCAAAAAAAAGAATACAAAATGTATTAACAACAAAATGTAGACAATTTCTCACCAAGCCTTCGCCAATCAACTTTTTCTTGCCGTCTTCCAAAGGAAAAATTCATACCTTCCCATAAAAAAAGCACAATGACCTTACTAAAACACACTTTCTTTTCACAAAAAATGCAACAATTATTTTATACCTTGGCAATAAAAATTGCATGGACAAGTCAAAATTTTATTGGCAACATTTTTACTAATCCTTGAATAGTAAGTAGCCGGCATATCATAAATTATTAAATAAAAGGAAAGAAAACAACTTCTCTAGAATTAAAATCTGTCAATGGAAAATTAACACTGTTTTCGAAGACCAACACCTATTAACAATAAGGTTTTTTAACAAATCAAACTTTATAATAACATCAATAATGACAAAAATTTAATGTCAATGACTGCACAAATCATAGAATTTAACCACAGACTTTCAGCTCATATGATTAGTTGAAGGGTTATTCAAGTTTATTTGAGCCTTCATAGAAAAATTCAAAATTGGGTGTAAAGAAGTGTAAACAGTTTGATTATTTAACTTCAAAAAAGGAGGGTAGTATGTACTTTCTTTATGGTGTTATAGAATGATGTGATTGAATTCAACAGCTTCCTCTACAAAACGGTGACAACAGTGAGAGCATCACAACAACCTCTCCACAATGGCCATTTTAGAGAAAATGGTGTACAAACAGATGCACTCCTTCCCTTTCAGTCCTAAGTGTGACTAACATTAATTTTCTCCTGACAATATCTATACATCAGTAAAGGAAAAGGTTATGAGAATTTAAGAAATGATCACCGATAGGAAAATGCTGTGATCTTTTATCAAACTCTCTCTACTTATCCTTTAAGGAAATGTATGGTGATGAGTGTGGAAAATCGGAGGTCTGGAGAATTTGTAAGTGGATACTAGGGCTTAAAAGGTTATAATTATTTGTGTGACATTTTTACTTTTGCCACCGCCAGGTGGTTACTTAAGTTCCCTATTTAATTCTGATCTGTCTCAGGGAGTCTCCCAAGTCTGTCCCCGACGTACCTGTTGTAGAAAGGTTCAACTGTACATTCTCTGTACACAAGAAACTTCAAAACTTGAGCCCAGACAACTACGGTTATACTGGCCATGGACTCGTTGTTTTGTAGTTCCTTATCATCACAGGCAAATTAAAAAATGCCCAGCTTTTCCCACCTTTTCAGGAGATCAAATCCCCTTGTGCTACTACGATGTACGTACTGTGAAAAGGTAAAACGCTGATCTTTTGTATGCACTGGGCGCTGATAAAGTGCACTCCACTCTCTTTAACTAACCCTTTCAGAAGAAATCGGGAGCCATAGAAAAGACGAGGCGTAACAATAACAACATTTACAGGGAATTACTTTGCTTTCTGAAAGAAAATCTTTGCAGCCACATTCTTTTCACTCGTAGAGAGAAAATATCATATTCAACATACCAGGAAACATGTAATCTTTTGTTATGTCTTCAATATCAATTTGATGACTGTTTTCACTTGACTTATACCCTGTGGAACATGCCTTCAAACCGTTCATGAAACATAAAGCGATGGCCTTTTCAAAGGTCAATTTAATTTGTTATAGACTTGACAATGAGCATGTTAGCTCTCATTACGAGCCATTGCAAGTTTAACGCTCCCCTTTTTTACACAGCGGAATTGGCTCAAAGTCATACAAGCTTAATTTGCTTAGAAGAAAAAACAAAAACTTACCGTTACTCATGTTAGGGAAGAATTCAAATAATCTTCTTTGTGTAGTAGTTCATTAGTGTGGCAAGGAATGGATAAATTACTCAGACAAGCAACATCACTGTCGGCAATCGAGAGGAAACGAAGATGGCATATTTTCAAATTCCCCGCGGGCTGACCATAGTAAAGCATATTATGACAACAAACACTGATCTCAGCAAGATAAAGACCAAAGGGTTCACATCTTCACTAAACTTCGGTCCGATGAACTCGAGATTGCAAAAAAACAAAGTCTGTCACGGTGATTTTTTCTACAAGAAAGAATGTACCAAGTTCTAAGCAAAACCGTGACTCACGGCAAGGACGCCAAACAACTCTCCCCAGATCTCTTGCTTTTATGAAATGTACAATATCCCGTCCGAGTAGGGGTCAGTTTAGTCTATATTAACTATTGTTACGTAAAAATACGAAATTTCTTTTACAATTCTTGATATATGGTAGAGAGATTTCTAATGTTCTTAATTAGACATCTTGAATGGTTTCTCCTCTTTCTGGAAAGAACTACATCTCAACATCCGTCAAGAGAGGTTCGTGACTTTACCTCTCCCCGGCTGTACAAATTTCCCGCGCTCGCCATCTGTGGTTTTCAAAATGGCGGCGAGATCGAAAATACCTGCAAGTCTTGTAGATCAATTTGTGAGTGTTACGGGCGCCACAAAAGCGATTGCAAAGTCTTTGCTGGAAGCTTGTAATGGAAACTTAGAAATGGCAGTGGAAATGCATTTAGATTCTTGCGAGGATCCCCAATCGCAGGCGACAAGTTCGAATTGTTCGGCACACGAGTCAACTGCAGCTGGATTTCTTAGTCGGTAAGTTGTGTGTTAGATTTTTTATTTTTCATTTAACGTGGTAATTTATCATTTACTGGACCTTAATGAATATCCTCGGATACCAAGTGTGCCTGAAATAGGCAGATGTGTTCATAGAGAAAAAGTGAAAACGATTGGTGCAATTGACAATGTCTCTATCCTGTCTTGGTGTCTGAATCGATTTATCAGTTTAAGCCTATTGGCAATTAAATTACCAGAAACTGTATTGAGCTAAGGTAGATTGCTCACTTTAATTTTATAACCGTCTCCTATCGCAAAATTTGCTGTTAAATTTTGTCCATCCAAATCCTGGAAAAATTTAGTTTTTAAATGAACGATGTTCATTTCACCAAATAAGCTCATATTTTCAAAATTTTAATTTCATTCAGTTTTGTTTGTTTCAATTTTCAAGTGGCACTGATGATGGTGACGTGAGAGCACCTATTCCTCAGACTCGAGGCATTCTAGTGGAACCTTATCAAGGTGTGTTTTATATTTGTAGCTCTGGTTTATTTTTAATACAAATAAGTGAAAGATTAAATCTTTTCTAAACAGGAAATCAGGAATTTATAGCTTGTTAATTTTAATCAATAAAATTTTTAATATTGTGCTCAATCAAGCAAAACATTGCTGATTCCCTTTGACTTTCAATACAAACCAACTCTCAAAATTGTTGTGGATGGAAAGCTTGACATTTTCACACCTAACTTATGCACAGTGGAAGAATTTGAGCCATCGTAGCCTTGACTGACACACTTTTAAGAAAATAATATATCAGTAAAATAAATTATATAAATTATATTAGAACCAATGTCAAAGAGGAAAAGTTCCTGGAGTACAATCAGTTTCTTGAGAACGTTGGAATGCTTTGGAATTCCTTCAGAAACTTCAGTTGAGCAGGTTCCCCCACGAACAATTCTGGCAATCTAAGGATTGGCAGGTGTACTGTACTTATAAAGAAAAAAATGAGTAATTTTAAGCAAAAATAAATAAATTAGTATGAAAATTCTAAGTTTTTAATCAGGTTTTTTATGAGCAACGTTTTTTTATGTATGCAGTAGAAATGAGCCGGAAAGTGATTTTTAAAAAAATACTATATACGGGATCTACCAATGGTTATATTTTTATCAAAAGTTTCATTTTTGCTAAAATTTAGTGTGTAAGGAACTAAGTTTGAATGTTTTGATGGGTGTTTTATTTTCAGCATATCCAACAAGAAGACGTCAAGCAAAATCAGTGTTTGATGCTTTTCGAGATTTCCAAGCAGAAGCAAGTAAGTGCAGGAAAAAGATAGACATTGAGGTGGGGGCCCTGTGGAGATGGGGCACCAGACATGTTCATTGAAGCCAAGGAAAGGCTTCTTGAAAAGGCACATACTTGTAGTTTCTTTTTGTAGAGTATTTCATTATATTTTGCATAAAAGTCTTTGTTTTTCCCTGGTATGTTGTCAACTAAGCATAGGAGATCAAATTTATATTTGGATTTTCTGATAAACCATAATTATTTATAATTATTGTGTGATCCTCTCCAGTTCTTTTTTTGGCAATTCTTAACCATGTCTCAGCATCAATCCAGCAGCTTAGAGACATAACACTTTCTACAAGATATAAGCGGTACCAAGGATGGCTGACAACTGTGCACTTCCACAAAAGCTCAGTATTTGAGTTTACCATACAAATCCTTAATGGTATCCCCTTACCCCTTGGCAAAAAAATGTTTTAAGCTATTCTTTAATGCCCTTTCTGTGAAAATCTCTGTTGAAATATTTTTCTTAATACAATAATTTTGTTTAATCATATTTGAAAAACTTTCTTAATTAGGACAACAAGAAGCTGCTAGCAACCCATCTATTTCCAGAGGAAAGAAAAAGACATTGCATGACTTATTTCGACCGCCAATTGACCTTCTTCATAAAGGAACATTTGACACTGTAAGTTTCCAGTTAATTTGTAGTACACAGTTTTTCCTTTGTGAGCAATTTTCAATACTTTTAGAACCTTTTGAAAAGTAACATTAACAATATTAAAGAAGAAGATGAAGATAAAGACCTAGGTTAGGAAGAGTTGGATAGTGTTGCGGTCTCTAAAAATCTTTCAAAGCAACTTTTTGCTACTTCTTTATTGTCCATTTTTGGTCTTTTGAGTTTTGAGAAGCTATTCACCTGATCAATCAGTGAAGGTATTATCAAAGTCAGAAAGACATTTTATAGACCAATCCAGTTGTCTTACTTTCTTAGGCTAAGATCGATGGTCAAGAACACAGCAAATGGCTTTTGGTAAACGTCCAAGATGTGCAAGAGTTTCCATGCCAACAATTAAACAGAGATGTGTGGAGCAATGAAGCAGTTCGAAATGTTATCAAAGAGAATTTTGTTCTCTGGCAGGTGGGATACCTTTTCGTAGTATTTTTTGGTGGAAGGTGTACATATTTGAATTTTTCTTAAAAGCATGAATGTTTCACATTATATAGGGGGTCTGTTGTCTCAGTAAAATCTTTGATTAAAATGATTTTTTTTTCTGGTCAGTGAACCTGAAAAACCCATCACAATTCCCAACAGCAGTTGTAAAGTAAAGAATGCATCCTTTTGAGTCCATGGCAAGAGATCAAATTCCATTCCACCGGGAGCTTATTTCATTTATGGGTTGATTATTCCCTTGACTTCATAGTTCATTTTTCTCCAGTTTTGGCAGTGTTTCTTCTTATTTTAAGATAACAAACCAAGCTTTTGAGCTCTAATTCTCAAGCAAATTAATAACAATTATGAATTTACAGTCAACCCATGTCAACAGCATACCCTCCAAGATCACATTAATGAATTTATTATTCGAAAGTTGAATCCGTTGGTAGTTGTAGATTTCAGAATCATGTCTGCATTCTTGCATGCGTAATGAGCCGTGAATTCACACGCGATTCAGTTACGAAATTTCTACCAGCTAAGTTTCCCTGAATTTAACGTAAATGTCTTCTATGAAATTTAACCCATTTAAAGATTTTCAATCTGACCGAATACAGAGAAGTTCTCATAAAATATTCACTGCTCAGTACGCATGCAGAAGTGCCAATTTGAATTTAACGCTACTTACCGGAACGACTAACGGATTCATTTTTCAAGTAATCAATTCATTAATAGAATCTTAGGGGGTATGCTTGACCTGCCTTGACTGTAATTATTTCCCCTACACAGGAAATTAATGTTTAATGAGTGTTTGGAAATCAGATGAAAAACTGCTCATTTTTGCATCCTTAATTTTTCCTTCTAAAATCATTTTGTTGGGGAAGTAATATCAGGTATTCAACACAGTGTTTCATCACCAGATGAAACTCCTCGAAGTTTGTCAAAAATACCCTGCTGTGAGAAGAGAGATGAAAAAATGACATGCAGATAAAACACTGCATCAATATGCTTGATATATTACTTCTCACATTAATGAAAATAGATATCTATTTATTGCAGGTGTACAGAGACAGCAATGAAGGAGAGAGGTTTATCCAGTTTTATCATGTGAATTCATATCCATATTTAGCAGTACTTGACCCTAGAACAGGTAAATAAACTTGAGTGAATTTCCTTAATTTTATAATATTCAAGTTCAACGATTGAATTAGTGTGCGTGTGTGTAATGAAGGGGTTTTGTACAGTCGGTCACTCATAAATAATTTGTGTGACTCGCACCCATGTTGATTTATTTCCTTAAATTATCAGTCAAATCTCACAGCCTTCCTTGAATCTGTAGCCTTACTGCTACTTGTTTCTCAAATATTTTTTTTAATTTTTTTTTTTTTTTCAGGAGAGAAAATGGTTGAATGGGGTTTCATGGATGCTCAAGCATTCTGTGACTGTGGTGGGTGCCTTAAAAACCTCTAAAACTTAGTGTTTTTTCTTGGACATTTTATATCGTTTTCGGCATCCTTGAATGAAGTTTAGAAAGTATTATTGAGTAATGTTTATTGTGCAGGTTTTTTTTTTAGAGTAAGTTTATTCCTTTTTCAATTTCCATTTGTATTTCCGTATCAGCTGCTGCATTCCTCTTGGAGCATCCGTCACTAGAAGGAGAAACTCCGCCAGCAAAGAAAAGACGAAGTGTGAGTTGCTTTAGGAATACTTTTCATTGTTTAACTTTTCTAGGGAAGGGGACGTCAGAAGCGGTGTAAAGTTGTTTCTGTTGTCGAAATAAGCCAAATGTGGTTAGTTAGACTGGTTGGTTTGCAGTTAACATCCCTTTCAACAATTTGTTCCAGAAAAATGGGCAGAAAATGAGTGATGCAAAATGGAAAGGTCAGGAAAATTGGCTTGGTGACTGTTTGGTTAGGTTGACTTGTATATTGGCTGAAAGAGCTGTCATTTTCCTTTTTTCAAGGGGAGAGAGGGGGAAGGGGTTTTGATTGATTGAACCGAACCCTATCAATTTTATAGCATTGTTCAAGTGAAGTAGTTGAGATTCAATGAGATTTCATTCTATCTGTGGTATCTTTTTGTCGTTGTTATACAAGACGCGTATTAAAAGAAATGCTACATGAAACTGTTTGGCCAAGTTCGCACCGAGGGAAAATGTGACTCTTGCTTATCAGAAAAAAGACGACTGCCCGGAGAGAAGAAAATTGGTAAGTGCTCCTTAAACTGTTTGCTCTGTTTTTTCTTCCCAGGAATCAATTCTAGATGCTTCCGAAGATTCACAGCTTCGTGCAGCAATCGCGGCGTCGTTAGCTTGCACTACGTCTAAAAAAGAAACTGAGTCGAGCAGTGATGATGATGATGACGATTATGAAGATCTGGAATTTAGTGGATCGGATTCTGACTTATCGCCGCAAAAGAAAGTAACCAAAACAAGCGCGACCTCAAATGTTAAAAAAGAAGTAAAAAGAGGAATAAATTTTGATGAGGCTTCTGAGAAGGAAGCTAGTGACAAAGAAATCAAATCGCCACAAACTGAACTTTTGAACAGTAATACAAAGGATGAAATTAGTGAAGAAGATTCGCCAAAGATAAGTAACAACACGGCAGAAAGAAATGAGGTACAAGTTAATGAAGATGATTCTAAAAAGGAGGATAAATCTGATTCAAACAACCAAAGAACGCAACAACAGGCTGGTGAGTAAATTCTCTGTTACTGAGCCAATTTCACGTTTGTCATTTATTATCGAAACGTTTTGGAGCGGACATTTTGTACTCGTTTCCTCAGCAGCCTCGTTAAACAGAAAAGAAAACAGGCAGAATCAGCTAACAGCCGCGTCCCTCGAAAAAAGAAAGAAGCACAGTCACATAATGCAATTCAACGCAACACCGAAACAGACTCACGCGCAACCTTCAAATAGCCGATGATAAAATCCCTCTTTATAAAACGCGCAATTACTTCTGCTTTCAGCGCGCGAAGTTATTTTTCACTCTCAAATGTTTATCTAAATGGTCCGTGACATTTAGACATTTCTGAAAACGTCTTGCATTTTATAACGCACTGACCACGTGTCTAATGCACATCCACCGCAAAACTCGCTTTTGAAAATCCGCTTTTATACTCGCGCCATAGAGTTCAGTGATTTGACGCTTTAACTTGCGCACTTTGTTTCCTGACAGGACCCATGTGCAGTATTATGGTTCGATTTCCTAATGGATCCCGTACTCATATCTCGCTGAGCGCCGAAGCGTCTTTAAAGGTAAGTACAGTCAGTAAGCTAGCGGCGGCCACAACTCGTGCGCGTTTTCCAGAACTTTTACAGAACATAGGAAAACTGAACACCTCGTCCTCGGAAGTACTAAAAACGTTTTCCGATACAAAACAAGTTGCGTTTGTTTTCCGGACGGGAGCAAAAGTTTACAAATATTGGGGAACAAATCTTCCCACCTTCTCCCCCTATAAAGGAAATATATTAACATCTCTTGTTGGGTTTGTCATGTTGGTTAGGTAGCCGGTCCTTCATCTTCGATCAAAAACGTTTGAAAAGGGAGATTTTAGTTAGCTCTGACTAAATCTTCCCGCCAGACAATAGAACACAGTACAACCATTTGCAAGGGCTTTTAAATTTAGTTTTGTTTTATTATTTACAGTTAAGTTTCCTTTGTTTTTTTTAATCATCTTCCATCTGAAGCATTCACTTCGCTCATTTCTAATTTATTATTGTTTTCTAGGATCTTGTTTTAATGGTACAAAAGGAAGGTTATCCTAATGAACGATATGAACTTGTCACGAACTTTCCAAGAAGAAAATTAACTTCCTTGGACTTTGCGACGACCCTTAAGTCTGCGGGACTGTTCCCTCAAGAAACTGTCTTTGTTCAAGAGAGATAACGAAACTGAAAGACAGGTTCTAACGTGAATGCGATAGACAACATTATCTAGGATCACGCTCGACCTATGTGAGGCGACGGCAGTCCGAAGTTGCACGAATCCTGCCGAAGATTTAACCAACGACACTCTCAAGCGCAGCAAGTCGGAAAATTTCTATGGTACTTTCGTCACATTAAAAGTTTTGTTTCGTTAAGACATAAATAAGAGAGATTTAATAAAGCTATCAAGTTAGTTCGTTATCTGGTCAAGATTGACCAGTTTTGATTTTATAGTGAAAGCACTCATCCCCACCTCCCCACCCCCGTGAGATCACACTGTAATGACACCAACTTTTGAAGGACACGAGAAAGTTTTATTATTACCAAGATTTAGCTACGACGACGGATAGGGCACTAAAAACGTCACTTATAACACGAATTAGCGCTTTTCTAAACTTCGCCACGATCAATCCAAATCACACGAAGAAAGACCACCTTCGAAAATGATTTTTATGCTTTGAAGTTTTATTTCACACAACGAAACTACATGGTAAGATAAGTTAAACAGTCTCAGAAACTTAACAATTATATACCGGGGAAATTGCGCTGTGATCACTTTATACATGAATGGTTTATCTTGTTGAATAAATATTGACTGAGATGTCTTCTTCTTAAAGTACCAACAAATTTTCTCCATCTTGCCCCTGATGTGTCAGGGTAGCCGCCCCACTCTGGTTTTCTTGCTCTTGTTTCAACATACAGTTTCTCTTGCACTCTAACAATTTGGCAAGATCCTGGATTGAAAGAATAAGAAATTATTTTAGAGCAGTTTAGGTGACTGCTACAGAGCTGAAACCCCTCACTACCGCCAAGAGAGAATGAACTAGATCCAAGTTCTCTCTTGTTACCGCATAACAACTCGACCTCATCGCAGTACCCAGACACTCGTATGGATACATCATATACTTTTCCCAGCGCATACATACATTTTACATACAAATTACATACATGTTACATACATATTGCATACCGCCGTACTAATACATTTTACATAAAAAATTACATACATGCTACAAACATATTGTACACGTACTACACACATTTTACATACAAATTACATACATGCTACATACAAATTGCATACATATTACATACATTTTCATAAAATTACATACATACTGCATACATACTACACACATTTTACATACAAATTATACGTCAACTATCTACACGCATACTTCATATACATGTATATGCCACCATTACCCCTAGTACTACTACATTAATAATACGCTAACGCTTCCATGTTTTTATAATCAAAACGGTTCCATTGCTGAACTAAGATTTTGACCGGGTTTTTACTTACGCTCCACATCTTCATTTGTTTCATGTTAGGTGCTTGGTTTTCTCGTACAGCTTTTTGTCTATCGCGCAGACTCTGAAGGAATCAAAAAGTAAAGCTTAGTCTAAGGGCCTGAATAGTGTAACGAGGTTCAGTGATGCTTTGTTGTCTTTCATACCTTTCCCAAATTTTCTTGTTCTTGAATCTTTTTAGTAAACTGCTCCCTAGACAAAGAAACCACAGTGTCACAGGAAAGGTTAAAAATTTTCACGTGGGTTCTTTAATCCCATCAACTGCCCGACCTTGTAATCCTGTGATCCCGACGGTTAATTTCGACATCCCGCAACCCAAGCATTCTTTCCCAAATCCCGGTCTTCGAATAACGCAAATCCTGCATCCCTAAAAACCTATTGCGATACTCGGTTAAGTCCTTGAAATCAAACTAAAGTGCTAAAACGCAGTACACCTTTTTTTTTCAAACGAGGGAGCAAGCTTGACAATCGCTGCTCTACGTTAGTCGTGTTCAGTTTTAGTAAATGCAAAGGGGAGGGAGGTATTTGTTTAAGATATTAACAGTCATGCATCCGAGTACCTGAAGGACTTTTTACGATCTGCAGTATCCGTGGACCGGTAAGCCTTCAGTTCATCGTCAATTCGCTTCTGTTGTACTTCAAGTACCTGAATGATCGCGAAAATAAAAATGAATTATATCAAATGAGTCAAACAATATCAAAAACGTCTCAAACGAGCGGGTTTGTCTTACCTTTAACATGCAGTGTAAATAATGATAGCGGCCTTCTTCATGGGTTATTTCTTCACGAAGTACACGTACTTCCTAAAACAAAAACTCCGAATGTTATTAAGCAAAATAATCCTTTCAATAAAAGTCAAATGATGAGAGGTGTGATTTGAGTTGTTCTATCGTTCTTATCTTGAAATATTTTACTGCTGCACATAGGTTTGTACCAGCTGTTTCTTTTATACTCAGCTAATCTATTTATTTGCTGTATAAATATAGCAATTATTGTTATTATTATTATTATTATTATAATCGTCATCGTCATCGTCATCGTCATCGTCATCGTCATCATCATCATCATCATCATCATTATTTACTTCTGAGTTTGTGGACGAAAACCTAGAGTGTGATCATTCCAATGAGAGTTACTGAATTTTTACATTTAAAGAAATTTAAGCAAAGTTTTCGTACCTGTTCTAATTTTGACATGTTGCTCTCCAGTCCTGCAGCTAAATTCTCGTACGCTGCTTTCCTTTCTTCGTATTCTCCAGTCATTTCCTTTTAGAAATTACAAGAGTTGATTGTAACAAAGAGATTAATGGCAAATATTAAAAAAAAGAACAAATTAGAATGCAACGATATGTAACATGAACATCGGACATCAAAGGGAAACGAAAGAAGAAAAGTGAGAACTGGGTACCTGGCATTTTTGTCTCATAGGCCTCAGTTCCTTGATGATTGGAGCCAAAGAGCTCTTCTTATCGGCAATTGTGCCATTTAACTGTCGAACCTGAAAAAATAATGACCAGTTACTATTTAGTAATGATAAAAAACAACACCTAAACCTGCCCTATATTATTTACACTTGTGGCATTTGCCAAAAATGCTACCGTGGAACCCCTCCCTATCAATGAGAAAAAACCTGTGAGTTTGTATTCTTTAGTCCACTCCCCTGCGTATGAAGCAATTGTACATAAGAAACCATCCATCCCCTCCCTACCAGTTCAGAGATATCCTCCAGTGTTTTTCCCTTCTGTTCATCTAGTTCACTTTTCTTGGTAGACACATTTTCCAGTTGTTCTTGAGTCTCATGGAAACCTGACACGCCCTTTTTGACCTCCAGGTTCGCCTATAAAGGAACAATACAGAGCACCATGTGAGTAGGGACTTCATACTCAACAAAAGATTGTTGGTATTGATAAAATCATGAGCGTTCATGGCAGCAATGAAATGAAATTACTCATCATTTTCAAAAAATAAGACCTCTCTTAAAAGTTAAATTTTGCAGTAAAAAGGTCAAATCATTACCATCTGTTGCTGGAAGGTGTCGTCCTTCGCTTTAAGGATTTCTTCTGTCCTGGCAAGAACACCATACTCCGCACGAAGCTCTGCCAACTAAAAAAAGAAAAAAAAGTAGAAGTTAAAAAATATGTGCAAAGAAGATCATCCCAGTTAAAAACGCAGCCTGCTAACAGAGCCTTTCTTTTGCTTCCTCAAATTGGCGCGCTTACGCTCGCAGCACAGGCGGCCCAAACTCACGTTACGAGGAAAAGTGACGCGTGACCTTTGTGCTGGACGCGCCGTAAGACGACAAGCAGACACCAAAACACAGTAGAATACATCGCAGGTAAGTCTTTCCTATTCATTTCATTGAAGGAAAATTTAGATTTAACGTAATTTAGCGTTTGCAGATCTCAGTATTTTATTTCTTTCTCATACAAAGTCTCTTATTTTCAAAGGTCGCCTGTAACGCGACACCGGCGCGCCAGCACAAGGGTCACGCGTCACCTATGGCATGTATAAATTACTTACACCCTTTTATCGTAACGTGAGTTTGGGCCGCCTGTGCTCGCAGGGTGTTAAAAACGTAACAGTTGCATAAAGAAAGCCCGAAACAATTCAGCCTTGTCGGGTTTCGAGCCCTGACCTCCGCGATACCGGTGCCGCGCTCTAACCAATTGAGTTGCAAGCCAACTGGGAGCTATTAAATTGGTTCGTAATATACACCTCAAAGATGAAGATGAAATGACCAGATGAACATATTGGAACCGCGGAATAAAGAAATAAATGCAAAGAAGATCATCGCAACTAAAGGTTTGACTTTAATATGAAAATGAAAAACTGGGATAAGTAAAAACTCCATGCTTGCGTACGTCTGTCTAATATTTCATTACTGTCTTAAAATTTCTAAATGCTTTAGACATGCTGAAAATAATTATACCCTTCTTGGTTTATAACAAGTTGATCTACCTACCTCTTGTCGTTTCTTTTTATACACAGTACTTTTTCCTCTCAGTTTATTCACGTACCTCTTGAACTGAAAATGGGAAGAGACCATAATAGTATTTCATTGGGTTATTACATTTAATATCTGTACCCCCCCGGTTGAGGACTTACCTTTCCTTCTTACCCCTGAAAATTGGCTAAAATTGCATTCACCCCTGAAGACTTCCATCAGTAAAATATGGGTTTACCCTTGAAGAATTAGGTCATACCCTTGTAGAACATGGGTTTACCCCCGAAGAATTTCGTGAAAATTGAGGCTTCACCCCCAAAGAATTCCATATTTTTTTACTCTACCCCTAAAGAAATCATCAATTTTCATAACTTACCCCTGGAGAATTTCATGGTTCCTCAACCGGTGGAGGGGGGGGGGGGGGTGCGGATATTAAATGCAATAGCCCATTTTGCGACAGGTTCTTGGTTTATAGAGAGCTTTATGTTCGTGGACGAGAACAACTACGAGTACGAGGTTTGATTTAAAGTTTTTTTCGCGTATTGTCCAAAAACAGACACACCGGAATTCTTCATTGTACTTTTTTTCACCAGAAAAGTTAGCACTGTCATCATTATTAAAGGAGGTTAAGACCTCTCCCGATTGCAAAATAGCTCAAAATGCTAAAACGTCTAACATTTTATGACTTGTTCCCGCCAACGATACTCCCCTCGTAGTAGAATGACGACGGCTATCCCGTTTTCCCGCCAAAATGTCGCTGGTTCACGCGCAAGCGCTACTAACTATTGAGAAAATCTCGTACTCGTATTCGTTTTCGTCTTAGAATCTAAAGCTCTCTAATACCTAGAGATTGCTTCTGCTATTGAAACATACCTCGTCTCCTTTTAACACCTCGGATCCTTCACTTTCCTTAAGCAGTTCCTTCTTTTTCTGGTAATCAGCCTCCGCACTGGAAACCTTAAAGTTAAACACAAACAAATAGTTTAAACCTCTCGATAAAAATAAGAACTACAGATACTGCAACGCGAAATTAAAAATACGAAACAAAACAGTACGATGTTTTATGGTCCTGATAGAGGACAAAAACCACACGACAGCGAGTTCTTCGTTTTCTTTTACAACCTTGTTATACCACTAAAAATTACAACCCCAGGGCAATTCGCCTAAGCTATATTTGACAAATTGAGTGGAGTAATCGCAGCAAAGTTTAGCCTGAATTTCAGACGATTACTTCGAGTCATTTTTACTCCCTCAGTTGCTGAGGGAGTAAAAAACGACTCGAAGTAATCGTCTGAAATTCAGGCTAAGTGAATTAAAAAAAATGCAAATTCACTTTATAAGTACATGTAACGTTTTCCCTCCCGTCGCCGTTGTTGTTGCTTATGGTCCCTTCCAAAAAAAGTTTATACTCCCACAACATTCAACCTTCCCTCAGCTCCTAACCCCTGCAAAACGACAGTTAGCTTCATACTCTCTTTTAAAAACTTTAGCCAAAGAGCTCTCCCCATCCTGAACGAATTTCCATTAATGACGTTTCACAGAACGATTGTACAACTAAACATCACCACCCCTACCCTCTTACCCATCTCCGTCTTGAGGCGTCTTGTGGCGTGAAATTAACAAGCTCCAAAACCCTCGATCAATCATTGCATCAATTACAAAATAAATCACTTTTATTTCATGAAATAACGGTCAGTTACCTCATCCATTGCCTCTTGAAGTTTCTCTGCAGCCGCTTCTTTCTTGCGTGCTATTATTGAAGCCTTTGGAATAAGAGAAATAAAAAGACAATCAGTGCCGTAGCCAGACCAAACGGCCAACCGAGGCAGGCGGGAGTTGCTAGGGGGGTTCGGGGGCATGCCCCCCCACCCCCCCGAGAAATTTTGAACTTTAGTCTCTCGGAAATGCGATTTGCAGCGTTTTCTGGGCCTTTCGGTAACTTTTTTTCGAGTTAATTTAAGTGGAATTTAAAAAGCAATAATCAGAAACAAGCTACATAATCTGGGTGACCGTTAACCTCGCCAATGGTTTTGATCAGTATTTGTTCAAAAAAAATTTGAGTTAACGTACGTAGCCCCTTGAGATCGATGATATGGTAATTTTTTCATAGTATATTGACTGAATTGCTGAATTCTTTGTAATATCATGATGCGTTAAAAATATCCGATGATCGCTTATGTAAAATAAAAATGATCGGCGAAATTCGTCAAAATTTTACCGAGGCGAGTGCCTCGGTTGGCCTCATACTAGCTACGGCGCTGACAATGTGATGAAAACAGAAATACAACTGCTCAAAAGATGGAAGGTCTTTCCCTCTAAGAATGGACATTGATTCATGAAAGACTGAAGGATTTCTTTCTTTCCGTAACATGTAAAAATGATTACTTAGTCTTTTTATTCATCAGTGGTTTCAGGATATGCCTGCCAAGGTAGTGAACAGTTGTTTATTTGAACTTAAGCCACAACTGTCTTCCCAATTTTGCTGTTCATTTAAAATAATCTTGAAAATACTCTTAAGCCTTTATAGTGCTAATAGTGACCAACATCAATTTTCTCCTGACGATATCCATAGATTGTCAAGAGATAAGGTTATGAGAATTGATAAAATGATCATCTGAGAAAAATGCCTTGATCTTTTCTCAAATTCTCTCAACTAATTCTTTAAGGAAATGTACAGAGATCAGTTTGGAGAATTTGTATGTGGATATTGAGGCTGAAAGGGTTAACCTGCCATCTACCTTGGAAATCTCTGATACCTTTGATGTCTTAATATTATTGACTCAAAACTTCACTACTACCACTTTTTATTGAATTGAATATTCTTCTCACTCTTAAAAATTAACTTTACTTATGTAAGAAAGGTCAAAAAGTCACTTACTTGTTGTCTGAAAAGGGACAGCTTGTCATCAATGGGGTCATTCCTCACCATCCTTTTTTCAATCAGTGAGTTGATCTCTGCAGACAACTGCTTGATCTGCAATTTAAACAAACAGTGACTAACGTTCCATGATCACAATTTCCAAGAGACAGCCATCTTTTCGACACATTTTTCTGTCTTATTCTTTCAGTTTTTGGGCCAACCAAATTTAAAGTCTAATTCAAGATCTACCTTTACTGATCAAATATTTAATATGCGCTTTAGCAGAGGGTTTCCCTGTTCTCTTATACCTTTAATTTGCCTTTAATAATACAAGACAAACTCAGATGCTAGCTGTAATCTGAGATAGGAGTTTTGCAACCTCTTCCCTTAGTTTCTATGCTAATAAATCCTAGGGTAACACCATAGTTATGTGAAGTGTTTTTTTAGTTACAAAACAAATCTTAACTTTGACTGTATTGGACAAATGTGGTTTACCTGAAAAGAATTTTATCTTTGCAATAAAAATATCTGAGTCTTACTCGTTTGTTGAGTTCATCAATGTCATTCTGTCCCATGGCTGGTTCATCTGCAACCTTCTGCAAATCTTGTGCATACTTCTTTTTGCCTTCCAGTTCCTTTAAATTCAAACAACAAATGTATGAGCACTATAGTTAAAGCATTTTCAACCTGACTTGTTTTAATAGAGACCAAAATGTTGACACTTAAAGACCTGAATACCTAACACACTTAATTAACAAGTTTGTAGACTGCATATGCAGACATATTTCGGGTCATTGCTTTAGAGAATCCACAACTGGAAATATGTCTGCCTTTGCAGGCTAACAATTTAGTCACTCCACTAAAAAATGTATCTCAGCTCCAAGACCTGCAGAAGACAACCCTATTTCATCGTCCTTTCCAAATGAACTTAATTAACTAGTTATCGTTATCATTAAGTGCCAACAATTTTACCTAAACGTGCACTGTTCAATTTGTTTAGAAATGTCATGAATTACCATAATTTACGAGAACGCAGGCTGCAGGTTAGTCATGTGTCCGTCAGGGCTCGTGATTCTCTGTTCTGTATAACGTGTTCACTCAAAAACAATGCATTCTCTGTTTTGCACTATGTCATAAAAGTTACGTCATACTACCTTATTTTACATCACTTTAGGATTCATTCTGCCTTGGAACTTTCGCACATGGCTTTATTATGCTGCTGCCTTGCAGCCTTGCATCTTCGCAAGGTCGCTTGTTACCAACTACTGTTTTTAGTGTAGGTAGAAGCTGAAATAGCATACCTTTGGCAGTTTTTCTTGACAAAGATACATGTTAACCTTGTTTTCTTCTTCCAGCCTCTTTATAAGGTCTGTCATCATGTTAAAACATCATGAAAAAAATTCAAAATCAAATTTTTACTAGATGCAAAGTAGAGTACATTTTTGTCCAAACAAGAAGAAATTGCCATTTGGCAAATTTTTTAAAAAATCAGGGGAAATTAATTCATTCACTTGTTATTGGCTTACAATAACATAACAGCCCAGAATTTGAATTAGTACCTGGCTAAAGAAATTTCTACAGGATTGAAATACTGAGGCTCAGATCTTGGAACAGGAAACTGTGAACACTTCAGGTCATATCATATTTAATATAAAGTTATGGCCATCTCTCTCTAAGATGGATGCCTTGGGGAGCGACATTAAGTGTCCGTGTAAGAGTGATTTCCATTGGGGAGTAAACAGAGGCGGGAACACCTCTAGGTGTCTGTTTTACCAAGGTGTCCGTCTTTAACAGGTATCCATTAAGAGACAGTCAACTCTACCTGCTCCAGTTGTGCCGACGCCCTGTGCTCTCAGATCCTTTAATTGTTGCTGCATGCGCTGATAACGCTGTTCTGAATGGACAAACTATAATCAAAGAACAATGATATCCCTTAACCAGAAAGCTTTTACCTGGAAAGTAAGGAAAATTCCCAAGCTGTCACAGTTCAAAATGAATGATATTTTTGGAAGTACTAACCTGGTTTTTCTGTTCCAGTTTTTGCTGAGCAAGAGTGTGTTCTTTCTCCCTTTCAACCCGCAAAGTCCGAGCTGCTTGTAACATCTTTTCGTAGTTCCTCACATTTTCAACCTAAAAAAGTTTTAACAAAACATAAAGTCATAATGAAGTCCTTACATTTCAAATCTTTGCAAAGATGCCTTAGTGTTTTACCATGATTTAAACTGTGCCACACCTTTTTCTGCATCCTGTCAATTCTCTTATGAAGTTGCTCCTTTTCATCCTCCATATTCACTATATCCTGTGCAAAATTTAAAAAAATACATAAATTAATTTTAAAGTTCAAAGTATGACAAAATAAAAGTGTAATGATTTCAAGAGGGGTTGAAACTTACAGGTGCATCATCAGAGTGAACTTAAACCCGATATCTTTGGACTAAATTCTGGTACCAGAACAATTTCCTCAACCAATCTTTTGCAATATGCACAAAATTAGAATAACAGGTGTTAAAATGATCTTCTAACCTTTTTCATTTCTCCTGTTGATAATCCAGATGTCCTTAGTTGTTCCACTGTCTTGTGCAGCTCTTTAAATTGTTCCATCATTTCTAAATACTAATTAGAAATAATCAAACACATTATCAATACATGTACAAGTGACTTAAACCCCAGGAAACATAATAACCTCGGCAAAAATTCATATTTCAACATGTGTGAGGATAACCATCTATCACCTCAAATTCACAGGGTCAGCTAGTTGGGACTACAAAGTTGTCTTTCACCCAGGAAAAAGTTATCTGCAGGACCAGCTGCCCTGGGTCTCTAAGAATGGATAAATTGCATTTTACTTGAGTGTGAAAGTATTTAGCACGAAAGTACTAATTAGGGGCACTATTTTTACATCTCCCACTCGAGACCGGACTGCCATTTTATGTGGTCACCCGAGTCGGTCTAGCTGCTTGCAGTTCAAAGGAAGTACCCTAATTTCTCAGTTATTTTAAGATCCTGAGTATTGTTCCGGCCCAGGAAATCAAACTCGTGACCTTCCGCTCTGCAATCAAGTACTCTACCGACTGAGCTAACCCTGCCACGGTTAATCTATTAATGGTTATAATTACAGTTTCATGAAGCTCATAAAGTTCCTGATCAGCCAGCTGGTCTGGAGGTACATCAAGCTTAACAAGGTATCTTGCCAGGTAAGCTCTTTTCTTTAATTCTGCCAGGTTTTCAAACAGCCATTGTAAAATGGGATACACCACGAGCTTGTCTCCTTGGATGAGCCCATTACGGAAGGCACTCCTATAAAGAATGAAGAAAAAAGAGAGAAATATATTTTGTTTCACAGAATGGTCCAGAGAGTTAAGAGGAATAGAATTAATTGAGTCCTTACAGTCAAACTGGGAAAACAGTGAACACCAGAAGTATTTCTGGAATGTTATTGTGTTGCAAGAATAAAGCCAATCGGGTGTGAGAAACTAAACCCCAAGCAAGAACGTTGATTAATAAATGATTGTTTGTGGCTAGAGTTCACCTGTCCTGATCTTTGCTGTGACTGGCCGTAACACAACAAACATTCCTGAAAAATTTCAATTGCTCGTGGTTTCACTGGTTTGACTGTTATGGATAACAAGATAGATATTACTTACAGACTCCCTGCTTCTGTTTTTGGCTTGAATTTAAGAATTCTCAAGAATGTAAACATTCTCTTTGCCATTTGTTCAGGGTCTTCATCACGAAGATCTATTTTGTGCTACAAAATTAATAAAATATGAAAATAATAATATTAAAATTACATTGACCACCAAATTTCTAGCGTCTGTTAGTGGTATGGTGTCAAATGGGAAGCGCATTATGCTTTGTTATCATACAAACTTTTTTGACCTTTGTTACCTCAATATTACATTACCTGAGGATTAATCTCTGCAAACACATCATTTAGTACTTGCAATAACTGCAGTGGTTGAAGAGAATCAAAACTGAAAGAAAAATTTCATCTATTATCAAATTAAATAAAGGTAATAGGACTGAGTGGAGTCCAGTTCGGTCTGTAATCATATGAGTGATAAACAAAATCAGACGACCGCGTAGTGGGACTCCTATTTGAGTAATCACGAGTATGATTACAGACTAAATTGGATGACAAGAAGATCTGTTACCAATTAATCATAACTACAACAAAACTTGTGATATTTAGGTTTTTTAAAATCAAAACACAAGAAATTCCAAGAATTTTTTTTGCGAGCAGTGAAAAAAAAAAGCCATTTAAGCGTGCATGTGATGGCACATACCCTCCTTCAAGGGGATTTGAACCCATGACCTTGCAATACTGCTGCGATGCTCTAACCAACTAAACTATGAAGCCACTGATGTTGGCAGCCGGTCAATTATGTGTTCATACGTTCCCGTAAGAGATGAGTGTGACAAATGCATATCAAATAAATCATATATGAGAACTGCAAAAATGCGTTCACAACTGCGGGGATCATTCTTCATTTGGTTCTCATATATGATTTATTTCATATAAATTTGTCACATATGTAATTTATAATCACTGGCAATAAATTCCAAAATTGTATGAGCTCACAAGTTATATATTCGCCTTGAAATTCTCAGCATCATGAAAAAAGTGAAATGTATACCTTATCAGATTATAATTCCTCTTGAAAGGCTCCTTATTCAGTTCGTCTACGATGTATTTCAGCTGTTCACTCATGGCGGCTAAGCTTGACGAAAGAACTTTTGATCGTCTCTCTTGCGTGCAAAAATTATTCACGTTGTGGCTATATTTAACACCCAACAAGGCGTATTTACCTCATTTTTAAGTAGGTAGTGGAAATAAACGTGAAAAGCGATAAATTTGGTCAATTTTCTACCACAAATATAAATAAACAGCAAGAACGTCCAAAACCATGGATACCCAAGACACAACTGGCAATATTTACTTCATGTAAAAGGTAATGAAACCGGATCCTAGGAAAATACCAAGAAAAAAAGACAAAAATTGAATCAGTGATATTTCCGTTGGAGAATACTTCGTCAAAGTAACTTTTCCTTATGTAAGTTTAGTTAAGAAGTAATCTTTTATCTATAAGGAGAAAAGTTAGGGGCCTCTTTATGAAAGTTACATCTAAGAGGAACTTTTTCTGTATATTCCGCTGGACAGTACGAATTGCGGAAACAGGAACTGAAAGCCAATATATTTTTCGAATACATCACGTTCCTTCACTCAAGATGTCATCACAAAGTAAGTTTTTCTTGATTCTTATCTTTAAACAGATTGGGTAGTTATCTACATGTTGAAGTTCATCTCGAATGTATTTCTTATTTCTAGCTTTGCTACGCTGTGACGACAAACATTTTGATATAATGAGCTTTATATATTAAACTTTGTCCTACATTTAATATCAATAATACACTTAGTTTCCGTGCAATGTAGGAATTTTCAAACATTTCATTTATCCATTTTTTAATAACCTCAACTTAATAACAACCGTCTTGTTTGAAGCTTTCTTATTTAATAACAAACACACTGCTTTGAAAACAAAAATATTGATCAACAAGTAAAGAAGCTTAATTTTTAAACTGTCATAATTTGTTTGTCATATTTGAAGTGCTTGCTTTCTTATAAATAACAATAATTAGGCGGAGACGAAGAGGATGGAGATGTTTATGAAATACTTGAGACCCCAGGCTCTAGAAATCTTGTTGAACAACTCATCAGCATGGATTTAGCAGAAAGACCTGCAGTACAGCAGTTTACCATTGGAGGAGTCTCTGGATGGTAAGCTGCTAAACGGAGATTTTTTTTTTTGACCAGACAGCTGGTGAGATATAGTCTGCTACACAGCTGTTTTTAGTGTTGACTCAGTGACAACGCTTCTCCCCACAGGGAAGGATTGTTGCGTGACAACACTAAAAACAGCTCTGTAGCAGACTACGTGAGACACCAAACAGCGGATTGTTTACTTTGGATAATCCAGTTGTTTTGACCCTTTAACTCGCAAGAATGACCAACTTAAATTTTCTCCTAACATCATCCAGAGAAGAGGCTAGGAGAATATATAAAATGATCACTGAAGGGAACTGCAGTGATTCTTTATCAAATTTTCTCACTTATTTCTCAAGGCAGATGACATTGGTTTTGAGAATTTCTTTTAGTAAATGGGACTTACGGTGTTAATTTATGGTCAATCCACTATCGCTAACCCTTCATCAAATATATCTGCTTATGTATCCCAGGATATATTTGGGATTGCCAAAAATGATGGGCAACAAATTAAAGATCGTCCAGCCTCTCTGTCAAGGAAGAGTCCATTAGGAAATTCTCTTATTTTTGGCCATCATGAAGAGTACAGCTTGCACATATTACCCTAATCACAAATTAATGGCAACTCAAGTGCAACTCATTTGGTTTTCCTCTTTCTAGGTTTGCAGGGTACCTTTTTAAAAGAGTTGGCAAGCTCACACTGTCCATGATTGGGGGAGGAATTCTTGTTTTACAGGTATATAAATCCACAACCTACATTCCCTTCACCAAGGCTGGGGACTGAATGAATAGATTGACTGCTTTTCTTTTGACTTTTTGCCACAGTGGGCAATTCACTGGCCAGCTAAGTAATGGATTTTAGCTTCATCACTTAAGAGTGCATGAACAAAATGTCTTGAGACAGAGCTGTCTGATAGTCACAAAAGGGTAGTACTTTGTTTCAATAATATTATAATAATAATTATTATAATATTATTTCTGTTTCCTTACGTGTAATCTTTATTGTAAAATTTTCATATAACACAAAAAAATATTTATATTGTTTTCTTGTTACACATGAAAACAGACGATCTCTAGCCAGGATTTGTGGAATTAAAAATAATACAATATCAGTAAGGTTATCTATTTAAAAGACTTGAGCGCCCAATTAAACCTTCAGTAAAGACAACAGTTGTGGGTTGTCAAAAGATGGTATTTTCCTCCAAATTTTTGCTAAAGAATGTTTGTAAATCAACTTTTGTATAAGGACTTTAAAGTTAAAAATAAGTTCTCAATGTTTGTATTGTTTGATAATGGCCATTTTCATACTAGAGATGATTATCCATCTGAAACGAGTTATCCATTTGAGAATTCACATCAGGCAGACAATAGTCGTCTTAATTTGAAAAAGGAAAAGTCTTAATTTTGGATGGACAATCCACCTGACTTTATCCATCTGATTTTCCGTCAATGTTGACAGATTTTTCAGATGGATAATCCGTCTCTAGTGAGAAAACAGCCAATACTGATAATTTTACTTCACTAATATGCACTTTATCATGTTACTGCCATTTAGGTAGCTCATAGGGCAGGCTACATCAACATAAACTGGAAGAGAATGGAAAAAGATGTGGATAAGATCACACACAAAGTTGGAAAACAAGTGAAAAAGATGCGAAAAAGTGATGATGTTGAGAAAGGAGTTATTGCACTTGCAAATAGGGTAGGAAGAGTTTTAAGATTTCATTTGACAAGATAGGTTAAATACAGTCTGTCAAGTGTAACTCTATTACTGTTCAGTTGATTATTACTATTATTCCCCTCCAAGTAGTATTTCATGAGACAAGGCAGCTTGATTTTTTTAAACTTGAAACTTGAAAGTTGGTATTTCCTGGGTGCATTATAAATTCTTCATTGTTTTATTCTCAACAGGGTTATAAATATGCTCGACGTAACATGGCTGCAGCTTCAGGATTTGCTGGTGGATTTCTGCTCGGCCTTGCATTATAAATTTATGACAATATTGCAATTAAACAATCATGACACATGTTATCACCAAGATGCAAGTGCTCACAGCTCAAAAAATGCTTTGCTATAGAGTTTTATCACTTGTATTGTGACTTATTAGTTAAGTAGTTACTTAAGATAACCATAATTTGCAAGATTTTAGAATAACCTTTCTTTTAGTCTTCTTCAAGCATTGAAGTCAAACTCTCTTGGCAAGCAGTCAGAATTTTGTAATTTTGTGATTTATGTCACCCTAGGATCTAAGTTATTTTAAAGTTTATGGTGGCATTCTAATATCAAAATAAGTTTTTATTGCCAAGAGCTGTCCAAGAAACTGAAACCACTTTGGAATTTATTTTTGGATCTTCAACAATTTATTAGTTGAATGCTTTTAGTTTTATATTATTTAGTTTTAATATACCTTCTTCATACTGGAATTGTATCAAACACGCACACTGTACTAGCACATGATAAGAATATAATAAAGGAGATTAAAAACTACTTTAAGTGATTCCTACAGACAATCAGGACCCATCTGCACCTTGCACTTAGGCCCCATTTATAAGGAGAAAAGTTGTCCCAGGTAACAGGTCACCAGCCTACCTGAGCTACCCTGGGCTGGCCAACTTTTCATACATATTTTCCTTTGTACAAAACGTGGTAAACCATTTAAATGAGACGCAAAAAGTTGGTTTGGCTAGAAGGGTGAACCCACCTAGCATCACCCTTGAATTCGAAGAAAAGGCAAGATTCCCAAGCTCTGGTGGTCTCAGTTGGTATGAAACTTCCCCCATTCATGAAAATCCTTTTACTCTCAGTGGCAGATCCAGGACCCCCCCCCCCCCCTATTTTTAGACCAAACTGAAAACAATTTTTTATGAGACTGTGCCTTCCCCCCCCCTTATCTAAAGGTCTGGTTCTGCCACTGACTCTGATGGCAAATCTGTCCTTATACTTCTCCTTGGTTTGATCATCTGTGTTGTCTGAATACAAAGAGAAACATAGAAATGCAAGTTTCTAAGTTTTCTTGTTGGCTGCCACCAGTTTTCGTTCTTCAAGTTCTGTTTTGAAGCCCAGGCACAGTTCAGTGTTAATTGCTGAATTCCTGGAACAGCACTTCTTCATTGTCTCAATCACCTGCTGGCATCTATCTTCTTGATAGTTGTACTCTAGTAGTCAAAGTTGAAGAGACACATTTGATTCAATGATTAGTTTGTTAAGAAGAGCTCACAATGTACCGATTGTTGTATTTAAGGGGCTGCTATCTCCATTTCTTGAACATAAAAGAATGGAAAACATACTGGTCCACAAAATATCCATACTCCCCCTCCCCAACCCCATAAAGGATTCTCTTTGTTTGAAACCCCTCTGGAAATTCCCATTTAGGTTCATACCTTCCTTTAGAAATTCCAACAGATTTCCAACAACCCTCCATTGGGTGTGTAGGGATATAAATCCTTTTTGGTTCATACTGAGTGGAGTATAAAGGGAATTGCTTTACAAGAAATGCTTTTTAGATGGTTTGGTATGGGCCCCCGGTGGGGGGGTACTCCCTATAAGGGCTTAATGAGGACGTGCAGCCAGCCAGGGTATGTTTTTCGGGATTTTGGTCTTAAACTGGGTATCTTTTCTTAGACAGGAACACATAACCCTGTTCTTAGACAATAAACAGCCTGTGCTTATGTTCTACGAATGTCTTAAACTGGGTATCAAAAATCGGAATTCTGTCTTAAACAGGGTGGGAAAATCAGCGATTTTTGTCTCAAACAGGGTCAGGGTATGAGGGGCGAAGCCGCACCTCCCCACCCAAGGATATATCAAGTACCCCCCCCCCCCCCCCCGGGTATGAGCCGTTGAAAACTGTTTGAAAAACATTATGCTAGTATGAATGTAAACTTTTGGTCCATTTTCATTTCACTTGTAACAAGAAAATGGAAGTCTTGGCACACCCATTAGTATGAACAGGACCCTGGATAAAGCCTGCTGCTGCCAACCTAACTGCAACAAACTGCAACATTGCCGCCAGCCAGCATTACCTGAGATGCTGTTCCGATATAAGAATTTTTGCGCTCCACTAAATCAACAATTTCAAAAATTTGAGTTTCAGGCCAGAATAAAATTGACATTAAGATAAGCTTAAGTTTAATAAGGTTACTGAAAAAATTAACTTTGAATTTTTTGACATATTTTTCTCGTGAAACACGATTGATATGAGACAAAATTCGAGAGTTTGTTTACCTTGAAGGCATTTTTGAATAGCACATGCTTCTTTCTGACATGGAAGTCTTTTACTACTGGACATCCCACCAACAAATCTTCCTTTGTATAGTTTAATGCCTTCAATAAATCCGACTGCTTCTCTGTAAGCTCCACAGAGCTGCCATGATGACCGGGATTAAGTGGAGGACCTGGGCTCTACACTATACTCAGCCTCGTTTTGGACTTTACTGGCAGTAGCATTTTCCTCCGATATTGGGCTAATATTGTTTCCTCCTTATGGGAATTATATTACAGCAAGGAGCCCAAAAGTGTGACCTCCTTTAATCAATTCACATTCCTTCATGCAGAGATATTTAACCAATCAGAAGTCGAGGACAGTTTCCAGCTGGCTTCTGATTGGATTAAATCTGCATGAAAGAATGTGAATAAATCAAAGCGGTCACACTTTTGGGCTTTTCGCAGTGAAGGCTAAAAGCTGTTACACACTTTGATTTTTAGCCTCTATTAAATGGTTGACTCTATTCCTCCATTTTGAAAGGAGTCTAGTGGCTTTTTCTAACACTGCCGTCTTCCCTGGGGCTCTTATATAATTATCTGGGCCGAGTTGTTCAAAGCTGGGTTAAGATAACCCAGGGTTAGTGCGAGATTTGAATTCAGATTTGAAAGCTTACAAAGCATTTCAGTTTTTATTCTTTTTTTCTACAAGTTGATGACTGCAAGCTCTAAAAATAGCACGGAAAATTGTCCGAGAAAATGCTTTTGAACACAAGAAAAAGGAACCCGGGTTAACTTTAACCCCGGGTTAAGCGCTAATCGGCCTTCGAACAACTGGGCCCTGTTGGCTATCTCCTCTCCCTTTTCCACCCTTTCTACTTCCCTTTCAATGCCTGCCTCGGAGGCTACAATGTAGGTTAGCTATATAGAATACTCTGTCCAGTAGAAGTTTGAGACCACCAACAAAATTGGCCGCTGTTATTAAAAAAAAAGTTAGAAAATACTTTTATACTCCTGTCACCTTCATCCTAGCCACAAGAAGAGCCATTCATTAGTTAAATAATGTAGGGAACATTGACTCCACTGTGATGATGAATCAATCATAGGCTTAACAGTAGAGTTGAGTGGTTGCAGAGAGTGAGTTTGGACATCAGCATACTACAACTGTGACCCACTGGTTTCAACGAATGTAGCCCTCAAGCAAACTCTCCATTTTGAGTGGCAAGCAAAGTGATCTGCAAGAGCTACCCCTTGCTCCTGCCTCTCCTTTCATGCACCACTCTCGCATGGCTTCTTACCATATTCCCCACATGAAGAGCTAGCTAACAGGCTGCAGGGGATAAGGTCATTTTCAGCCAGTCACATGGTACACAAACACCTTACCGGGATGCAAACAACACAGTGAAATCTTAAAAACAAAAAAAAGTTACTTCTTAAAATATGTAACTCTTTTGTTTTCCTTGCTGTTCGCATCAAAGCAGAGTGTTTTGGCACCAAATGACCATTAATAAATTCATTGTATTTCCTTCAGTAACCAAAGAAAATGCAGTCTTTGCAAGCAAGGTACTTCCTGCTCTTTTAGACTAAGAATACAGCTATCTTTCCTTGCTACATGATTTTGTGCAACTTATCCTTACCACATTAGTAACACTACAAAAAACTGGGAGCATTAAGAGGTAACTGTATTCACAGCCCACATGTTTACCCTTTCATCGAAGCAACAAAATAAACTACAATCAAATTTACAGTGAATTTTATTTGGCAACTGAGAGTAGTAAAATTTAATCTGTTTCCTTGTCTCCCTTGAGGTTCTTCTTTCCTCCTCTGATTCGTCCAGTACGACGGGCCGCAATCAGACCAACCTTTCGTCCAGCTGAAGTGTCTCGGCGGACAGTTGAGGGTGTACCGATATGCTGATGGTTACCACCACCATGAGGATGTTCCACAGGCTGAAAACAAAGTATAAATGCATTATTTTGTTCTGTTGTTTAATTTCAGATCATGGGATGGTGTGGAGAATTTTAACCTACAGAGTGGTCCTGTTTAAACTCGCAAGCACCCTTTATTTCACAAAACCCAGAGAATCAATTTTTCATGAGACAGTTAAATTAATTCTAGTGAGAAATTAGCAAAAAAAAATGCTCTGAATTAAGTCTACAGAAGTCATTGTCTTCAACATTAAAGGGAACCAATGGATCAAAATCAATACAAGAGTCCAGAAAGCATGAAGAAATGGAACCCAAAATCCTGGTATAATCTCTGACAACTTATTGTAGCCACGTGCACATAATTATCAACATAAATTAATGCACCAATTTGAAGAAATCACTGCTCAAATGGGAAAAAATTTCCCCCAAAACATCAGATGTCTAATTTAAAATACTCACATTCATAGCAACACCACGAACACGAGGCCAGCAGTTCCTCTTAGCCTTGTATTTATGATAGGCACGCCCAGCCTTGAGCATGGGCTTATCAATACGACCACCACCTGCAACAATGCCAATCATAGCACGGTTGGCAGAGGGGTAGACTTTCTTCACACCGGAAGGCAGCTTCACACGTGTTCTCTTGGTTTCAGGATTGTGTGATACTACTGTAGCATAGTTGCCCGAGGTACGAGCGACCTTGCCCCTGTCGCCTGATTTTTCTTCAAGGTTACAGACAATGGTTCCCTCAGGCATTGTGCCAATGGGTAAACAGTTTCCTATCTGGAGGGCCGCTGAAAAAAGCCAATACAGAAAGTTGATTTAGATAATGAATATAATGCCATGATAGAGGAAAAAATTGCTTTTAGCTTTAACCCATTCGCCCCTGAACCGCCCGTGCGGATCCACGTCCTTTCTACCCTTTGTGACGTCATCAGTTTTAACGGTCAAGGACAACTTTGTCCGCTAACTTGTGCAGAGTGAAGAGATCTTTCAAACCATACCAGAATGAGCACAATTCAGTCAAGGACACCGGAGAAAGAGGCAAAAAACCATGTAACATTGACCTGAAAATCTCCATGAAAATCTTGTTCCATTGCCCACCTACCTTTCCTTTCACCTAATCCTAAGATCCTAAAAGCTTTCCTAAAAACTATTCCCACCAAAATGAAGCCTACTAAATGCCCAGCAAGAGAAAAAAAAAATGAGGCAAGAAAAGCGAAAAAAGAGGGGAGGAGAGAAAGCGAAAAGTAAAAGTCAAGACTGCTGTGTCACTTTTAAATCCAAAAACTATGTCGAAATTTTGCTTTCTGCGCATGCCCGAACTTCACAAGCTGATATTTTGCATCTGGATCAGAAGGCCATGAAGTGTACGACCTGTAAACTGGTTTGTGGTAAGTTTTAGCCCTTTATAGCACGACAGTGACCAGAAAACCACTCGACTAGCTTTAAAATGCGTTTTTTGGCAAAATCTCCAGGAGCGAATGGGTTAATATCTAACCAAATCTATCCAAAGTGCTCAATTTGTAGGGTACATTTGATTGACTGTATTCTGGAACAAGAATGCGCAGAAATCTTGCTACAAATCTAATTTACTGGGGGATTTGGATCACTGAAATACTATATGCATCTCAATATTGTACTTCAGCCACATTTGTAGATGCTGCAATGTAATAAATGTGGTAAACAAGTGATTTCTAGAATTGAATCCATTTATTCATATTCTGGAATATGGTTAACTAGGATTCATCACCGATTTATGTTTAACAAAAATTAAGATATTACCTTTTTTACCACAGTACACAAACTGTCCTGTGTACATCCCTTCTGTAGCAATGAAGATCTCCTTTCTCAGCCTGTATCGGTAAGGATCTCTGAAGCTAACAACTGCCAACGGAGCACCACGTCCTGGATCATGAATGATCTCCTTAACAACCCCTTTCAAGTAACCATTACGTTCAGAGTAGTCCAGTGGCCTAAGCTTTGCAGCTCCTTTTCTGTGTTTGGTATGGGACTTGAAGATACTCCCAGCGCCCTTACGCTGGCCTCTAATAACACGACCCATATTTACTGCAAAGGAAAAAGCAATGAAAAGGTGAATAAATGAAATTCATATATTTGAACTGCAGGATGATGTAAAAAGTAACACAAAATGATAAAAAGTAATGTTCAAATATCATCGAGTTCTTTCACTCTGAATATTAAACACCCAGATTCTATTGATAACTGGAATACTGTATTCATCTTGGGCATTTTGCTAACTCGTAAAAAAACTAGCAAGCATGCACTATGCGTGCCCAAAGGAAATATTTAGCTTAAATGAGTTCATTTTCAAAAATAGGAGAGCTTCGAAAAAAAACTTCAGAGCTGACTTCAATCGAAGAGGAAGAATCATATGCAACTGAATTTTACAATGCTGTACACTAAAATTACTGAAACTTTACTCAAAAGCAGACTTTCCTAGAGTCGTGATAAATAAAAACATTTTAATCTCCATGTTAACATCAAATGTCCTAAACTGTCATAAAAGGAGAATATTTTTACTCTACATTGGTGTAAATGCAGTGTCTTCTTAGAACGTGACACTATCTGTGATTTTGCTCTGAGAAAACCTCAAAAGACAACAAAATATATCTCTTATGGGATAGAAGGGGTACTGTTTTTTTAATATATGATGACAAACTCGACCGATGGCTATTACAAAACCCACTCTCAAACCGATTTCTTCATCTATAACAAGCTTTCCTTACCAATATGGCCACGGATGGCAAAGAGAACGAAAATATGCATCAAAACGAGGCTATGGGCTACTCATTAGTGTCCATACCTCACTCGAACGTGGGTCAAAACACCCATTATATTCCCCCAAAAAAACGCTTTTTAAATATGTTAAAACAACTTTGTTTAGGCGTGATTTTTTTTGGTTACGGAACATATATGCACATATACGGCTTCTCTTTCCTACATTTATTGAGAAATCTCTTATAGAATTTGGTCCTCAGACTCTTATTTGCTCTTAAAACTTCGTGACGTCACGGTAGTAAAATAATGGCTGCCATTGACCACGTGACATTTCGCGCTCAACAAATATGGCGGACCAGTAATGGTTTGACTACAAACAGTCTTCAATTTTATTAGCATTTTGTATCGTAGAACAGCTGAAACGACTCAAATGTGGGATTTTGCAATCCTATTGTAACTTTGGATGATTCAAGGATCGGTTGATTGTTCTATTTTTGCAATTGTGGATAGTCTGACGCGATTTATTGAGTCTCCCGCGTGTCTCTACGGGATTAATCAATGTCTGAATTAACTACGTAAAATAGAACTACCACTGTTTAGATTATGTGTTATTTATCATGTCTATGAGCAGCGATGAGGTCAACTTTCTAGTTTACAGATATCTTCAGGAGTCAGGTAAGCTCACATATTATATTATTAACGTATTAATAAACCGAAACTTTCTGTTTTATGATCAAAGAAAATGCAAAATCTCTCGCTTTGATCTTTCATTGTTTTGTCTTGGTCAGTAAAAATTAAAACTAAGCTTAGACTTACACAGTGTTTTCGTTTTACATAAAATATTAAAAACACATTTGTTATCAATCTTAATTTATTAATTTTTTAGTGGTTTAAAGGTTTATCAGAAGTCCCAACCTCTCTTTAGTAAATATACATAATAGATCGTGGTATTATTTCACTGATTATTTCTTTGTTAAGAAAATGATGAATTTTTTATTTGGCGTTCACACCTTAAAATCGAGAAAATTATACTTGTTTTTATTCTTGATTCTGTCATGTTGCATTGATGCCTCACTAACGTAAATATTACATTGATAAAGATCTCAAGGAACATAATAATTTGTTATCTATGAGTTCATAATCTCAAGAGATTTGTTGAAAAATCATGCCTCATAACATGACAGACAGGATGATGTGATGTCATGTTTAGAATTAACTTATTGAATAATAATATTTTGATATCTAGATCAACAGAGACTACAATTAAAGCAAATTTTTAATTTAAAAGCTGTGGCTGTTGTATTTATCTGGATGTTATTGAAGTATTATTCTTCTACCAAAAAAGCATTTATCACAGTATACGCTTACAAAACTTCTATGGGCCCAAGGAAATGCTTTTATTCTTTAATAACTCACTTGACTGCTGATACCAGTGCATATTTTCTTTGGTCACCATATGTGAAACTAGTGATACTGAAATTAAACCTTTCACTACTAAAGGCTAATGACCCCCAACTTCCACTGATTACCCCTCCACCACCACCCATTTTGGGTAAAGGATCAAGGGTGGCTTTGATGCATAATCAAGAAGTTTAAAATAGGGCTTGGAAAATGTCACATTAATTGATTCAGTCACGGAACGGCAAACAAGGGAAAAGTAAATGCCATTAAAATATCAGCAATACTATATTTGGTCTCTAGCTTTTGCTGACTGTTTTGAAACTCTTCTATGAAAACACCATTTCATGGGCATAAGGGAGCTTCTGGTTCCAGGTTAATTTTTATTGGCTCCTGGAGTTGTTCATATTTTAATTGTGTTCACAAGAGGAGAATAGGGAACTTAAGAACCACGACGAAGTTCACGACGACGACGTCTGTTGACCGGGAAAGGACAGGAACGAGAACGTCAGTTTCGGCGGGAAAAAGGAAACTTAAGATTCAGTCGATCGGTAGGTTGACGACGACGACACTGAATGTAAACAAACAAGTGGAAGTAGTAATACTGTGATGTTCGTTCGCAACAAAGTTTTTTCGCAGAGGCGTCTTTTAAAACGATGCAAGATCTTATTTTATAAGCCGTACATCTACTTTCATTGACGATGAAGAATTTTTAGGAATGTCTGACCTTTTCGAGTGGAAAAATCTCTGCTTTCCGTACGAAGATTATTCAACTTTCAACCTGAATGAGATGACCGAGTGCGAGTGTCTGTCAGAGGTTAGTTTTGGAAAAAGAGACATTCCGATGCGATAGCTGTTTTCCAAATAAAGTTCATTTCCTCTATATTAAAGATATATGATTTGCCTTTCCTAAATACGTACAACTAAATTTATCACTTACGAGTTCGCTCGCTCGGCCTCTACAGCTCAGTGTTGTCTTCGAAGTAAACACAATTCATCAGTCGAATTTTCAATCAACATCACTTCTAAGGAGAAAAAAGAAAGGATACCTGGATTTACGTAGATAAAAAATACAAAGCCCTTGAAAAAGCGCTTAAAAACAAGGAGTTATACCTGCCAAAGCTTGTGGATTGCAGGACGACGTGACTCTACTGTGTTTGGCGTCGTCGACGACACCACGACGACGAAATTTGCTAATCGCACTTGCGCAGTGCACGATATCTCACTTCCGGTCGTCGTCAACAAAGTCGTCGTCGTGGTTCTTAAGTTCCCTAATATCAGCAAGTCATTATTCGTATTAGGATCTTTACGTAAGGAAGGAATGTCCCAGGAGGAAGTAGATCACCTTTTTAACGCAATAGTTTTACCAAATTTTTCTTACGCTCTGCCGGTTTATGGTGCCTCAGATTCCGACCTTTCTGTAATACAGAATTTTTTAGACCGGTGTATGAAAAGAAAGTTTATGTCCAAGAATGTAAATATCAGGGATTTGCTAGAGAAGGCGGACAAGACACTCTACAAAAAAAGATCGAATGACCCTGAATGCCTGTTCTTCCAGTTTTTACCTAAGGAAAAGAACATGAGGTACAATCTTAGAAATACGTCAGTCTCTGTCCCTAGAATCTACACTGATAGGTTTAAGAACGTTTTTAGTAACAGAATAATTTTTAGATATGATATGTAAATAGTTTTTTGAGTTTATATTGTAACTTAGGATATGTGATTTTATCTTAAGAAATAAATATTATTATTATTATTGTTATTATTATGAAAAGAATCATATATTCCTCTGTTTTTTTTATTATTATTATTTAAATGACATTACATGTACATAATAAAGGACTATCAATGCTCTTAAACTCATTATTATGTCTATTTTACCACTAGGATTTCAACATTCAGCATTTACCTTTGGAGTAGAAAGTCATATTGACCAATCCAGTATCAATGGATCTGTGGTACCCCCTGGGGCTTTGGTGTCAATCATTCAAAAAGGTGTCCAGTATGTTGAGGCGGAGGTGACACTTGGTGAGGTAAGATGTTTATTTTTGCTATTGCTAGAAGTAATCAGGGATTAATAAATGCATTCGAACATTGGTCACGGGAATTGAGGTTGGTGCAGGATGCCTCTTTGAAGATACTTGGCTCAGAGGCTGAAGAGAATAAATCAAAAGAAATAAATTATTCTTCCCTTAATCGATCTCAGTGCATTTTTTTTTTTGGCTTCATAACGCTCAGCCTTGTATCCAAGGATGTAACGGGTACTTGTATTACAGGGCTCAAAATTGCGACTGATACGCTCACCAATGCGACTAGCATTTTCTCCTTGGTGACTAAAAATTCTGGTTTAGTCACCACTTTGGCGACCAGATATCTCTATGATATAGATTTAAATTAAAAGAGTAAAGTTAAAGCAAACATTTCATCTTTTCTTGCTTTGCTTTCGTTATACAAAATGTGCCAAATCGCATTAACAAAGCCAGTTTATCTTCTGTCCGCAATATTTTCAAACAATCAAATCTGATAGATCGCACTATACTATGCTTCTGATAGGTCACGGAAGTAAAATTTCACGGGATTTTCAGGGACAGATTTCGCAGAAATTTTCATGGGTAAAAAAAAAGAAAACCAGTAATGTCTTGTGCACTTGAATCAGAGTAAAAGAAATGTGTTCTTTCTTCTTCTATTTTAGGATGAAACAATACTAGACGAAAACACTGAGCTAGCACTTATTGACGCTGTCCTCCCAGACATTGTTGCTACAAGGCATACATTATTACAAAATACTAAACCACTTAGAGAGATTAAACATGAATCAAATCTTGATGGCAGCCACTATCCTAATGATAATTACAAGGGACATAGTGAAGTCATGGAGATTGATGGGGGAGTTAACGATTTTGGAAACTGCAAAGCAACACTTTTGAAAGGCCATGAATCTGAGGTAATGATATATAGTGAAACTCCGCCTTACAGCCATCTCTCTGGCGGCCTGGCTGATACTGCCATACATTTTCTTGTAAAAAAACCCTCGTTAATTTGGCCACCCCATTAATACGGCCAAATTTTTTTGGTCCATTGGTGACCATATTAACGGGGTTCCACTGTACTTAATTTGCCCAGCATATGATTTCTATGAAAAAGCTAAGATTTTCTAGTCGCCTGAGAACAAAAGTTAGGCGCCAGGAGCCACCAGGCTCTGCTAGAGCAGAGCCTTAGTATTGTGCTATATACCTTTAATGGTAATTGAGGTACCGGTACTTATTTAAGTAAGGTATTTTATTGGTAAATACCGCTGCAATTGATTTAGTGACATTTTATAAATTCCTTCTTTATCAGGTATTTGTGTGTTCTTGGAATCCTTCTCAAGATTTATTAGCTTCTGGGTAGGTGTTGTTTCATAAAACTTAATTTCCACTATTGTGTTTCAAAGAAATTTTCTATTTTAGTTTGTTTTTTGTTGCCTTATACTCCTTAAACTTGTTTCCCTTGTTTGGTGATGACTAAACGATTGTCTGTCAGAAGCGTGAAAAGTTATTACACTTTTTTAAGTTTTGTTGACATGTAAAGATATTTTTGTGTGAGAGACAGTTTTAGGAATGATAGTTTTTATAAAATAATTACTGAAAGTTCATGTGTCATTGTGTTATAAGATCTGGTGATGGAACTGCTAGATTGTGGCCATTTAATGATTCAGGAGTTGGGACACCCGTTGTGTTACAGCATCAGTTCAAGGACATTGAAAACCATAAAAATGCTACTAAGGATGTAACATCATTAGAGTGGAATGTAAGTGAACAAAAACTACAACTTTTGCCAAAGACCCCAACACTAACAGAACTATATGTCGTTTTTTTTTTTTAATTGTCACCTACTTTCCCCTGACTATATCAACTGACTGATTACTATTCTGATCGTAAACCAGTACATGTAAGTACTTGACCTTGCTCTCAAACGTCTTTAAAAGTTATTGAAACTTCAGAACAATCACCATTCACTTAAACATTGATAACTCTTTAGGAACTAGCAGATTAATGTTTGTGACCAAACCATGTAGCACTGTTGTCAGTGTTCTTCTTTCCCGTAATGAGACTACCCATTTAGGTAAAACTAATATATTTTGTCCTTTGTCCTCTTCTAATTAGAATGATGGAACACTTTTAGCGACTGGATTTTATGATGGGCAAGCTAGAATATGGAGCCCAGAGGGTAAAATAATTTTACACTCAAACTTACCTTCAAGTTTCATATTTACTCAAGTTTATAATATTAATAATAATAATAATAATAATAATAATACAACTGTAATAAGAAATTGTATTGAAAAATAATGAAAATGAGTCAACATAACAATGCAGAAGTTGATCTGTAGCATTAAAGATATTATTTAAAAGCTAAAAATCCAAGAAAAAAATTCCAGTAAAAAAATCACAAGGTAAATTTAGGTGCTTCTTTACTTACTTCATTATTACTATGATGTAACCATTATCCAAGCCATCATTGCATACCTCCCTGCTCTGATGACTCAATCATTTTTTTGTATTTTTTTTTTTTTTGCAGGGGAGCTTGTCAAAACACTATGTGAACACAAAGGTCCTATATTTTCCATTAAATGGAACAAAAAAGGAAATTATTTACTTAGCGCTGGCGTAGATAAGGTACATGAGTTGGAAGCAACATCAGTGCAGTTTGAAAACTTTCTTGAGTTATAACTTTTGATATCAGACTTAACCTTAAATTTACTTTGTGCTGCTATTAACAGAGTACTGTTGTCTGGGATTCAAGTAACTGGGAAGTCAAGCAACAGTTTGGGTTCCACCAGGGTGAGAGAGAGTCTGAAATCTTCTTTATTCCATGCTTGACAAAATTCTCAGTCAATTTCTATTCCTGCTACATTATTTTGAAGGTCATCACAAAGTTTCAAAGGGATCTACCACATTCCCTCACCCCCTACTGTGCCTCTACCCTAAACTAGCTACATAAAGAAAAACGTTTTTAGAAGCTGCATAATCTTTCTATAAATGCATCAGAACTTATACCTAGACTGGAACCTTATTTTTATTGCCAAACTCAGTTATAAAGATAGTACACAAAAATAGACGTCATAATAAATATGTTATATCTTCTTTATAGCTCCTACACTGGATGTAGACTGGCAGAACAACAGTAGTTTTGCATCATGTTCAACAGATAAAATTATTCATATCTGTAGAATAGGTGTGGATAAACCTATCAAGTCTTTTCAAGGACACACTGTAAGTTTACTTTCTGCTCTGAAGAACGCCTTAATCTCCTGCTCATTTTATTTACTTAAACAAGGCAATAATACAATATCCATCCCTCCCCTCTCCTCCCCATCCCCCCCACCCCTCCACCCCCAGTTGCACTGTCCCTGATACTGACGATGTTAGGGATGGCAAATCACAGTTCCTGGTAAATTTTGATCTGATCTCAAAATCTTGAAAGTATTTTTCATAGGTCAGAAACTGTTGTTTTTGTGTTTGGGGTTTTTGACTGCAACCGTGTTCCCCTGATCGTTTATCTCTCTGACCCAGTGGGATGGGAAGAAGGAAGACCCCTGGGAATGTGTCTTTGTGCTTCAACTAGTCTTGGTGGAGTTTGGAGGTTTTGAGTGTTTCTTGCTCAATTTCGTTCTTATTGGTTCATTACTGTGAGAATCCAACAGAAACATTGGTCTGTTGCTGACCTTTTTTGATGAAACGTTTGCAATGACTTGGCTCTCTTCTTTTAACTGCAGAGTGATGTTAATGCAATCAAATGGGATCCACAAGGGTCATTATTAGCATCTTGTTCAGATGACCTCTCAGCTAAGGTAGTTTAGTGTAGTTTAGTTTAGTTTATTTATTTTCACCACAGAAAAAAAAAACAAAAGATGAGAATACAGAAAATACACAGAAGCAATGCCCAAAAGGAAACCATAAGGCTTATAGATATTGGGCTCCCTCAGAGTATAAAAGTCAACCCTCCAAGTTGAAGTTTTTGCATGGCGACCAATTCTTTTGGTTTAGGGAGACTTTTCTACAAATCAAGTCGCCAGCTTCAAAATTTTAGACACCATGGCAACTTAAATGGTCGCAACTTGCAGGGCTGAAAAGTATAAGTTTACAAGGCCAGGGTCGAGTTTATATGCTGTGGTTCAATTTTATCCTTGGTTTAAACTCCACCCCCCACCTCCCACCCAACCCCTGTTTTAGGGTATGGTAAGGTAAAAAGCAGAGCTGAGTCATCTACTTTTGAGGGAAAAGGGTAAGGTGAGAGAGCGAAAGCCTGACATTGCCTTCAGCACTCGACTACTGTCTACTTTTACATCCAAACTGTCGACTTTAAAACTTAATTTATTGTAGCAACTGTGTCATATTGTTCCACGTTACATGTTGTCATATTTTAAGAACTGTCATTACCATAGGTGCTGTCTGCAAAGAATTTTCTTACCACTTGCCAGCTTATTTCTTTCATGTAATTTATATTAATAGTGGTCAAGAACAGCAAGTCCACTTCAGAATATTCTAAGTTTCTGAACTTTTCCCTTAGATTTGGAGTATAAAACAAGATAGCTGGGTGTTTGACCTTCAAGGCCACAAAAAAGGCATTTATACAGTAGCGTGGAGCCCTACAGGACCAGCAACAACTTGTCCAAATGCTCCTCTTATTTTAGCTAGGTAGGTTTCAAAACTCTTCAATTATTTAATAATCATATCATATGTACAGTCTTTTTTGATAAACCTTTCAAAACAGCTTTGCTCCCTACACAAAACCCAATATTTTGAAATTTAAATCCAGTTTGGTCTCCTGGTCCCTGGTCCAATCTCAGATTTCTAAAAGCCTCGACTGGTGCTTCTTGCGACATTCATTACCCATTTTTGTGATTTCTTCACTCAAAAAAGTCGAACTGTGGGCAATTCTAGTTCCAGTCCTTCAGATTGTACTTACAGCATGAAGTGGAGATAGGTATGAAGAGAGGGGAACAAGGAAACAGACTCCCATCTCTTTCATCGTTTTAGATGTATTTTTTTTGTCTGTGTGTTTTTGCTATTATTTTCGGCTTATGGGAGGAGTAGGTGGGCAGTTTCCCAGAAACCCAAATTGATCTTTTTTTTTTCTACCCACCTCTTTCTGCCATTCCCCCGTAAATGGGAACAACAGGCTGCACAATGTCATGAAAGGGATAAAGACTTGAGAGATATTTGATGCCTTATTTGAATTGATTTCCTCTTATTTTCAGTGCTTCTTATGATACCACAGTAAAACTGTGGGAGCTTGAGCGAGGCAGCTGTGTTATGTCTCTTGCTAAGCATCAGGAGCCTGTATACTCACTGGCATTTAGCCCTGATGGGAGATATATCGCCTCAGGGTCCTTTGATAGAGGAATATACATCTGGTCAACACAGGTATTTAAACTTGTTTTAAAGTTGATTAACATCAGCAGCTTCACCCTGCAAGCAGAGCCCCCTAAGAGTGATCAGCATCAAATTTCTCCATGTAATATCACTGCTTTATAAAACACAGTGGTCATGAGAATTGAGGACATGATCACACAAGATGAATTTACTTGATACTTCAACAAATTCTCCTTACTATAGGGATAACAAATGAGAATTTGAATTTTGATATTAGGGTTGAAAGGGTTTATCTTGAGGAGCAAAAAAGAAGGCTCTGCCTGAATCGAGTCAAGCCCGCCTGAACTTCGGGACTAGTCAATCTTGTTTCCTCTCGTCAAACTGGTTTTTCGAGTGCGCGCATCTGTTTATAGATAAACCGCTGACCATAACTGAGCCCGCTGTATCAAGCGCACGCCTATTAGGCTTGGGTTCGTGCAGTAAATGTTTGAAGGAAATCCAGAGGAAATCGATTTTGGTTCGAGTTACCTAGGGTTCAAGTTAACGGGAGTCAACTGTAGTTTGGACGGGAACATTTCCATGCGTTCTTGGTAAACACTAGAACGGAGGTTTTAGAAAAATTATTTTTGTCCACAGGGCCTTCATTCCTCGCAATTTAAGAGAGAAAAAAGTCAACATTCAATATAAGGCGTTCACGATTCCAGCTCTTCCGTATGTGATTTATGCTCTCTGATATTTTGTCTTAATGTACGCAGACTGGAACCTTAGTTAGTAGTTTCCATGGTAATGGGGGAATATTTGAGGTTCAGTGGAGTCCAAGAGGCGACAAAGTAGCTGCATGTTTCTCAGATAATACGGTAAGTAACACAGCCTACGTTTAGAAACCATTAAAGGAGCTGTGTAACGAAATTTACGTTAAATTTAAATAGTCGTAACTGCCACCAAACCGAGTGAAACGTGAAAATAACACCATGACATCTGGAAACGGTTAGACTTTGTAGTCTTCTTAGATAAGGACGAAAAACCGTAGGTCCCGTAGGTCATAGCGCTTACACTTATCTGTTCTTGTGGGAAGTAAAAGAACCCACCCCACTGTTCGAAAAGAGTAGGGGACGTAGACCCCGTTGGTGTGGCCAACCTTCACACGTCATTCACATCATGGGTTGGGTGGGTACAGTAAGCTCATAAAAAATGGACCGATAGCGCCCGCCAATGGCGTCTTTGTATGCTGACGTCCGAGCTTTAGTACTGTTAACATGTTAATATATATTGTAAAGAGTGTACGTCTGGTGTCCTCTCATCCATGACTCCTTCCTTCCTTCCTGTAAAAACATTTCAAATATATAAAACAGCAAGTACAAGAGGAGGCATTTTCCCTACTTCTGATTGGCTCATTTGATTTTCTACCCGTACTGTGATTGGGTAAGCTAGTTACCTTGGTGATAACTTTTCGCTGTAAGCGGCAGATTAATTTGTTCATGTACATCATTTCTCTCTGCAGCTGTGCGTTTTAGATGTCAGGAACCTTTGACGTTTCCAACACCTCTTTTGCAAGTGGAACATCTTTCTCAAGCATCAGACGTCCTTATCAAAACGCCATTCCATTACAATTCACGCGTAGACACAAACAAATGTTTCAGAGATCATTTCCACGACGGAAGAGGAATAGTGCGATTTTTGTTTTACCGGGAAGTGATTACGCATAAACAAAGAAAACAGTAACCAAACTGAAAACCAGCAACTTTTTTTAGTCTACTAGAGGAGGCAAAGGCGTGCGGCCTAAAACAAGTTAACAAGCGGAGGAAAGCGTGTGTTATTTAGAAGGATGAGACGCTCTGACGGCTTCAGCAAGCGGAGGCATACACGTGTGGCATTTGAATGGTTTACAGAACTTAGCCAAACACACAGTTTGATGGGCTGTAGTTCTGTACAAATCACCTTCTTTACCCACTTTCAGGAGTGCAATTTTTATATTTTCCTTTTTTTATTTTTATTTGAATTCCTCCTTTTTTACTCTTTTCGTGTACTCTTATCATTCGCTTTCTCTCCATTCTTTTGTAATACGAAATAGATCCAAAATGTATAGTACGATGAATTTTAAAACCCTTTCCTTGTTGGCAACTGGTTGAAGCCATTTGTGTGTGTAACGCCGTGCAGCTCTGTTCGACTTAAAAGTGGCATAGTTCAAAATGAAATCACTTTCCCTAGAAAAGTCTACTTTGTAAAATATCGAGATATACAAAGTGTACAGGGAAGTGTTGTTAAAGTTATTGTAATAGCTATCCTTTTTATGGTCACACTTAAGATTCAAATGCTTGAACCATCTTGTGTGGGAGAATACTTCTCAGTGGCTTTAATTTCAATTGTTACACTTCAGGATTTCATCCATAGATTCAAAGATTATTTAGAAGGTCCTTGTAAATTGACAAATTTCTTTTGCAGGATGTTATAGACTGCTGTAACGTAAAAGTCATAATTTTCATTGAAATTGCCCCACTAGCGGATTCATCTGTATAATCAAAGCAACTTCAGTTTCACCTTACGTTTTCAAAGAACTGAAGTATTTTTAATTCTTCAAATGGGTGAAAAGATTTGTTTGAATAGTTTCTGTTTCCAAACCTAACCTTTTTGTGATTTTCAGCCGGTTCAAATGCAACACAAGTGTCAAATTTCAAACTTGCTTGTTTCTCATAGACAAATATCTCTCTCCTAGCGCATACAGAGTATTTATATGTCGTTACTACTTATCTATTTGTAAATAACCTCTTAAATATGTAGTCTCGCGCCACTTTCATTTTACTGGAATGAGAAGCTCTTTGCCACCTTTGAAATATTACTCGCGGACAAAGAAATCTTACTTAACTCTTTCCTCGGGGATTAAAACGGGGGGGGGGGGGGTTCGGGGAGCTCTCTTGGAAGCCGATGTCTCCCCCTTTTTACCATAGATACATTCCCACTTAAACCCAGATACTCCCTGAGGCAAACCTCCACCAATCAAAATTCCTCGCATGTTCTTGAATTAAGGTTCTTGATCCTCTGGTTTTAGACTTCATGTTCCTGAAGTTTTTTTGGTCAGAATGTGTTATCTAGAGTTTAAAATGTTAGTTGTATAATATCTTGAATGCAATTTTTCTCTCCATAGCTTGTACTTTTAAAGTAATGTCATGTATTAAATTTTAAAGTGCGCGGTCATCAACGATATATGTGAATTAAAAAAAAACCCGTTTTCAACCCTGCGAGTCAAATCTTTGGACAGACAAGAGAGAATTACGTCTAATCACAGGAAAATTAAATTTTAGTGACTGAAATCAAGGTGGTTTTGATTCGATTCTGTTTAAATATTTGCGCGCGATAGTTATACGTATCATACTTGATAGTTCTCCGACAAGGAAACGAAAGATAATTGTCTACTTTTTTTCACTTTCTTTTCTGCTCGTTTTTTCGTTTCTTTCCCTTTTCGCCTTTTGCTGGGCTGAGAAGGCTTCACTCCTGTTGGAAGAGCTGTTGGAGAAGTACGAGTGAGGGCTGGTCAAGATTTTGATTCAAAGATACCCGTCAAATTAACACACACATGCTTCGGAAGATTCCTTCGTGCATCAAAGTTATCGCTACTGACTGATGTCCTCACAGGTGGTGCAAGAAGCGAAGGGGTTTCGGTCGTTCAGGATTAGAGGGGTTAATTTGTTTACATAACTTTGAGGATTTACAGTAATATGGTAACGATTCCATCGTGCAGACGCCCTAAATTTAGTAGCACAGGAAAAAATCAGATGAGTACGTGTGGTCATTGCCAGATAGCCGCTACACACTGAAAAACTCAGCTGATAAAAAAATGAAATTTTAAGTAAAAAAAAAAGGAGTATTTGGGTCCTTTTTTCCTTTTATGCTATCGTAGAGTTTCTGTTTGCAACTCCTGGAGTCATTTGCAAAAATTCTTATGTGAGACGTATAGCTACTACTTTTTGCGTTAAAATACAGTGCCTTTTGAGTGGTGAACGTCGGACTTGGCGGTTACGTCCGATATTAAGATATGTCTTACATATTCCAAAGAGGAACCACGTTGTAGCGGCCCAAAGTGCGCAATAAATCTATTTTCTAAGAATGATTGTAAAGGAAAAACAATTTTAATTTGATATACATTGGTGAATGTTATGTGCTTAACGTTTTACTGAGCTATTGTGTTCTATTTCTGATTCAAAGTTTGTGATTCAGAAGTTAGGCTTAGGTATACATTTCTATCCTCCGTAAATCACTTTAACTACTTCGAAAAGAAAGTGTATATACTTCAAATGTAAGGTAACCAAAATCCAGATTCTATACTAGCATTGCACTTTGAATAATCCGCCCTAAAGCTTTAGCCTGCGAAAACATCCGTTTCTCTTCGCTCTTCGCCGATAAGAGCGAGGAGAAACGGATGTTTTCGCAGGCTATAAAGCTGAATCTGGTTCAATATGTACGTTCCTCTTTTGTAAACTACAATCGTGGCCAAAAGGATTTGGGACACTTCTCTTTTCCCTCCCCTTTTTGGTAAGAAATTGGAGAGTGACCGTCTATATACAGTTGTAAATACGGCTTTGCCTAGGTTTCCCCCTACTCTGAACAAAGTTGAAAAAGATTTTTCAAAAGTGTTTGACCTGTAACACCCAATACTGTCCGGGGGGAGGAAGAGGGGGATTATTGGAAAATGTACAGATCATAGAGTGATTTTACTTGAACCTTGAAACAGATACTAACAAAAAGTGCAAAACAGCGAGAGGAAAACAAATGAAGACAATAGAATTACTGGTGTTAGTGCGTAGTACTAGATTCTACTACCTGTTATATTTCACGGTTAAAGTTAAATCACTGTATGTAAACTACTAAGTGTCCCAAACGTTTTGACCAGGATTGTACGCGTTTTTTTTTTATACGTATCCCGTTATCAGGGCACAGCCATAGTAAGCTACAGTATTGGCTGTCCAAAAAGATTGATCCTGTCAACTTTACCTGGGTTGGCTAAACTTTTGCCGTAGGGCTAGTGCTTCTCCCAAAATTAAATGTAAATGTTTATGCATGAATTTTTTAACCGACACTTTGTGTAAATAATAAGGAACCGTTCCTTACGAGCGGCATTTGTTTTTTTGGTCAAATCTTATATCGGACACAGATGACCTACAAAAGTTCTCTCTGTTTTCCGTTCAGTGAAAATCTGCTTGATATTGTTTCATGGTTTTTATTCTTTTGTGTTACGTCATCTGTCTCCGGTACACAAAGTAAGTGCCGTTTTTTTTTTTTTTTAATACCAATATTACGTGTTCTATCACACCTATTACACAAGCAAACAAAACCCTTCCTTACTAGAAAGGGGAATGTGGAGATGATATACAGAACGAAAATCGATATTACTTGCCTAAATCTGAAAAAACTACACTTGAAAGTTACTAAAGTAAAGTCATCTCATAAAAAGAAAACAAAACACGCAGAAAGAACTTAAAACGTTCAGCCATTCATTCGCTTAAATTTTGAAATTTGCTATACATTTCCATGCATCTTGGCTATCCATAGTCTGGGAAATCTGCCGTCAGTCCCTGATACCAATAAAGCTATTGCTAAACACATGCTAAATTTGGCAGAGTTTCTTCGAAATACGTCTTGCTTCTGTTCATGCAAAGTAAATACAGCGTATTTAACTTTAAAGTTATTGTTGTCTTATTTATTTGCCTGCCAAAGCAGAGTATGGTCTGTCTCTTTTGATAGTGCTTTGAAAACGTCTTTTTAGTGAAACCGGGAGTGGAACACGGGTTTGGACACCAGTTCAATTGATGCTGTCCCAGCATTTCCTGATTCAACGTCAGTGACTTGAACTTTTAATTCCGTGCCACCAAACATAACATCTAGTCTCAATTCTCTGTCACACCCCTTTGTGGTGTCAGGACTAGCAAGCACTATCTCAACGTTTTCGCCTACCACTTCGGGATCAGTTATGAATTGAGCATCTTCTTCGTTTGTGCTGTAAAATTCAAAATGGACTTTGGTCTGTTCTGGATTGATGGGGGAAAACGTGTATGATCTCTTTTCCTCGATATCTATTCTTTCATTCTTTGCCGCTAAAGTTTTAAAAATGTCGCGGCAGTATACCGTGTTTGAACGAATTTCTCTTTTCTCCGGAGGGTGTTCATCCGGATCAAATTCAGCCCACGTGTCCACGCCGTACGTTCTGCCCATGACTCTGGCTCGAAGTAAGCTGGGATCTTGAGCAAACTCAACGGCGCCATGAATTATGGCGAGTTCGGGATCGTGTGGAATGAGTATGCGTTTCTCTTTAAAACGGCGGGAAATTTCTTTTCGCAGAAACTGCGCTTCGGAAAACCCTCCTACGAGAAACATTGTTTTGACATCCCGAAGGCTATCTTTGGCAAGAAGTTCATGGATATGGTTGGCAATCTTGGTCACTATCGGACAATGTAGGTCACCAAGAGTTTTCATGGTAATATTCAGGTAGTCGCTACTAACACTGACTTGGTCGTTATAAAAACGCCTTATCCTATTATTGATGTCATCATCTTCTCCAATTTCTTGGTTACAAGACCTTATAAAGTTTAAAGGTAGGGGAATACTTATCTCGTCGTTATCAACGCCTTCCTCCGCCCGTTTGTGGGTCTCAAAGCGATTCATAATAGCGTGCCAATCATTCGGGAAATTTTCTTTAAATTTTCTCATGAAGAATTCGCCAAATGCTCTGTTCATTAAGTTTTCAAACTCTCTGTCAACATGTATTCCACCAAAGAGACCACCAGAGGGACAATGTTTCTCTAAAATGTGTCCATCTACAGCATCAACCTCGTGAACAGTTATGTCCAGAGTCCCACCTGTGAAGAAAAAATTTACATATTCATTACACTTTTGATCATCGTTAATCATCTTTTGAAGTCATCGTTCTCGCTGCCTTCATCATCACTACCACCATGACAATCACCATCATCATCACCAAATCATCAACACCGCACGGTCATCTCTACTAACATCACCACCATCCCTCGGCGACACCTCTATACCATTAACACCGCCATCATCATCAGCAGCACAATCCCCATCACCTCCCTCGCCAATCATTCATTGAGTGACACCACCACCTTTCTTCATCGATTATCGTCATATTCATTATCGTTATCATAGTACAACTGAACCTCTCCTCAAAGGAAACCTTTGGGAAAGAAAAAAGTGGCCGTTGTAGAGAGGTTTAAACACGAGCCAATCATGTATGAACTGTCTGCCAAGAGAAAGAGGGGCTGTTGTGGAGAGGTGACTGTTCATAGTGGAGGTTCGGCTGTATAAGTATAATAATTGCTCTCAAAGTATATGTAACTATGTAAAAAAATAATAAAATCTAACCTCCATTGTCAACTACCATATATGGAACTTTTTCTTTGTCCAGAGTCTCCTTCACAACACGACAATCTCCCTGATTTCCTTTGAACCTGTTGACGGGCAGTTTTCTGCAGTAGTACGAGGCAGCTTCAGGTTCAAGGGCAAGGATCAACTGGTCGGGATCTTCAGGGCTAGCTATACCTGCCTGTGAATACATATCAAAGTCAGTCAGAAAGATATCTCCTCCATACAAAGGGGTAATTCCCCCTATGCTGTCAACTGCAATTTTTAATCAGTTAGATTGCGTTTAGTCATTTCCGTACAGAAAATCTATAATAACCATCATTATTATCATTTTTTATTCACACTATTCAGGTACAGAGAAAAACATGAAATAATACAAGAAACTATAGAAAACAAAATGGTAGAGATTATATAACTAAAATGTACAATATTTAAATCAGTGTGCAACAGTCAAAGTAGCAAAGCTTTCTAGTTGGCAGCTGCTTATTTAGTACAAATAAGGAAAGGAAAGAAGGAAAAAATAATCATTAAGATTAAACTAATTCACAAAGCAAAAGATGTTACGAAAACGAAATGGAAATATCACATTAAAGTTACGACTTTCAGATAAGCAAGAAAAAGATAACAGACATGATTACAAAGTATGATTGTGCAAACATTGTTATCACCTTGTAAGCCGCCATCCTCATAAACTCTTTCGCCGAAATGCTCCATATTGCCGGAATAGTTATAACCCACTGAATCTGTGAATTTTTATACATCACTTCGGCACCCGGATTGTCCTTGTCTGATTTAAGATGACGCTCGTTAATGGCATCAGTTGCCACCTTTTTCAAGTATTCAAGACACTTTGCAAAGACGTCTAAAGCCGGCCATTTCTTGCCATTCCTTGCCTCCACCTCTGTTTTCTCATTTAGGTCCTAAATATAGAAAGCAAAAGGAACTGGTCGTCTCGAAATCAGCTTTAAAGACAGTATGTGAAAGTATTTATTCAGAACCTGATTTTTCGCTAGGCTGTGTTTTACAATCAAACGACAATATTGTCCACACAAGCATTCTTCAGTCGACCGAGACTTACCTCTTTGGAGTGAAGTAATAGTTTGAATTTATCGAAGTACAGAAGTTTCTTGCAGTCCTTCTTTGAGATTGCTTGCTTGGCATACATCTCCACCGCCGCATGCCCAAATTTGTGCAGTTCGCCTTTCTCTGTTAACAAAAGGGCCGTCGGCGTCTTACTGTACGTCATTCCTTGGCCTCGTCCCCACTTTTGGAAGACATAAATGTGATCTTCGGAGGCGTTGGTGAAAACGTAGCCAAAACCACTGTATGTAGTACCAAAGTCTATTGCAATAATCACATCCCTTTTGGGAACACTTGTTGCCGCCATGTTGTTTTCCTGAAAGGTTCGTTAACTTCAGACTAAAAAGTATTGTCGAGTCCAGTCGGTAGAAACGAGACTTCAAACACTTATACAGTCATTTTTCTACCTATATCAGTTAGGATCAATGTTCGCACAGGACGCATCAAAAACGTTAATATGAACAAATCTTCTCGAAACTCAATTCGGCTGACTTAGGAATTTCAAGGTTGACTGAATAAATACATTTTCTTAGAATTGCCACACCCATTTTTTCTCAGAACAAACAAAGAAGTTTTAAATAACAAGAATCCGTTTTCACATCAAGATCGCCTTGGTACAAGTTCTGGCCTTGCATGGGAAATTGTTCGTCACAGCCAATCGAAGGTGGCCTGATCCCTTATCGAGAATCTGAACAAAGACAGCCATCTCAAATAGAAGCAACAGATTCGGCAATGGGCGATAGATCGAACTTCAACGATTTCTTTGAGGCCAACAACTGCATGCTTAAGATGGCGCAGGAAAAATATGACCAATATGACGAGCTGAAAAGGCAAAATCGCGATTTGAAAAAGAGAAACGAAGAGATTATGACTCAATTTGAAAACCTAAGGCAAAGGTATGTGGAATACTTTTCAATTTACTGGTAAAGCCGGTTTACAATGGCCCTAGCTAAGACCTTTGTGAGAACAGAGGAGGAAAGTAACGTGGTTTTAGATGCATTGCTTTTGTTCATGTCTAAGTCCTGTGTTCGCTTTCGGTTTTATCGAATCAATCATTTCTTTTAAACAAACAGGGTAAGCAACGATTCTGAAATGAATCATCGCAGCCATCAAAGCAGTTCTGAAGATGTTACAAGCAGGAACAAACGAAGTGATGTGTTGCAGAAGTGCAAAAAATTGGACGGGGCCATTCGTCGACAAGCAATGGAAGTGTTTGGGAGGCAACCTGATAGGGCAGACATCTGGTACAGAAAAGATTTGACTTGCCGAATATTTATGGTACGTCATTATTTTTACACGATCTAAAATATATTACCCGATGAACCTCGAAATGTCTACATCGATCAAGCAAAACGATTCAAAAGCGATACATAAATAACCCATTATTTTTAAAGTCATTCAAAAAGATTGCTTGAAAATCTTGTGGTCAGGAGGCAAACCGAACTACCATTTGTTCTAAGACAAATGTTCATGTGTACTTCACCTAGAAAGCAATCCGGCCTGCGCTTTATTTCTAAATAGAGATCATTCCTTCAATTCAAGATGGCGGAGGTCGAGTTTTACCAGTCTGAAAGGTTAATGAACGCTTGTTAGTAAGGCTATAGTATGATAATGGACTTAATATGATGCAAGAAACTTAGCATTTATTGTATGCAGAGTCAGTACTGATCCAGAGCTGCTTGTGAGCGGCAGACGCCAGTATAGCGACAACCACAAATGGGACGTGAGCTTTAGGATACTAAGATTGTGCGTTTATCTTAAACTGACGCGATTCACCTGTGTTTCATGACTGAGGTGGCTTTATCCTTGTTTGGAACGTTTTTCCATGATTGCCTCTTTTTTCAAAAATCTGAAAGATGTCAAACCTGAATGGATGGCATATTCAAATCATGTGTGTCATCTATGTATCTGTTGTTTAATTAGATTGCTTATGAACTTGCGGAACGCACGAAAGAAGAGTTCATCCAAGAGGCTTTACCGAGGTTTTTTCAGATCGCACCCTTTGTCGGAGTGCATTTTAAAGAAACCCCCATGCAGGTGAGACAGGAGAAAAACCAGAATCGAGCCTGCGCCTTTCTTACGCTAAGCTCTGTTCTTTAGCACTATACACTACCAAACACCGAAACATAGAAGTGCATATTATAATTATTATTTCCACTGTTTTTCATAACCGAGACTTTTATAACAGGTGACTCTTGCTGTTTCCCGAACTTTTAACGCAAATCCAACTTTGGCTTAGGCTTTTTATGTCCTTTTTGCAAAAACCCTCAGTTGTGGATCATTACATCAACTCAAGGCTTGGTTACCAATGATTGCATCGAGCGTTTGTTTGCGAATGGACGATAAACGTCGGGCGAGGGGGGGAGGGGGGGAGTGCTTTGTGGACTAAACAAAGTTTTTGTACGCCCTTCTACAGAGTACTGAATGTCATAATCACAATAGAAGAATAATAAGATAGATTAGGCTTGTATGCTCACGATTGATGTAAAGCCTTATTTCTAAAACAGGCAAAAAGGATCTCTGAGCAACAAATCTCTGAGGAAATGCAACAGTTACTTTCAACCGACTCCTTCAAAATCGCAAGTTCTTCTGTTTTAAAAGAACTTGCAGTAAATTGTGATCTAACAGACTTAGAGGAGGTAATAATTTTTTTTATTTGGACTCTAATAGTAACCCAGATTCTCGGAGGGACTTTTATATATATATTTTATATATAGGTTATACAGGTGTGCGCCGCTCATCAGGGTATGGCTTTTTGCCTCTCACTCTGGGAACAGGGGTATAAAAATTCACCCTTTATCACTTAAAGAGAGGTACATTTTATTTCAGCTTTACTTTAGAACAGGGTCGCACATCCTTAATCCGGGATTATTCTCAATCACGCTTGGTTTGAAACTACTCTGTCCTTGTCGTTTTATCATTGAGTCAGCCACAGGAACAGGATTTCTATTTATACAATCATTGTCTGGAACAGAGTCGCAAATAGGCCACATCCGAGTTCCAAAAACCCTCACTTTCAAAATGAGGCTAGGTGCACAACCTCTCTTGTGAAAATGAGTTTTATTTGGATGAGAATGAAAAATGATTTCCAAATCAAAGGCTGAGCACCTACCCTCGTTTTGAAACAGAGGCCCCTCGTTTTGTCAGGAATAGGTCCAGAGTCTCAAAGACTCAGCGATACACCCTCATAGTTAATTTTAACAGAGTATCCCCCCGGCCAAGACTATACAGTCAACTCCTCTTGAAGAAGGACACCGTTGGAGCGGACACTGATAAGAGCATGGGATCCTTTTGGCGACTGTGTGACTGTCTTTATAAAGGAGTCAGCCTTATTAAGAGTTGAATATAGGGACAAACTGGAGAACGGCGGTTCAACAACTCTAAGTGTCAGGTTCTGGAGAGGCGTTGTATTTTCCACAAAGGTGACTGTTAAGAGGTAGTCGATTGCACCCCATATATAAGGGAGTCATAGTTATGATATATGATAATCACAGCTATCATTTCTGTAATATAAACGCCATTCTTCACTATTCATCTTCATTATAACTGAAGAGACTCGTCCCCAGGGCTTCCCTTAGAGGAAAGGTAAACTAAAGTGGCCCTGGGAACGAGGTTGATAACTGAATCCTTATATGCTTTCAGTTGTGGCTAGCTGTCAATATGTCCAAAATGTATCCCCTCATTACCACTGATACGTCCCTCACAGAAACATAAACGATTTTTTTCGCAGAAACTTATGACTGAGTTGACATCTTTTCGTGACTATTGGCAAGATCAATATCCTTGGCTGCCATACCTGGAAGACAACAAGATGAAAAGCGATAGGATGAAGGGTTTCATCAAAGAATGTCTGAGAATCGCCTGGCGAATGGTAAACTTACTTCCACCTCTGAAGATCGTGACAATAGATAAAGTTGAAAGCAGATCGAAATTAGACGAATACTTTGACAAGGAAGTTGAGGAAAATAAAGAGAAAACACAAACCATGAACGTTTGTGTTTGGCCAGCGGTCATGGACTGTTACAACAATGAAGTTCTGCTAAAAGGAAAATTAACTTTAATACCAAGTCCAAAGCCGAGCCAGACGTGCCAAGTGTAAACAGGGTTATCCATGACAAAGTTCCCGGCAAAGTTGGCTGTTGTTTTTTAACCACAATATTTTAACGTTTTAGACCGGCAATTCAGGTGAACAAGCTTTTGCATAGTTTGTCTGTCAAAACGGTATGACTGCGACCACCTGCAATCGTACTAAACGTCCTGCCACATGATATTGTTTTACAAGTTTAATGCCTAATAGAACGTCGGTTCTTGTAGTTAGTTTAGCAATTTGATTTCCTAAAAGTGTAGCAGTTATTGTGGTACGTACTGAATTTATATGCCTGATACCAGAAAACGCTTTATCACTGAAAATATACAGTCAGAAAACACTCACTGCCATGTGATGTTAAGTTGAGCCGTTTTTGAATAGGATAACAGGAACCTTCGGTACTGAGGATTTGAGTAGGAGTATGTTGAGCTCAAGTGCCATTGAAATCCTGAGTGTACTGATTCATTAATGCTTGTTTATATCCAATAAGCCGTTTCTCGAAAGTCCAAAGCTAAGGTTAAAAATCTAAATCTTGGAAATAGTAGTAGTAGAAGAAGCTTTATTTTAATGAGGGTAGAAACATTAGAGAGATTTAAAGAGATTTTATGAATCACGTCTACTTACGACAAACGGCAAAGATTTAAAGTTGGTAGTTCTTCAAAAACAGGAAACAAGCAAGCAAAAATTGTCGGAATCGGTCGCAGCAAGTCTACCGGAAATTATGATTTTTTAAAACCCCTTATGGATATTTGCGGGATCGACTTTTGCCGACCCGCTTTCAGTTGAAAAGTCATCAGAATATTGTCTCACTTTTGTCTCTCTTTTAAGGATTTTTGTCCAGGCCTCGCGTTTTCAGTTGAACCACGTGACCCAAAACGCTTTGGCCGCGCGGAATAACGAGGCCTACGGTCTTAAGCTAAGTGAAGGTCGAAGAACGTGATCACAAGCATGACATCTGCACGGAAACGAGACTGAAGGAAAAGAAAACGAGTCTAAAAGAGTCCAGTTTCCTGCGGCCGAGATGCCCCTGGTAAAATTAATAGGGGCGGCTAATCGGCAGTCTCCCGTGATAGCTCGAAAATTTCTGCCTTTGTGCCACAGGATTACGGGTTGCGTGGACCTCTGCATTCAAACAGTTTTTCCTACAAACACAGACCAGCTCTGCAGGCACGATAGACCGATAATTACTGAGGCTTTCGGGAAATGGCCCCCAGCTTATCTGCTATATAGAGAGGAGAAGTCGTTACCTCCCGTTGCCATGGTAGCGAAAACTTTTGGATGACAACATACCCAAAAAGTCACTTAAAAGTCTATCCGCACTATTTCAAACTTCACCGATCTTATTCAATTTCATTTAATTTGGCAAATCTTGGCGAAACTTTCTTTGGGACCGTGTCTATCGTTATCTAAGTTTAGAAGAAAAAAGAGACAATTTTTGTGTTGTGTTCACCTACTCCATAAAGCGGGCTCGTGAAATTAGGAAGTTTCATGTCGTAGTGGTGAAACGAACGCAAAGAAATGTACAAAATAGCGTGTGCACGTGCAAAGTTGTTGTTTGTTAATATAAACATATTATTTTGTCATCCTCCTTGTCGTCGCCGTCGTCGTTGGTTTTGTTGTCATCCAGAAATAGTGCTATCATGGTAACGTGACGTCACACTTGTCTAGTTTGAGATTCCTGCCTTTCCTGGAGTCGACCGTTTACGCTCGGCGAGGGAACGGAGGGTGTGGCTCGGAAGCGATATTCGGACTAGAACGGGGAATGATCTTCAATTCTTAGTAAAGCTTTTGGCGACTGCGAAAAAGTTATAATTAAACTGAAAAGGTACTGAGCAGAAGAATTTTAAAGTTGTAATGATCAGTTTCTCTTTCGTTGTGTGTTTGGTTTTTGCCAATGATGGGCTCCTGGCCAAATAGAAGAACTGGGCATAAAGCGTCATTATTTGTAGTCAGTTTGTTCACGTGTTCGAAAGATTGAAACCATGTAAAATCACCAGCTGGAATATGAGGAAAGAAATAAAGAAAAATAAAAAAAATTGAGCCGCAATAGTTTTTAAACCGTGGTATATGGATTAAATTTTAACTAAACCTTAAGAATATCGATCGCGCTTTATGCATCAGTTTTGTTCCTTCAAAAGACAAAAAATTGAAATTCTAACTTAGTGAGACAACATGAGATGTTCAAAATACTTCATTTGTCACTAACCATTAGTCGAGTATAGAAGACTCCCCTACTACTCCGAGGATAGACGGATCAGTATAGCAATTACGAGTTTATTCACTATTCACACACCATTTTATTATGCGAAATATCGATCTTAGATACATTTACATTTAATTCAATTTTCGTTAGGGCGGTTGACATTCTATTTACAAATAAAACCCTCGAACTCTTTTGTGAAATAGTGCATGAAAGCTCATTCCGAGCTTAATCCTTTGTTACAGTTGTATAAAAACTTCATATCCTTATGGGCGAAATTAGGACATTTGACCGACCACAAGTTAATGCGGGGGATTAAATTCGACCGACAGACCGTATCCAACAGAATGTTCTCGATCAGCATAATTCGCTACAAGGCTCGTAAGTTTTTAATTTACATTATTAACAATCTATCTTGTTTTTTTGCAGAGCACGTAGCCTCTATTTGCTTTGGTCTCTCCAAGAAACAGTATCCGATGTCTTATTTGACTCTCAAAATGCGTTGGTTTACTATTTTAAGATACAAATATTGATACGCGTCTGTTTTACCGCCATATATAGCGCTTCCACAACAGGTCGAAGTTACTGTTATTGCAAATCGTGACGTGAAATGAACCGCAGCCTATGCTTACTGCCAACAATTGTTCTCGATTAATTGTAAAATCACAACTGAATGTCTCTTCGCTTGCAGAAAAATCTATGCTCAAACTGCTTTCTTCAAAGAGTCTTTAGTTCATTTAAGCCACTCCTTGGCGCAAAGAAGTCTTTTGGGGTGCAAAAACGTTCGGTTTACTCGTTCAACCGGCTCGCACAATGTTCCAGACGTCTTCTAACCGCAACATTTCTCAAAGGATCATCCCTCTTGCGTAATTATATTATTCCCCACGTTTAAACGTTTCTCTTAGGCCTGAGGTTAGCTTGATATCGTGATACAATTGGTTAGAGAATCGAAGATTTCACCTATCTTCCTCGGCAAAGCGAAACTCATTTTCATTTCTTTCTCCTCAGCCGAATCCACGTTCCAAACCTTGGGGTTCATTGTAGTTTGATCATCATAAACTCCGTCCGAACTTCGATCTTTATAAGCCATTCTGAATGCCATCGTTAGCGCAGCTACGACGCATCTTGCATCCTCGTTCGAGGCACAAAGAAAAGCGTGGCATTCAAGCCGTTTGGGAGACGAACACACTTGGTAGTTAAACGCGACCACCTTGGGTATCTTCTTATAGCTTGCGCAGAAGAGAATTTTCCGTAACTTGAACGTTTTCTCTGTGTTTTTACACAGTACTGTCACATTGTCTCTTCCTACCGTCAGTTTTGCGTTTGTGTCCTTCTCGTTTAGAGCGCAACCCTTTTGGTAAAGACGTGCGATGTTTTCCAGCGTCCCGGTTTGCGCGTACATCGCATTCTGACTTCCAAGATACTTCACACTGCAAGAAAAGTCCATAGGCTTCGATAACTGCGATTCCATGTCTTCTTACTCTCTACTAGCTGTGGGACTCCAGTTAAACGTGCTTGCTGCGGCTTTAATCAGATCTGTTTGAGAGTGTAAACTTCTTTGTTGTCAGTCAGCTTTTTTAGGCAATATCTTGCGCGTACACCTTTATAGCCTTAATATTATCATTTCCCCCGTGGCCTGTCCGTCAAACAATTAACGCAATCGTCCTTATTTAGATTCACAAATCTTTTAAAAACAGCTGAATTCTCTTTGTGATTCCTTTGGGAGTTCGGCGATTCGGACAAAAAGATTTAACAACAATGACAAACCTAGGCTTTGTTCACGTCATGAAACTTTAGAAACCTGTAACTGAAAAAGCGAAGTTCGTATTCTAGTTTAAATCTTTCCCTTCTGTCCAACCGTGGAACATTCTTTAGATATATTTGTATATAAGTCCGCACGCGTCATGCATAGAAATGCAACGATTCATTGATATTTGCTGACTGGTGAAAACATATTCCACTCATGAATACAAAAACAAATGCATTAGCAATGCAAACGAAGTAAAAAAACCTTCTATTGTGACTCTGTTTGGCGAAAGGAAGTCGGAAAAAAAAACAATCAATTGAACACTTAATAGGAAATGTGAAATGTGTTTCGTTAAATTTTATCCCAGAATTATGTTCTTCTTTACGTCATAACATACACATAGCACAAATTGTGAATATTTTATATGGTGTACACAGATAATTATAAAGAGATATATTGTCGCTTCTTGCACGAACTTGTAAAAACTGAAAAATAAATTTCAAAAATTATAAGATTCCGGTCATTTGACCTTTGTATAAGTTTGTGCTTTAATTTTATAAAGTTCCGAACATAAACAATTCAGAAATAATCTGCTACGTTTTAAAACAAATGACTTGATTAAATCAAGTTTCAATATACAGAATTAAGGTTCTTCTACTTAAGTTTGGAAGGTATTTCCAGAAGCTGCGAAGTTTTTTATTCGTCCTTGAAGAGTTTTCGCAGTTACAGAAAAAGCAGTTTTTATTTTGCCTTAGTGAAAGGCAAGAATTGGTGTGCGTTTTATAAACTAATGTAAAAATCAGGAAACATCTTCCAAAACACTGTCTAATTGACTATGACAATTTGTGATTGTCTATTGTGCATTTTCAGTCTTTTTAAAAAATCAGGATTCGCTGTCCGCAGGAGGTAATTTGTCCAAAAATGGAGTTTTCTTGGTGCAAAGTGAATGTTCCTTAATTTACTTTGAAAGCAAAGAAAAATCGTCGTCTTTGTTTCGGGTAAAACTCACTTACTCGTAAGCATCTCCCAAAACACTAAGCTTATACGTGATAGATTGAATTTTTGATAATGATCTTTTTAGGCGCTCTTTAATTTGCATTCAGCCAGGAAGGAAGCTTTTGAAAGAGGACTTTCAGTCTCTCTATACACTTTTTGAATAAATGAACTCCCTCTGCGGTCAGTCTCCGCATACGTACCCTAAAATCAACCGCACAAAGCCGCGTACGAGTTCAAGTGAAAATACTGAACTGACTGTCGGTGGGGAATAAAGATTTTTATCAATATAATGAAAAATATTATCCATGGAAGCTCGGTGGAAACGCCGCGATAAATAACAGAGTGACTATCGTTAGAAAACAATCTAACGATCTCTATCAATGATTTAATCTTAGTGTTTCTCGAAAGCAGTAATTATCGGGTGGTTTTGACGGTTGAATATAAGACAAGTTCCAACTAAAGAACAAGAAATCTTAGACAGTTAGGCGAGAATTAGCTAGAATTCGAGGAACAATAGGATCATTTTTCGATTTAGTTTAGCTTTTAATGCGTTAGGGATTAAAAGTTTCTTTTACTTCAACTTGTAGATAACAAATTAATTTGACACTGAAATTAACACAATGGACTTAATATTGCGTGCCTTTAAACTAGCTTTCATGGATCGGCCTCCCAGTTTAATTCTGCACTCTTCCTGTATATTGCCTTGGTTAAAAAAAACCTTAGCTCTCTTGTAAAGCTCAAGTGTAAGGTACCTCTTTCCTTTTATGTACTAGTCAAACACAATGAATGACGATTTTAACAGTGCGCTGGTACAGTTCAACATCCTTGTTTTTTTTTTGCTGTAACCATAGGAAGAGAAAATCTTAAATTGAAAAGACAGCCGATAAATGTAGAAAGAATGGGTTACCTTCATATCTTTCTCAGATAAATGCGTCATTTGGGAATATCTTTTAGTTAAAATAACCGAGTTGTATTTTTGAATAGTAAGAAACAAAAGAAGAACTTTTCTTGCCCACGTTGCTTAAATAATTAAGGCGGGATTTTCAAAAGGACGCTAAGTGATACGAGTTTAAATTGAGTGATCAATCTTATCGCCTTTCGGTTCATTTAAACTTAACAAAATTTATTGATTGAGGAGTTCAAAATAATAACCCGGCTGCAGAATTCTCAACAAATTTCCATTTTTACGAGCAACCGAGTAAAAAAGCTTGAGAGGTCAGCAATGTTAACATCAGGAACATGAGTTATAAAATTCCAAACTTGGGCTTTGCGCTCGTTTTCCTAAGCAGTGAGGTTGAGGCAAAAACGCGCGCTATTAAGGAGCTGCGTTTTTTCTTAAGGTGGTGATGCGCCTTCGTCGGCAGTAAAAACGTCGCCAAAAATGAATTTGCGTCCTTTCAATTTTATCGCGTCTTTTTGAACCAGCTCACTTTATAAAATTTGATGCGATTTTTCCTGGAGTAAGGACTTAATTCAGCCTAAGAAAAGAAAGGGAAACTTCATCGTCGTATATTCACGCCTTCCAATAAAAGTGGCATTAGGAGGTTTCACGTCGTAGTCGGCGTGCAGTGGAGTTCAAAGAAATGTACTAAAAAGTGTGATGCAAGTGCGGAGCTGTTGTTTTTTGACGTTGTCGTTGCCTTCGTCGGGCTTAAGCTTCCTATTGATCGCTTGCGTATGGACGTGTCCTCAGATTTGCTTTGTCTGTCGTAAAACACAAAGTTGCCCTCAAGCAGGCTCATCGAGTGAACGATCCACATAAAACAGAGCGACTCTAGAAAAATCACACCCAACTCAGGTGTCAGCGCAATATGTTGTTTCAACCATTGTGTGGACTGCGCTCATAACTACGTTATATTTGCGCGCGAACTAGAAAATGCCAAACAGCCCAAAATATTCGTAGTATTTTGAAAACACCCTTGAAGATCTTAATTTAGATGAACTTGGGGGAGTTTACTGCTATTTTAAGCGCAGGTTATATTTTACTCCTGTGATTGACATGATACATTTGGTTGCGCACTTTTGTGTTAAATCATGCAACCGTGATTCCATTTAGAGGAAGTCGTTTCTCTCATAGCGTCACCCCGCCGCATTGCACTACAAACCACGGACCACACACACGCGCGCCCTCCTTTATTTTGAGCGACCTGCTTGAAGGCGTTTTACAAGTTAGGCTCTCAGAAATATCACTTTCACGTTTGCCTGGTGAAATTGAGACGGCTGCGCGTGAAAAGAACAGGAGAGATTCAATTCTTAGCAACCATACCACAAAATTAAACTAATAGTTGCAATATTCACTATATTCGCTGATGCTATTAGAACTATTGTAGCTGCAATATTGAATGATGTTTTTCGACATGACATCTAGATCTTTTTTTTGTAAACGTTCTGCTATTGCCGTACTCTTTTTCGACTGTGTGGCCTTTCATTGTTTCTTTCTTAACGTATTTTGCAAATGAGCCCCAGTTTGATGGCTACGTGAGTCATGGACCACTTCAATGAATGTTTGTTTTCATGGTCGATCAGTCTTTAAGTATGTGGGCAACTTGTTTTCGTTAATGACAGAGAAATTCAGACGATGCCCTTCCGACCATTTTTTTTTCTCTCTCTGTAGCACGCGTCACTCCTTTGCACGATAAGGCACTTGCAGCCTCGTTTCCAGGAAGTGTATCATAACGAGGCTGGTGTTAAGAAGCCAAAAATATGACTTCTTCCTTTTCTTTTTATTTGCTGTCGAATGAAAGTGCTGATTTTTTCAATTATTCTGACGCGAAGCAAAAACAGTTCTTAGCACCCCGCAAAAATGATTTCAACATAACTCAAGTATTATCGTGCTATCAATGGAAATATCAAAAGAAGAGCAGCATAGATATGGCCAAAATAGTCTTTTATTTACAAGACAATTACAAATCTAGCAGACACTTTTCATCTGGCTGGTATAAAATCTACGTAAATTTTTGCCTGTTTCCACTCTATTTTTCAACATAACTATTGCATATTTCCTACTTCACAATCCATATTGAATAATGTAAGTTTCTGGTGAGTAAAAAACGGCTTCAAAACTAAGTTAAAAAAGACTTTTTAAGCCAGTAAAAAGTAGCAAGAGCACCTACAAGCAAGCTTATTTGAATGTTAACACTAAAAACCAAGACCTCATTCGAAGACCAGACTGAACAATGATTCACTAATTAGTAACTTAGATCGAAAATTACAGCTGACGATAAAATACACAAACAATCAAACGAACAAATAGTTACACATTGTGCAAAAAGCAGCTCTTTGACCACATCCACATGAGGTCTGCTCACAATTAATTTCTACATCTAATGCTGTCTTCACAAGAACAAAATTCCTTTCTTTACGCAAGAAACAAATCCACTCTAAAACCATGAACGATGCCACTGCCATCATTCTGGGAACTAATGTGAACACAGCTTTATTCGCTTTGGTCACCTATTATTTTTTCGCATTTTTTTAAAATTTTTTCCCAGTATTCAACCCACCATATATTTTCAAACACGCTGACCCTGTATATGCAAAACTCCAGGGTACGATACCCTACTATCCAATAAAAATACCTGCGCGCTGACCAAACATCCCATTTACGTCAGATGTCGTAATTACAATTACGTATCATGACGCTTCATACCAATTATTTATACTTGACCCAGTAAATTTAATTAAATTTAGTAACTTATAAATATATCGCTTCCTTACTTTAAATAACACTGTTTTGAGCAAGGCAAATTACGTAGGACAAATTTATATTCCTGAGTCATAAAGACTTGCATTTAGTTTTTTAAACTGCAAGCAACTAAAACATACACTATTATATTTTAAGCATTCCACTTTGTGTTTGTTATAAATTGTTACAGTGAGTTTTCACGTTGTTGACGCGATGAAGGTTGGCTAAAATATTTACGAGGTATTAATTGTTGATATAATTTAATGTCTAGCCCAATTCTGACATTTCGAAATATTTTGTCGCTAGGTTTGGACTGAACTTGAGAACTTGAAGACCACATCTCAAAGTAATATGTCCTCCTTTGCGTTGTTCTGCTTCTCTTCTAGTAGTTTGGGACCAGGCTCCGTAGTGCGCGAAAAAAGGCAAAAAGCGGGGTGGAAATGTTAAAAAACCGTCGAGCGAGGCGAGCCGAGCGGTGGACTGGAAAGGGGAAAGGGCGACGGTCGTCTCCCTTGCCTCCCCTCGCTCGAGTGTTCTGTCGCGGCTGGCTTCACTCGCCACTCGAAATGGAGAGCTTGCCCGCGAGCTATTGCCTCTCCTAAGCCTCCCCCTCTGCTCGCTTCGCTCGCCGATTTTTTTCGCCTTTTTCGCCCACTACGGAACCTGATCCCAGACTACTCTTCTAGATCCTACGCCTCTCACGTTTCGAGGGACCAGTGACGGCCTCAGCGGGAAGGATACAAACCGTCTCCTCGAACCCCCACCCCTTTATTTACACCCCTATTCTACCAATGCCACACAAAAGATGTTGAAGTTAAGATGAGGCATATAAGTACTTAAATTGACTGTAAAATGAAAAATCCGAACTATGAAATGAAATTTGTCATCGATACGCCTAATACTTAATTTTAGCATGCCTGACGGCAGTCTCGCTTATCTAAGGCACGCAGTGCTGAATTGCTTTGACCTAGAAGATGGGAATACTTGCTAGTTACCATTATTCTACAATCTAGCGTCTCTTTGTTGCAATATTACCGCGTTATCTTTTAATTCATTAATCGATTCCAACTCTTCTCTAGTTTCCACTATTGTGACGTCAAACGGGCTCCCTGGTATATGTTGGTCCGCCCATTTTATGTTGATTATATAGCGTCCCACCTCGGTGGGGTTGTATCGTACTCCAATAGAACGCTCCTTTGAAGTGTCCCGGTACATTTCTACCTTAAAGGCTCCTCGAGGACCATGGATTCTGATCTTAAGGGTCCCAGGTCCAGCACCTTTGGTTTCTACAAGGAATTCACCTTTGAAACTCCTCAGTAATCCATTCTCTAGCCCAGGGCCTGTTGGGAAGAAAAGTACTTTATTGAAAGGTAAGAACAAAAGAGATAAGATGACCCCGGGGCGTCCATCTCTCACACAGATTTTGTGACTGTTGATAGGTCCATCTCTGGCACCAAAGAAATTTAGCCAATAGGAACAGAGCAGGATTGTTTACTTTAAATTTGCGCGCTAGAAGGAGACTGGACACTAAAATACCCAACAGCCAATCAGACCAAAATCTCCTCGGTTGAATGGAGTAAGATTTCCAGCAATGTCGGGTGAGAACAACTAATTGTCGAGTGAAGAGTGTTTAAAACTTGAAGAACATAAGAAGGACTTTATAATCTCTATGTAAAAAAGATCAACTACCACAATGGATTGTGCGAACTCGTTGTGGACAGAGGAAGTTTTGCCTAAAAAAAATTAAAAGTAAAGTTAGCCGCGATGTGAAACCTACAAGTCACAAATGAATGCTCCGTGATGGGCTCTTGCTTTGACGAGAGACTGGTGAAATTTCGTGCTATTTCCAAGTTCACCTACCTGTGATTACGTTACAAATCAAATATGTTTCGTTGGAAGAAAGTCACTTACCGTACACTCGGACTTTGCTAGGATCAGGGGGCTGTCCCACGCGTACCAAAAAGGGACTTCCATGTACGGGCCTTCCACCCCACTCCACGTACACCAGATGGTTCCCAACTTCAGTAGGAAAGATCTGAACTTGGTAGGTAGAGTCCTTGTTATCAAACACAGTGACATCACAATCCTTTGAGGGTCCCTGGCAGCGTACATATAATTGTCCCGGTCCTGCGTCTTTGCTGTTGATGTTGAACCCCATGGCCTGTCCTACTGTGGCTGATCCTCCTTCCTTTAGCATACTCCCTGGTGATAAAAACAAGTTTGACGGGTTTTTTAGTGTTATCGTCTTTGTAATAGGTTTATAAATTCAAGTGTCGTCTATTTTATGGATCAGTTGAAGTAAAGAGTCCGTTCTTGAAGTAGGCATGTTTGAGACTAAAGCTGACGTTCTTTTTTTATCGACATTTAAATTTTGTTTTGGTCTGTAGTTCCGTTCTAAAGTTCTACTGTCAAACTTTCATTGGCTATGAGGTGAGATATTCCGGTTTAAGAATAGCTGCAGACGAGAATAAAAGAGATCAAGGTCTTGATATCTCTTTGCTTAGCGAGCGAGTCACCCGAATCAAATCAGAGGAGTGTTTCATCCAATATTCACTAAGAAATTGGTTGAACGTATCTGGAAATGTATTAAACAATGTGTTGAACAATGTGAAGGTTGTTTTTATGGGCTGGGCCAGCCCGGATAACCGTGCTAGCTCGGTTCACTCATGTCTTGTTTCCTCATAAATTCATTAACCCTTTAAGCCCCAATATCCACATACAAATTCTCCAAACTGATCTCTATACATTTTCTTAAAGAATAAATTGAGAGAATTTGATGAAAGATCAAAGCATTTTCTCTTAGGTGATCAATTTATTAATTCTCATAACCAAATCTCTTGACAATCGATGGATATGGTTAGGAGAAAATTGATGTTGGTCACCATTGGGACTTGAACGGTTAACAGGCCCTTAGTGTACTCTATTCTAACAGAATCTTTGTTTGTTAATGATATATGACATATTTTACCTTCAACAAGACAACTGCTGGCCTTCATGACCTGCGGCTCCTTGATCGTAACCTTATAAGGGCTGTTAGGGATGTGTTGTCCGTTCCACATAAGTGACAACACATAAGCTCCGGGTTGAGGCACGAGGTAATGACATGCATATGTACCGTCCTTGAGGTCTATAACTTCTACATCCGTGTGATATTTTACGCCAGTAAGCTTCCCTGTCAGCCTGCCACGCCCTGCCTTTCGTACATCTACCATGAAATCTATCTTCTCGTTTACTTTGCCTGTAACAAAAAGCAGAGAAAATGAATGAAAACGTTTGAGTCGTTTCCTTACTACTCCTCCTATATTCCTTACATCTAAAATTTGATAACTTGTTTCCGTCACTGGGACATTCTCGCTAAAGCCCCGTAAAAGATAACGACGGCTATCGCATTTTCCTAGCCTGCGTAGCAAGCGTTTCCGCGCGAGTTCGTCCAGAAAGTTGGGACGAGAGCAAAAAAGAAAGGAATGACGGGGGAGGGGGAGGGGAAAGAAGGAAACTCTTCTCCCTTCCCCCTCCCCCTTCCACCTTTTTTTTTTGCTCCCGCTCTAACTTTCGCGCAATAACTCGATTGGAAACGCTTGCTACGCAGGCTACATAATCCCGCCAAAAGTGACACTGGTTCACATGCACACACTGCTTAGTATTAGTCGGTCAGTCTTTTATAGCCTATCCCACTCTCTATCACTATTTTTCTCACCTCCTTGTAGACCGGGGCCTGAGGCGACGACCTTTTTATAACCCTCATCTCCTTCAATGTTCATAATAAACGGCGATCCCTCGACTGGTACACCGTCATATTCCACCTCAACCTTATGGCGCCCAGGCCTAACCGGGACAAACCGGATATGATGTAAGTTGGTTTGCGGATCATAGACCAACTCGTTCGGAAGTATCTGCCTTTCAGGATCAGTAACCCGACAGGTAAGATAAGATGACGAAGCGCTTTCTGGAATCATCACCGGGATATCGGCTTCACGGTTCTCGAAGAAGCGATCTCCTTCGTTGAAATTGACAACTTGAACACCTTGTGTCTGGTCTGTTACGTTAACTGTAAAGGGAGAACCCTGGACTGGAACGCCGCCATAACGGACTTCAACCTGAGAACACAATAGGATCGGAGTTACCCTGTGTATTTTTAGCACGCGTGAATGAAGTTAATTCAAAGTGTTAAGTTTAGCCTGCGTGGCAGGCGACGGTTGGTTTCTTTGGTCAGTTTTTATAGAGCGCGCGCGCGCAAGGGGAACACGCGAAGGAGAAAGAAGCCTCGTCTTATTTTCTCCCCTCTTGCGCGCTGGTCCTCATTTTAAGTTAAGCATCATTTGACCATCTTAACCCTTAGCAGCAAGAATTTATATCTGATGATTAAGTGATTGACCTGGAGAGATTTTGATCCCTTTACCTTATATGGACCAGGTTTGTGTGGCGTAAACTTCACGTGATAGCGATTATCGCCTTCCCTGGTCACATAACACGGCACATTCTCCATATCAGGACTGGTCACTTTGGCGGTTATTTCCTCTTCATCCATGCCGTACGGGGTCTCTACTGCCAGGTCCACCTCGTTCTTGATAATTCGCTCAGCGTGCAGCTCCTCACTGCGCACATGCGCAACCTGAACTTTGGCCGGATCACCGACTCTTATTAGGAAAGGACTGCTGACCACTGGAACGCCGTCACTATTAACATGAACCTGAGTGGAAAATAGAAAGCGTCAGAATAAATCGTTAACTGAGCGTTTCTAAACCAAGGGAATAAGATCGAGTAAGCATAAGAGATGAAATATTGCTCCGAGCTTATCAATTTGGCGCCTCAAAACACGTATCTAGTATGAAGACATGGAGCTGGTACAAAACGGGCAAACATGTGCCCAGTGTCTCTTCTGCGCAGCGCTGGAAAACGTGCGTTTTTCCTGATACGGAAAGACTTGAGACAAGTATCTAGCCAGGGGGACTATGCAGCTACCACCAAGCGAGAGCGGATGTACGACAGAAACGCGAAGAAAAATACACCCTGGTGCTAAACTGGCAAAAAAAACAATCACTTTTAGCAAGGATGCAGCCAGTGCGAGACGACAAATTTATAAATACTTTTCTGTTAGAATTCATAAGATTTTTCGATCCTTTGTACAACTGCAATCCAAGCTATCTAGAAAACTGAGCCCTTACCTTGTATGTTCCTGGTTGGTAGGGTACAAACTTAACATGGTACAACCCATCATCCCCTTTGTCAAACGATGACGGCACAGTTTCGTTATCGGGGCCTTCGACATACGATGACATGTTCTGAGTGCCTTCGCTTGCGTCGAGTGCGATGTCGAGTTCCCGACGAACGAGGTACTCGCTGTCGGCCTCCTCTGGCTGGCGTAACCGAACCACGGGGTTATTGGGCTGAACCACATTTAAGGGAAACGGACTGTTTTCCACTGAACGTCCTCCGCTTTTAATGTCGATCTTAAGGGAGAAGTAATTAGAGAGGCAACAAAGAGATTTAGAGTCGCGTTTACGGCAAACGTAAAGATGAGAAATATTCAAATTAGAAAATGAGCAGATAAAACAACTCAAAACAATTCTTATGGATAAAATTGGGGTAAATGTATTGATTTCCGTGCAGTTATAATGTATAGTAAATGGCAAGTTAAGGGAAAGCTTTGTCACGTGCTGAAAATTCACGTTTGCCGTTTTCGGTCGAAAAGGTCACTCTAAATCGCTCTAATCAAGAGAGGATAAGGAAAAGTTTTGTGAGAAACTCTCTTTTCGAGTGTTTAGCTAAAACTGTAAACTGGACTACGCATTTCGGGACACACATCGATCAGTTTGCCGCTTCACCATTGAAATGTTTGATCAGATTTTCGGATAAAAGTTAGGTAAGAAAAGAATACTTTAAAACAGGTCATCAAAATCGATCCGAATAGGAACTAGCGCTGAACTTATCGGGAGGTAGCAAAATCGGTGGTATTTAGATTTCAAGAAACTAAAATCAAGTCTGGGATGTCATGCCTACACACAGTCTTAGAGAGTTTCCAGTGACTATCATTACAACCAAAGTTTCTAATACACTAACCTGTTCCAGGATCAGAGATAGTCGGGTCCGCGGGGATTCAGAAAGCGCGAACATGAAAATAAAACGGGAGGAAACTTCCTTTTTCCCGCCCCGCCCCCCTTTTCGTGTACTTTCGCGCGCGTTAGTCTGCACTATCTGAGGGCCTGGAACAGACTACTGACGCACGAACGGATGAGCAGAATTCACCGACATTACGTAACATCGACAAAGCCGGTGCTATGGCCAAATACACCAACTTAACAAACAGTTGCACTGATAAAGAAATAAACTGCAAAAACCGTGGACAAAGATCCTTCTGGTTGTCAACATTAGATCTCAAGAAAGAGATCTTATCAGCTAAAAAACAAAGAACGAGTAGTCCAAAGACTACTGCAAAGCTGATTACAACGTGTATTGATTTTTTCAAACAATATCTCGGATGCCAGACCAGCGCACTTACTTTTAAAACCTGCTTTGTTTTACTGGATCAAGACTGTCCTCACCTTATGCTGCCCTGCCTTTTTAGGTATAAACCTCAAATGATATAGACCGTCGGACGGCTCCCTCTGGAAGGTGGAACTCTCTAGTTTTCCATCCGGGTCATATACAGCGGCAGTGACATCATCAACCCCAGGAGGGATCTCCATGGGAACGTCAACCTCGCGACCCACGTAATATTTGTTTTCACCCTGGGGAGTGAGAGGTAATGGTTAATCGATTGAATGGAGTTTACACAAGAAAGGGAATTTCTTCGTCTGAAATGACGCAGCATCAGGACCTCGACAAACTGTGTGGATGTCTTAAGTAATTTTCCTTTTAGTTGAAGGCAAATTTAAATCGGAAAAAAGTAAAGTCGGGTAGCATGAATAGTTGCTTTTTAAAAGATGGGTCCCCCCCTGTTCAGTTATTTTCTTTTAAGCTGTCAACAAGGGACTTTAAGATCCAACGACACGGACGACAACAAGAACGTCAAAAAAGCAATAGGTTTTATAAGCAAAACAACAACTTTGCACGTACATCACGCTTTTTTGTACATTTCTTTGCCCGTTTTTACACGACTACGACGTAAAAATAGAGACCTTTAGATTCAAGGACGAGAACGACTACGAGTGCGAGATTTGACTTCAAGTTTTTTCGCGTATTCTCAATATATAGACTCCCCGGAAAGCTTCATTTTACCATTTTTCACTAGAAAAGTTAGCACTGTTACCTTTAGTGAAGGAGGTTGCACCCTCTCCTGATCGCAAAATGATCAAACTTCTAACATTTGATAACTTGTTTCCGCAACTTCGACATTCTCGCTAAAACTCGTGGTAGAGTGACGACGGCTACCACGTTTTCCCGCCAAAATGACACTGGTTCACGCGCGTGCACTACTTAGCATTGAAAAAATCTCGTACTCGTAGTCGTACTCGTCTTAGAATCTAAAGGTCTCTAATGCCTAATTTGGCGTTTTATGGGGACGTAAACAAGCAACGACGATATTTAATTTCTCTGTCTGTACTTGGATATGGTCCCTAGGAATTCAACTCCAGGAGGGTTCGCCTACATATGACAAAGTAAGTGGGTAGGAATAATTGCGATAAAGACTGAAAGAACGCAAATTCACTTTTTAAGCGACGTTCTCATTGCCGTCGCGTCGTTGGATCTTAAAGTCCCTGAAACGTGAACCGAAACTTTTTGCCGATCCCAAAGTGCTCAGTCTCAGAAAGAACTCACTGCACACGAGTATCGTCAAAAAATCTGACGCCAGTTTATTTATTTAAGCACAAACTAAAACAGAACGCAGGAGAAGGAAAACATCTATACCATACCGGTTTTTCAAACTCTTTGAGTTTTACAGACATTGTCTCTGCCTCCGAGATTTTCATTACAAAAGGACTGTTTTCAATGGACTGTCCTCCACACCGGACATCCACTGTATATCGGCCAGGCTTGTAAGGAACAAATCTAGAAGAAAAGATTTAATATCACTCAATTAATCGTTTACCACTTCCTTTCTTCGTTGAACCAATCAAAGGAGAGTAAAACTGAAACCAATCGTGAGAGTCCTAATAGATTTTTTTCGGGACATCCCGGATTTGGCTTATTTGAAAGCCCGCTGGATTCGGGATTTCACAGTTAAGGGTCAGTGAGATTCGGAATTCTAATTAAGAACAGGATAAGAGATTTCTCAATTTTACGATAAATGCTAAGTTTCAAGTGTCTATGTTGCGCCTATCTCTCATCCCGTTACCTTCCAGTGTTTGTCTGGAACGTCTGTAAAGAATTTTTAAAACGTATTTTCGGGATCAGGATAAAATGATAAAAAGCGTCGGGATTACGGGATTGAAAGTGAAACTTTCATTCGCGATGTAGGGATTGAAGTACCCAACTGGGAGACCCTATGTATCGCCGTGTCCTCGTCTTAAAGTGCTTCGTATTTCGCATACAGGCGAACGCGAAACGTGAGTGACTGGCTTTCCCGCGCTAAGCAGCCTGCTGCAGATATTAAAATCTTTCGTTGTGATTGGCTAGAACAGTTGCTATGGTTTTGCCTCAGATGAATGCGTTAAGAGCATTTTGACCCCTTGAAACTCTGGGTATACAATGGGCATCCTGTGCAGTAATGTTTTCTTCGCAAGAGCACAAACGCGAAATGAGACTTTCAATTTGGTTTAAATTGTGGCTCGTTAAAGATATTTTCTATGAATTTGTGTGCCGTATTCAACCTTTATATTTAATATAAGTGGTAAATGATATAGGTGATTAGTAACTGATACAATTGTCCCGGAAATTACGTTCCAAAAAGGTAGAAAGATCAACACAAGAGGTTAAGCTTACTTTCAAATTCTAGGTCGAAATATCGTTTATTCTCAATTAATAGCAGCAAGTCTCTTTGTTACTGTTGGTGCCAAAGACATATTATATTGAATGTAAGAATGTAATATTGGGTTGAAACAACAATGGAAGGCTTCAGAGACTAAACTGTAAGCAACTTTCAAGATTTTTTGAGTACGAAAATTACAGTAGATATTAAGACAGTTTCCGTTAATAGGCGTGAAAGATAAAAGAATTAAGAACGCGATGTTTGGAGTATCTGAATGATAGGTTCCGGTCCCTGAAAGAGAGAAACAATAGCTACCAATACAAGAGTATGTGGATCTAATAGAGATGGACCACTTAAAGATATTATTGAAATACAATACTCGAGGAAAGATGAGGAAAGGTACATGTTGGTACTACACTTCCACACGAAGGATTTCTTGTCGTCTGATATTCAAAATATTGACACTTCGCTCCCAAAAGACGAAATTTGACAGTGCCAAAGTGTCTGTAGTTTCTCGCACGTTATAGTAGTTGTAAGAGAGCTAAGTTACTACAATGACTACGCCGGTTGCGATTATTACATCAACAGTTATATACACGAAAATCTATGCTCACCTGAACTTATAATCAATAATCTTGGTCACAATCAAATTCTCTAAAGTGCAAAGCGCAGAATGAAATTGTAATTCTCAATATTGAGATATTGCAAACTGCTTGCCCTAGTCGAAACTTTCTTCGTTTCCGTTTGCGTTTTTATCCGACCAAATGCGAATGACGCTTTATAATCTCTTGACTAATTTTAAACAGCCAAAGAATGTTGACCCTTTCATAATCCAGGTGTCAGAGTTTATGTTGTGAAATGAGATACTCTCCTTTAAAATCTATGTTAATCCTTTGGTTTGATCACTCAATTAACAAAGCAGCTGACAAAGCCCTTGCGTATTGTTCGTTTTCGCTGTTTTACAGCATGAAAAGGAACCAGAGTTTTTTAAATGTGCAATTTTGTCAACGTTAGATTAAAATAAAGAGCCCAGACTAAGAAGACCGAGAAGATACCTACCCACGGTGTTTCGCTGTTCTTGAAGTGCTGCATTGATGATTGGATACATGTTTCAACATGATTAAGTGTTTCGCAAATACTCAACTGAAGTTAACGATGTATGGAAACCGTTTAAGAGAGAAATTGATCGTGTGTCCGAGGAGGTTCACATCGATATTGACATCTTATATATAGTCCATCTTCTAGGGAGTGGAGCAAATAACGTGTAAAAGAGAAAAAAGTAACGTTGAGCCAAGGAGGGAGAAAACTTCAACTTACGCTTACTTTAGGCTAAACCCAACCTCGCCCCAATGCTTCACACTTTTACAAGAGCAAAGCCCTGGGAACGAGGTTCTTAAGATTTCGACGAATCCTTGGCTTCGCTCACTAATCTTCCGTTTTGTAGCTGCCAACATGTAACAAGTATTTTTTTTGTCTACTGTCTGGGTCCGTCAAGAAAAATTATGGTCAAGCAATCTTCCATTGCGGGTTTGCCTGCGACAAAGGAAATAGGAGACGTCTGCACGCAGACAATTGCTGGTTTGTAAGCTGGGGTTCTTACCTTACGTGGTACAAGCCATCGGGTTCTAAAGTCACCGACGATTTGACTGTTTTACCATCCTCATCTTGCACCGTAGCGGAAATCTCGTCAATTTCCTCTGGTACCTCAATAGGAACATCAACCTTCAACACAGACAAAAAGCTTGCATTAAACAGGGCACAATCGAAAGATTTTAATTGTAAGATCTACTGCTGCTACAGAAACCGGGAATTTTTGATAAGGCGGAATTCTCGCACCATAGTCTTCTTCAGGGCCACTGCTATTGATATTGTTATACAGCGAACTTCCCCATACCTCTTTGCGTGCCGCATACCCAGTCCTCATCTGTTCCATTTCCTGCACCTTAACCTTCATGCTTGTAAAGTCGCGGATTTTAACATCATACGGACTACCGGACACTTCCTTTCCACCATACATGACCCGCACTTTGTGCAAACCTGTTTGACGAGGCACAAACCGGATATGATGATACCCATCATCCTCCTTGGTGACGGTAGAAGGGACACTTTGCTGATCAGGACCTAAAACAGATGCCTCAAGTTGGCCCTCCCCAGCCGAGTCAGGCACCTGCACGGGTATGTCCACCTCGTGACGCACGGTGAAGCGCTTTGGTTCCTGTCCCACCTTACGTGATAAGATTGTGACTTGTCTGGGGTCAGCAACCTGGTAGAAAATAAACAGGTCAGGAGTTAACTCGATCATCTAAATGATGAGCAATGTTATGTGGTTCTAAAATTGAAAGCTATAGAGTAGCGCTCTAATAAGAATTTTAACGCATCATTGATTTATTTTACTATTAGTGTTTCTCAGAGTCGAACTAAATCGAATTCGTACATAACAGCGCCTCTCCACCGTTCGTAAATAATACATAAAAATTATTTTATTTAATAATCAATAATTTATAATTAATAATTGCAGTAATTATTATAATTAATTATAGTTTCGTACCTTCACTATGTAGGGACTGCCTTTCACAGGTTCACCAGCGAAGAGGATGTGAATTTTGTGCACCCCTACCCCCTTAGGAGTGTATCGTACAATGTAGGTATCTTTCTCGTCAGGGGACTGTAGAAGGTCCACAGGAAAGTGTCCGTATGGTGCCTCTCCATAAACCTTCAGTTCCCCATCACCAGCGCCTTGAAGAGTGATAAAGAATTCTGCCTCGGAGTCCGTGGTTACCTGTGGCGAACAAAATTAGAATTAAAATCTATGCTCTTCTAGTTGGAATTTTATATACTACAAATTTCTTACAGTCTTGAAAAGCGCCCTTGAGGAGACAACCTATTCTTCACGTTTTGAATTGGTTACATCTTTCATGTTCTTTTCCACACTTGATATTTATGGCAGCTTTCGGGCCGTTTAGAAACAATTCGAACGCTTTCTTGCTCTTGATTCGCACGACACGTTTCGTGCACTTAACAAAGGTCGTATGTTTCCAGCGCTGGACTTTCTTATTGGCTAATTTGATTTAAAATTTGAAATTATGTTTGGTCAGATGCTGCTTTTTCGACGGACCTTTGAACTGTCTACTACGCGGATTTAAAATACCTTTTGATGCCTGTTTCAAGCTGCTATTTCTTACTTCAAATATTGAAATTTCGGGACGGGTCGAGAAAATTTCAGGGAAACGGGCTTCAACGAAGGAGTGTCGCCCCTCCCTAGAGCGTCCCCTCCCCCTAAGTCCGTCACTGTGATATCACGTGATACGTCACCTGATGGAGTCCATCTCCGTGCGCTACAATTCTAGTGGGATCATTCACCAGACTCTTTACAGGACTCCCTGGGATATCCTCTCCGTTGAACACAAAATGAGTGCTATACTCTCCCGGTTTGTTCGGAATGAATGTCACGTTATACTTCCCGGGTGCAGTTGGGCGCACATCCACGGGAACATTTCCGCCGGGGCCCCGGCACTGAATGGCTAATTCCCCTAGTCCTGCTCCCGAGGTGTCCACTTCGTAGGAGGTCGGACGTCCTAAAGCAGACTGCCGTGAATTTTCTGAAAAGAAAGCTAACCTCTTCAATGATTACTCTTTACTCGGAGGAAACGATGCGTGAGTTGTAAAGTTTTAACTCGCAAGAGAAATTGAAGACAATGCTTATGCAAAATTTTGGGGTAACAAACAAAGAGCATCATGGTATGTTATGGTATTTTCTGGAGTGGTCAATTGAGTTATCTGCCTACAGAATGTGTGACACAGATTATATGAGTTGGAGGATTGCGTTACAAACTATTTCGTGACAACTAACGGCAAAACCTACTTACCGTTCCCTGTCACGCTGCACTTTGAGGGATCACCCACTTTGCACGTGAACGGACTGCCAAGTAACGGAGTGCTACCAACCTCAACGCGGATTTTGTGCTCGCCCACTTCCTTGGGGGTGAATGTTACCCTCCACTTTCCATTTCCCAGGGGATCAATTTTACAGGTCGCGGTTTTTGTGGGTCCTTCCACCGAAGCGGTGACCGGAGGCGAATTGTCGTCGTTGGTGTGAACAATAAACTCTGCTGGTTTGGAAACCACCGCGTTTTTTATTCCCGCACCGGACACATGAACGTCTCCAACATTCTCATGCACCATGACATTGAATGGCCCCTGGGGGATTTCCTTGCCGAAGTGCTTCACTGATATGGTGTGCGGACCGGTTTCGAAGGGAACAAATCGAACCTTAAGGGAACCGTCATGATCAGTATACGTCTCCACCGGGCAGGATTTCTCCCCGCTGGGGCCTTTAACTTGGACGCGGATTCCACCAAACCCGATATCTTTCCGTCCAAAGATAGTAAACTCTGATGTTTTACCACGTACTCCTCTTTTTATTCCAGAGCCCTCAGCAACGAACAAGTGCGCCTGGCTCTGAAGCTTTTCAGCGTTGCGAAACTGCAGCATGTAGGCCATTATGCTGAGCTCATCTACATCTGGGCTCACCATTTCTTCTGGTGTAAGCACTGCCTTCACTCCTAAAGTTTCCTCAGCGACTCTAAGAGCTGTACTGGCATTCTCCAAGGGGCTCTTCTGATCGATGTTTTCAAAATCCGGGATGATGCCTGGACACTGCGCTTCCAGGAAACGGCACAACGTTTTTCCATCGTTCCAATCCGTGTTGAAGTTCTCAACATCTAGTCCCGGCGCGGCTTCGTTGATGTATTCCAACGTTTTCTTTTCTCCGATCGATCCCGGTTGCGTGTAATATGAGAGATAAGTCATCATACTCAGTTCGTCCACATATGGACTTGACAAGAATTCTGGAGACAACACCTTCGGAATTTTAAAGGTCTTCTCTGCAGCGTCCATTGCTTCACCGCAGTTGAAGAGTTTTGAATCAGGATTAAGGCTTTTGTAATTCGGGCACAGGCCTGGTTGGCAGAAGTCATTCAGCGCATTTAAGGCCACGCCATTGTTCCAGTCTGTTGTTACGTTTCTGATTCCCACCTCTGGAATAGCATTCTTGAGCCACAGGAGCAAAAGCTGCTTCCCGGATGTGCTCCCACTGGAACTGATCTGGTAATGAAGAATCAGCCTCCATAATAATCCCAGTATTAACTTGACGTTACCATTGGCGATGTCCTCGTTGCCTAAGTAATCGGAAAAAACTCATAGTTATTCTTAAACAAGACTCTAAACTCCAAACTCCGTGGCGTGGCCAGTACCTTTGGCATGCGCACAGGCAAATTACCCGGGAAGTGGAAGCCATGAGTATTTGTTTCGTCAGCAAGGCATAGCCATGTGTACGGTGAAAAGCTGGCTTTTAAAGGATTGCTTTTGTACTCGCCTTGGCAATAAACGGCGGGGTCAGTTATCGCTAGCGAGACCCTTCGCCTAAAAGGCTACACCATGCTGATGTGTCCTAATTAGGTCAAAACAGGTGTGCGCAGTTGTGCGCATGTGTGCGCAGCTGTGTGGCATGCATAAGGTACTGGCCATAACGCGGAATTGTACTGTGTGCTAATTACTTGCTGAATCTGGTCAAGTTACTATTACCTTACTCTCACCCTGGTAAAACGAAATGTTGTTGAAAGGAATTAATGAACTTGAGAATAATAGATAACTAAAAACAAACCCCGGTGCTACGCCCTCTCGTCAGAACTTTTTGTGCTATTGCGGACCTATTCTTGTTTGTTACAATTTGTACTGCAACATGCAAGAGCTCATCAAAACTTCCAAAATCGACCACATTTTAGATCTTTTGAATTCTGAATTCACTTAGCTTGCCGTAGCTTCCACGAAAAATATATCAGATTTCTTTTCTGCGTGAAAACAAAGAAAACAAAAGTTCTGCTCTAAGGTAAGCCAATATTCATAATCATCAGTCCAGCGCAATATATATTTTACAGAGAAGGTAAAGTTTTGTTCACTTTCCGCTAAGAAAACTTCAGTTTTTTCTTCATGTGAAAACTCAAGTTATGTCCAAAGATTTTTGTCTAAAAAGTGTTTATCAGTTCATACGTTAAAAGGAATTAAAAATCTGAAGTTGCTTGAAAAGTCTGGAAAAAAATCTTCTATGATAGAAGGTTTTTTAAACGTGGAACGTACTGAAACTCTATATTTATCCTTGAAACTTGTCATCCAAGGCGGTTCTAATCTTTCAGGCTTTTGTTAAAATTTTCTTTGAAATGAGAGCTAAATTCTCTCGTTCTTTAATAAATTTCAAGGTAGCCAGCAAACAACAGCCAACTTTGACCTGATATTTTGTTACCACGCCAACAGAGATAGATCAATGAACTGTACGGAAACTAGAAGAATAGAATCAATGTGATGAAGTAGGTCGTAAATCAAAGTTTATTGTTTGACCCTGTATCAATCCGAAAAACTAAATTAACTCGATTTATAAAAATAACATTCCATTTCCTCTTCTGAAACTGCGATCCTTTAAATCTGACATCTGTGATCACAAATTGATTTAAAGAGAAAAACGTAAATATTATTAATCGCAAAGCGCGTAGACCTATATAATGAATACTTAATGAGTTTCGAGCTTTAAATAAAAGTTTCGTAAGTATTTGCCTACAATAGAAATAATGGATCTAACTAATTCTGTTCATCGGGGTCGACTCTCAAGAGATTTGGAGCGAAACTCACTTTAAATATCCCTTTTTTCGCTTAATTTTGCATTGATTGCGTGCGTGAATTTCCACGTGCAATATCAATAGGTAGGAACAAGTAACAAGTACAAATGAAATTGCAAAGATACAGGTTGAAACAGTTATTTAACAAAAAATTACAGTAAAATTCAGCAGTGAACAACGATTCCAATCCTTGTAAGTGACAACAAAGTCGGTGATGAAAATGACATGTACTTCGGTTTCTGTTCCTGCGTGATATCCGTACCTATCGCTTACAAGGAAAAATCTTCGCGAATAATGTTTATGATTGAAATTAATCGAGTTTTGTGACCCGAAGACGAGGAATTGTTGTCATACTTTTTACATAATTGTAGATCACTTCCCCGTTATATTTACTTAACATTCGTTTGTATTGTTGGATAATGCGAGGGAAAAATAAAGCCAGAAAGGGAAATTGTCAACTGTCACGCGCGCTCTATACGTACACATACCTATATTCACGAGTTTTATTCCATCACTTTCCAGAAGCTTCAAAGCAGCTGTTATATTTTCAAGTTTCTGTGCGTAAAGCTTAGGATGCTTGCTGTATTTTCCAACTTTCTTCGTAGAAATCGATTCTACCAAGTACACAAGCAAGGTACCGTCCTCAAAGGCTTCGCTTAATTCTCCAGTAATTTCCACGCCATAATCTTTAACCTGCTCGTTACACCAGTTTCTGAAGGTATTCTTTTGGATATCTATCCAGTCTTTTTCAGCATTAGCGACGTACAGCGATCCCTTAAAGAACGCAGCGCTGCTTTCTCTCCGTGGTCCTGGGCTTATAGGAGAGGTGATACTTCCCTGACGCTCCCGATCGTGCAGAGACATGTTTGCTTTGCAGGTCACTAAAGTTAGATCGTTATTCCCTCTCCGGTCACAACAACTTGAAGTCTTGCGTCTTCTTTGAAGCAGAACACACCCTTCACATATTTAAGGAAATTAAAGCACCGTAAACACAATGTACATTTTATAATGCAAACCCAGAAATATGTAGACAACTAATTTACATGTCTTTTATAATCTACCAGTTCGCTCGATTGCCTTTCAATGGTTTCCTCTGCATCCCCGGTGGGAATTTGAAAGTGACAAATATTAATTGAGGCCTCCTTATATGGGAAGCGGGAGAGCGTTTAATGGTTTTTTTGTCACGATATTGAACTACCTTCAATCAAATTTATTTGCGCTCAATATTTAGCTGACTTTTTGCAAATGAAAGCAATAAAATTTACCCCTGGGGTTGGTACTTTTTAAGGTTTGATTCTTGATCGTTTATAAAACAAATTAATAAGTATCGTTTTGTAGCAACGCGCAAAAACGACCTGAGCAAAAATTAGTATCAAGTTAGTTATAAATCATATGATTTGGGTATATGTTACTTAAATTTAGTTGTCGAGTACCAGATAGTTGTTGAAGAAAACGTTTATTGCGAAAAACACCCTACTTGAAACTACTTGCAGAAGACCAGGAAATTCAAAACTTCTTTGCTCAAAATTAGAACAAAAAATTTATACACTAGTATGGTTGAGGTGCTTCGCCGGAAACCGGAGATGCAGTTCGAGAAATTTTATTTGAATAAATTATTCATAAATTAAACCAAACACGTCTTCTGTGAAGCTATTAAAATGTAAGCTTTAGAACGTAAGGTCTCCATGACTGTAACGCCAAAGTATTCATAAATGCATGTGTTTAAAAACCCAGTCTTCCCCGAAATGATCAGAACAATACAGACATCTATATATTCGGGTAGTGTTTGTTTGTCGGTAGCCATTATTTTAAACATAAATATTCGTAACTGTTTTTGTCAACTTAGAGGGAGGTAGGTCAATCTTAAATTAAAAAGCCGGCTTTGGAGGTGTGGTTACGGAGCAATAAACGGTTAAATCAGTGTCACTGCTTTTCTGAGACTAACAACAAGTTTGCCTACTCGAGATTTGAAAAGCTCGCCTACCATAAGGGGGACAAGGAACTGACGAAGAAGATCAGTTCGCGTCCGTGAGTTTAAAAACAACTCAGTCAAAACTTTGCGGTAGAGCAGCAAATCATAAACTGAAAACTCCCGCAGATCTATATTTACCTCCGTCACAGCAATATATTGAAAAATCCTTAAGGGAACACGTTGATAGTTTCAGATCGGTATGTTAAGTATAGTCTTTAGTTTGTGGTTTGAACCCGACACCAGCGCAGCTGTATACACGGAGCCAATAGTGGGTTTAGTTGATCACACTGATCTGAGATTAAGTCTTAAAAAGGATCGGCTCCTGGGGTTAACGTTGAGGACGGAGATTTTCATATATTTGCCCAAGCGTGAATGCTTCATTTAACAACCTATAAATGCCAGAAGCTCTTTTTAAAAAATAACTGTACTAGTTTTGGGCACATAACAAATGTACTTACAGTCTAACGAGACAAAACTTGCTTGGAAAGAGTAATAGGAGACGAAAAAACAGGTGCAGTCTTGAAACAGTGTTTTCGCTTTCTGTGTCGCAGGGTACGAGCTGTTATCATGTATTACCGCATCGTGATAAAAGCAGATTAACTGAATGGTGCTGTAATTTATAGAAAAATCCAGACAAAGTTATTGTTGATAAATAACGCAAGAAAGCGTAAAAGGCACTTATTTACTTCACGATATTGTGGTGTCTATTCTTTTAACATAATGAGCAGTGGTTACTCGACTACTCTGCTTGCGTCACTGGTTTTCTGTCCCCGGAAGGATCTGACGTCACCAATCGCAAGTATTTTGACATGTGGCAACTTCGTCATCTCTGCAAGGAATAGTAAACTTTACAGCCCAAAACAATTATTATTTACTTACAGTACTCTTAAACGATCTAATTTTCTTTTACTATAAGTTCCTCTCGTTCTCCTACTGAATGCATATTCGTTAAAGTTAGCGTGTACATATAGTCCGGCTAGTCGATCATTGAATGGTGTAAGCTTGTTATGCACAGGGAATAACTAATTGTATAATTATCCTAAAACGCCTCGATCATTAGCTTCTTTCAGGCGACTAAAGCGTTAATCCTTTCAAAGAAGAAACTAAAGACTGTTTTAAAAAGTTTATGGTTTGGAGATTAACAAGCACAGATTTTCCCACGATCAGATTCTGCTCGATGGTTTGACCCACGAAAACCCTTTCATAAAAATGGGAAAGATAGTTTTGAATTGTTTATCACATTCGCAAATTGTAAGTTTCATGATATGTTTTTTTTTTGTTTTTTTTACACGTATCGAGGTTTTGCGAGATTTTAAGTATTGAGTTTCTAAATTCTACCTTATTAATCTGTTAAACAAGCAGAATAAGTTACCGTAAAATTCCGAAAATAAGCTCCTCCGTGAACAAGCCCCTCCAAATATAAGCCCCCAAAAACCGGTAACGCAAAAAACCTTCCGTTAAATAGCCCCTCCAAATATAAGCCCCCCGGCGGCTTGTACTTGGAAAATTGCCCTCAAATACAAAGTAAAACAAAGCAAAAAACGGTAAATTCACTTCCAACTATAAGGCTAGCCCAATCGATTTTGAAACGCAAATTTCCCTCCGTAGATAAGCCCCTCCGAATATAAACCCCTCCAAAAATAAGCCCCTCAAAAAGGGCCTTTGAAAAATATAAGCCCCGGGGCTTATTTTCAGAATTTTACGCTAATTTAAATTGACTGGAATTATTTAAAACAATACTCTTTATTTGAACCGTTAGTTTACTGAGACAGCCATAAATTTCCAAATATTTTTAATAAAATATATATAATTTTACACCAGAAAAACTCAGTTCTTTATGATATGGTAATCTCTACAAAGGTTATAATGCCTTAACCCCTGTTCCATGTGATTAGAGGCCGCCTGCATGCATTGCCATAGCTTCTCGTTGAAGAATTCACTTGTTCTTTTATTACAGCTGAATATAAAGGAGTCCATAGATCAAATACTACCCCGTGCAGGTGCAAATTTGGAGATGGGTGATATCAAATCGCACAGGTTCCAAAAAAGATTTCGCTTCATAGCCGCGTTGTCTTTGCGAATTCATCAGTTAATACGATGACCAGCCTGCGAATACAGCCCTCTTCTATTACCTCCGCTGGAGGAAATTTCGGGTTTTCACTCTCGCGATACGGCCCACTTTTGTTTACGAGAGCCAAACTTCTCTCATTTTGTTGCTTAATTTTCCCTATCCGAACTTGTGTGACCTAAGTGGCAGTTTAACTACCAACCGAACAGCGCGCTGAGGAGTCTAGGTTTGAAGCTGACGCGACTTTCACGTACATCAGGGCCGTTCGTGTTTTCAGTTTCCCCCAGCGGGGGGGGGGGGATATTTCTCTTCCAATTATTGCTAAACAAACCTGGAATTAAGGAGCGAAACCTATTTTATTTAAGAAGATCAAGATAGCAGACTCTTCCTCAATTCGAGTATCTGTGACAAGACTGATAAGACGATTATTGAGCGACAGCTGCAGTAAGTCTTGCATACTTTCAGACCGTTAAATAAAACAAGCGATTTTTCAAAATGTTTCCACTATAGAAATCAGCTACCTGTATTTATCACGCTTTAACAAAGCAGTACTAGACGATCTCACTTGAGTAAGTAATTTGTTTTAAGTGATAATGCGCATGCGCATTGACCGTGTCAAGAAAGCGGGTTATTTTGATTATCAAATATCAATTTAGTTGCTATTTCCCCTGACAGACATTTCATTGATTCATCCGGTCATGGATAACAAACAAATGATCTTAGGCGCAGGTACAATTAAGGAAAGAATTACCAAAACATCCCACAAGTCAAGAAACTTGTAATGACTACAAAGGGATTGTAGGCACTTATTTCCGGTTGCCTTAAACTAATGAGTAAGGAAAATAACGATCTGGGTGACGCCAGATCTGTGACGAGTGTCACTTAGCAATTTTTCACGGGGTAACAGGCTGCCCTCGGGTGACCCGCTTACTTCTGCGGGATGCCTGTGTTGAAGCGGCCTCCGCTTCAACCCCCACTAATCAATCGAGGAAGATAACAATACATACGATGAATTCTAGAGTATATGATTACAAATTATTCTATGAATAACCTCTGTGAAACTCCTGACATTCGTTACACTTCTCAAAGCATGCTAAGTATAAAATCCGAAAATCTTTTTTATATGATCAACCACAGAACCATGTGGATGACGAAGGGAGGCTTTGAGAAATGTCTTAAAAGATCGATCTAAATGTATATTTTCTAAACGTTTTTTTGTGCATTTCCGAAACAGAAAAAAACAGCATTTACTTAGTATTACTTCATTAAACAGTGAAGTGTATTCTACAAACTTTTTATTATAGTGTTTTACATGTAATATTGTACAATGTACGATTAGAAAATTATATCTATGATTTTACTGCAAAATTAAATCAATGTCTTATTACTTTTCCTATGAATTAATACGCCGCTTTAAAATCTTGAAATCCGGTCATTTTTGAATCAACAGAGAAAAAAATAATTTCATTTGTTTTTGATTAGATTTCACGCTCTATCAGTTGTCCATCAGACAATAAAACCTTAATGCACTATAAATACAAAATATTTAGAGGTTCAAGGAAATTATACCTTCAAAACTAAACGCGAAACCAAAAACACGTATTTTACGGAGATAATTTCTAAGTGCTAATATCTTAGTTGCTAATCAGTTCAAGAAGCACTGAACTAATTTGTTGAGTAAAAGAAAAACATTCGTTTCAACGAAGTACGATTTTATGCCCTCAGATTAGTATAATCAAAACTGGTGGGTGAGTCGTACTGTGCAAATACACTACCAGTAAGTATCGTTTTCATACTACCCACAATCAACCAATAAAAACGGAAGAAAATTCAGAGTCGAAAATGTTTCCGTTCCATAAAATTGCGTTTGCACCTGGTTTGCACTAAATTTTCTTTCTTTGCATGGCCTCGATGTAACTTGTCAGCTGACTTGTTTCCTAACAAAACATTTCAAATACAAAGTCTCTGGGTAAATTACCACGAACTACGATGAAACGTTTCTTACAGATCCCGTGGCCGCTAACGAAAGACAAACTCTTTAATTTCCGCCTTCTTTCGCAGATAAAGTCGATCCCCTTCGTGGACGCTGGTGAACGCTTTTAAAGGCTTCGGACAAAGCGTTTGCAACCACATCAGATTTCTCCGATTCGTTGCAGATGAAAGCGTAGCATTCAGCCTTCTTCGGTTTCTGCGAAACAAAGTCATTGAATGCGAAAAGTTGGTGCTTTTTATCAGCTACGACAAATGAGATCCGACTGAATGGCACCTCAATGTCTTCTTGATCACCAGCAACTTGCAGCCATCGAATTTTAACATCCGTAGATGAAATTTCTAAACAAACTCTTGGAAGACTGCTTAAATTATCGCTAACTTCCTTGTAAAGTTTTCTGAGACATTTATCCATGTTTTCACCTCCAGGCTTCGATGTTTCTGTTTTCCCTGCGAAGCGAACTATGAAACCTCTCGAGGGCTCCAACTCGTATTCTTGTTTTAAACTTTTTAAACTTAGTCGCTTAACCATGGCGTGATTTCCTTTCCTAAACTCTTCGCAGTCTTTCGTTGTTCGCTGTTTGGATCTTATAACACCCATGCGATTCCCCTGAAATCTTGGATGTGTTTTCTGCTGTTATCACATCGTTTCATTGTGGCTCGGAAGAATACCTTAAGCAGGGTGATCTTAGTTGTTTGATCTCGTTTGCATCGTGTTAAAATCACAATTAAATATCGAATTCGTTAAAATGGAATGTCAATAAAACAGCTGCTTCAGTTTTTAAACGTAATTATTCAACCAAATAAGGAGAATGAACCGTAACTACATGTTACCATAGCAACTATTAACATCGTAGTACTGAGTCCACCACGGTTAAAATCTCGACGGGAGCTCCGGGAATTTATTTGCTATGCCTACAAACTCTGGACAGAAAAATGAACAAGGGTAAATGAACAATAAACATTATAAAAAATAATTTTCTTACATCCTTTCTGTCACTTTGCACACTTTCAAAGAACAGCTCTTAAACAAGTATAACTCCGATGCTGACAAGGGGAGGCCCGGCCACAAATTTTTTTTTCTGCCGCGCCGGTTTCACTTTGGCCTAAGATTGAGGTGGGGCCCAGGCCCCTTGCCGTGCAAGATCCGCCATTGTTGATACAGACCAATAAAATTGAAACTGAATTTTGTTTTCATGCTGGCCGCGCGGTGCTGTTTTTCAGTACTGGACGGAAAAGTTACCAATGCAGCCAAAACAAATCCTAATTAACTCTTCTGTTATTCTCGTTTTTAAAAAAAAGATATAAAAAATGAAAGATTGTTAAAAATGTGAAATAATACTGTTCGATTGTAGTTTTTCGGCTAGATGTATTCAAAGCGGTACATTAAAGAAACTGAACGCTCCATAATCCGTAAATCACATTTCTTTCACGAGTTGTTTTAACGCCTGCAACATTTTGTCTGGTGAACGACAGAAGTGACTTCGATTTTAATAATAGCCAATTTTCATTTGTTGTACAAACATTTACTTTTTTCTCATGAGTTCTCAACCTTCCGGGGTCCTTGAGTAAAAAAGCCACAAATTTGCAACTCTAATATTATTGCATTTACTCAGTATGTTTACCTTGCCATCTCCTCATGAAACTCACCGCTAATGTCAGTTGGTCCAAAGTTTCAGAGTGCGCAAGCGGTTAAATTAGCTTTTGAAAATATTTGGAGAGTACCATTCCACTCGTATTCAGTGTGGAGACTGCAGCAACGAACTCATGTTAATTTGTGTTAGACAGATGAATTTAAGGAATCAAGATGGAAACATTTAAGGAGAGATTCGGCGGAATCGGCCTAAGTCGAAGTGACTCGCGAACACTTTTTCGAGAAACAGCTTTTCGTGTGAAGTATCTGGGATTTTGTTTTAATTCGTGTCCAGGGATAGAGGGAATTCAAACTGCCGTGGATGAAATTAAGAAAACGGGAGGCCACTGCGATTACAGAAACACAATTCAGACAAACTTCATCAAAATTAGCGACCAAGGTGTTAGTTTTGTGGAGCGGAAACGCGAAAAAGATGTTTCCTTGGCATTTATACCTCTGCGGAAGATTTCTTATGGGCTGATTTACAAAAAAGATTCCAACATTTTCGCGTTTAATCACCATGTTTCACAAAACCACGTCCAATGCCATGCGGTTGTCTGTGAAAATGAGCTAAAAGCTCGAGAGATAAACGAAGCATTGTACGCAGCCTTCAAAACGGACCATTTTGGAATTCTTCGGAAAGAAAGAGAGAAAATGAGAGAAAGCTTAAAACAAAACGATGTAGATGCACTAAAAAGTGAAATATCCAAATGAAATCAAACAGGATTGAAGTTGGACTAAAGCCATTACTTCACAGAAACACTATACATCGTAAATTACTAAGTATAACAAAGAAACTTTTACATTTAAAATTTGAGCAATTTTCATACATTAATTAGGTAAAAAAATTGCTGCACATTTCTAGTTGAAGTAAAGTCTCAAGAAAGCTTCAAGAGTGCAGCTTTCGTACATAATTATTAGGGAATAAATTAAAATGTTTTTACAGTATCTCCTTAAACAAAAGGACCCAGTTCTACTTCTGGAAATAAATGTCCACACGTTGTAAAACAATAGACTCTGACACCGAAAAGTTATTCTAGGCTAAATTTCTAAAATAATATTTATAATAAGTTGATTTCCAAATGTATTTTTACAAGAACCTTTTCTATTGTAAGTGTAAATAATTCGAAAAGCTTTGAGATAGTTTAAGATATCAGTATTGTGAGTAGCAATTATTAGATCTAGAGGCGCACAAAAAGGACGTGAAATTGTCCTATTTTCTTTGTATAATTCAAGATATTGAACTTGAAATGTTTATTAGTCTCCGTGAGAAATGAAAGTTGAAGGTTTTCACTTAGCTAACGCTGAACTAGAGTTTTCCTGACAGGTGCGTGGCTAAAATTAGAACCTAATTGCTACCTGCTATTGTATTTAAATAAAGATTAAGTGTTCCCTACTTAAAGAGCTTTTTCGTTTTTCCTGTGTCAATCTGCCGATAACGAAGCTAATTAAGCTAAGTGGTTTTTTTTTCTGATGAATAGAAAAAGTATGGAAGAATTTGCTAAGAAAGCCTGTTAGGAATGTTTTGCGTTTTTGGTCGAACATTAAAAGTTTCTTGTTTTCGACATAAAAAAATTAGCATTTATGATTAAACTAAATACAGCAGGATCTTTTTTAAAAGACGTTTTGAGAAGTCGAGGGAGAATATAACATACCTTGTTTAGTGTACCGTTGTTCATATTTGGAATATTCCTGGAACTATATCACGTGGCCGAAGCCGATCTTCACTGTCCTGGGAACTAGACATAGAGCTTGGCGTATTCATTTACATCAAGTGACTAACACGTGACCAGGATGTCTAAAGGGCGCTGTTCCATTTGTCAGAATTGACGGGCCAGTCTATTCCAGTCATAATGAGAATTTCACTTTTAATCAAAACTATTCGATCTGATCAGTCAGATCCTAAATAGCATGCACGAAGGAAATGGTGTTTCAACAAAAACTCTTGGAAAAAAATCATTTTCTATTGTCAAATGACTGGTGCGGCTTTGGCCCGGCCGGCCAGTTCTGACTTTTTGAAAGCACCCTAAGTGTCTGGCTAGGATGAATAGCCTTTTCCATAAACAACTTATTTGATGTAGGCAGCTATAGCAGATTTGAGCTTAAGTAATGTTTAGTTTACCAACAAACACCTCCGAAGACTCAAACTAACCAACCTTTCTTTCTTATACTAGACTTATTTAAGCAATAGCGGAAATCGTCCTAAAGATATTGCAACGACGAAGACCTGATACCTGAATAGTTACTTATTTGGTTAAGTAAATTCATATCGGATCGGAAATGGCTGCTCGCTGACTAAGACGATTCTGGAAGTACTTGTCGTTTGTGGTCAAGCGTTAATGAACAAATTAGCACTGAATACGATTTTTTTTTTTTTAGTATAGGCCCTTTGTATTTCGGCCTCACGTATTGTAGGCCTAAAAGGGAAACGTTTCCTCTGTCATGGGAAAAAGCCAAATCAGAAAAGGAAATGAACAATGAAGTGAACTCCTACACGCCTAGAAGTTTTCTTCGCTTATCTCTGTATATTTCCTTTTGCTTTTATTGACGTCAGGTAAACATCCTGCATAACTCAAGTAATATGGTATCTTTTCAGTTCAAGAATGTTGAAAATGATTGCCTCTAGCCGTTCGCGCAATGAATTTCCGCCAACATTTTACTCAAGTCTAGAACTGCACGAACAGTACAAAGCTAATTAAATTGCTGCCAAAGAATTGTTCTTAAAAAGGTTATCGTTTTAACTGGTTTGTATCCACACTGATCCGCAGTCAAAAGCTAGAACCACTTTGTACAGCATAACCAACAGTACCTTAGGAAAGTACAGTTCAGTAGCTTTTATTAGGATTTCATCCACAGACTCACAGACCACCTTGTACAGCATAATAACAAGCACCACAGGAAAGTACCGCATACTTGAAGATTATATCCACAAACTCCAAAAGTTAAAACCACCTTCAATCGGCAGCATAAGGACGAACTGTACCATTGTGTACCACAGGAAAGCACTGCTCAGTAGCTTTCATCTGAATTCACACATACAACGACTAAAATATTAGAGGAAATACACTGTAATTCTCCTTAAAATAACTTTGGATTGCCGGCAAGGGTGAATTAACGCAGCTTTTTTTAGCGCTCTAGGTTGTTAAAATTGCCAATTTAAATTAGCCCTCAGAAAGCAAAAAGTGTGCCTTTGTTCTTATACTGCGGTTTACTTATACATGATGTTACAACCAGTGCTTAGAATTAAGGACAATTAAGGCCAATTTAACTCTCTCAATAGCCAACATATCAAGTTTGACAATTTAGTTTAATTGTATAGGTTTTTTCTAAGTGAAAATATTGAAAAAGTTGACGCTCGCTAATATAACAATAACAACAATGTAAAAGGAATAGAGGTGAACGCTAAACGCGTCAATTAAGGGAAAATTGTCGCCTTGATTTAAAAAAGACAACAGAACTCCGAAGAATTGTGAAGAGCAGGTGAAGTTTTGCAGAAGGTGAAAAAAAAAACTACATTTGCCGAAACACAATTTATTTTAGTTTTTAAGGAGTCGTTTTGGGTCAGACTAATAGCAAGCACAGTTCGCTATGTGTGCGATGTTCGGAAGTTCCACGCTTAAGGAACACTGAGCGAATTTGCATTTCAATGGATTTTGTCGGTCGATATTAGCAGGTGAATATTGTCAATATTGTATACAATCCAATCAGGGCTTTAGTACCTCGAGGATCTAAAAAAGAAAGGGAAAATCACGCAGTGATAAACATAAGCAAGGATAAAAGGAGTACTTCAAGGCACTGCGGAGTTAGTCCCCACTGAAAACCTCGTCTCCAGCAGAAGCGGACGGAGATCTTTATATGTGTACGCGTGTTGCAAGAGAGAGTCATTCCATTGATACATCTTTAATCATGCTTAAGGGCAAATTCGGTAAGGCTGATTTAACATCTGCTACCCGTTTTCAAGTGAAATATCTTGGTAGTGGATTCACCCACGAGCCCGGTGTAGCAGGCATCGAGAATGCTGTACGTAGGATTCAAGATGAAGCAAAATTTGACGAGAAATCATGGCCTAAAATGTTCTTGCATGTTGAGGCTGAAGGAGTGAAACTCGAGGAAGTCAAGCAAACCAAATCTTCATCGAAAGAATCAAAGTTTATTTCACTGGAAAATATTTCTTATTGTACTTTAAACAGAATTGATACTACTATCTTTGCTTTCAATCACCACAAGAGTCCTACAGTGGTCGAATGTCATGCCGTAGCTTGTGAAAACGAAGATAAAGCGAAGGCTATTGCACTGGCTTTATATGCAGCCTTCCGCGAAGGCCATTTTCAAAAGCTTAGAAGAGAGAGAAGAAAGTCCTTTGAACAGAAAAACTTCGTGCGAAAAGCAAGCTTTGAAAACTGGGAACGAAGTAGCTCTAGCAGTTCTTCTCCTGCTACAAGTCCAACGCAAGAATTATCTCCAAATTTCGAGAATTCTGCAAAGTCAGCAGTGGAATCCGTCTTCGAAGTAAAACATTTTAAGTCAACTCGAGATAGACTGTCTTCAGTGGAGTATGACGATCAAGAACTTGAACTGGATAAAATTATCGAGGATCTCTTGCTGACTGTGGAGATAGAAATGGAAAAAATTGAACAAACTGTTGATTAAAGGAATAAACAGCGGTTTACTTGTTTCTAATGTCAAGTAACTTAGCAGAAAAATAATCATTACAAACCTTGATTTCTAACGAATAATTACTACCACGAGGATTGGACGGAACTGTGAGCCATATTAGCTTCTGTTAGCTCTTATTAGAAACTCGCTTTACGCGTCTGAGAAAATTTTTGTGCAGGATCTCAGTACGCAATATTAAAAAGCATTTTATAGAATGGAAACATTGTAGTACATATATACACTTTTCGGCCCTTTTGTGCCGGAACATATTTACCTAAATTAGAATTCAGACTTTGGTTACATATTCTATTTTAATTAACGGAGTGCTTTCGATACATAAACCTTTAAAAATTACTTCACTAAGCAGCGTCCTGGTTTTCTGAGGTTATGTTGTAATACTTGCTCTCAGATGGGTGTGGACTGAGTCAATAATAACTGATTCATTAATATCTAGCGACAGATTCTCTCACCTTTCCATTTGACTTTCTAAAATTTATTGAATTGCCTTCTTGACTTTTGCATTATTTATATGTATTCATTGTGCGATCGTCAAGTTTAAAGAAAAAACGTTTGAAGTCAATCTACGTTATTTGACTGATATAGTTTAGCCAGATAAAATTTTTATTTCTCTACAATAAGTACATTTAAACGACTCGTTTGTCACAAAACTCGACTTATATCGCAAACAAAAAACTTGACAGGATAATAAATCGAAAAATCTAATGGCTAAGCTATATCTTTACAATTACACGTTGGAGGTTTGTTACGTAACTCTTTGAATTATAATGCACTCTGATTGAACAAAAACGTTTTCCGACGATACCGAGCTGATCAGGCTAGTTCGCTCATTTTTTTACAAAAAAGTTACATCATTGAAAATTGAAGCACTCAAAATCTAGGAGCGTACGAATTAACTTTAAATCCTTACTTTTCGACGTACGAGAAATTGAAAAACACTTAAAAAACAGAATGATTGGTATTTCGATCATCGTGAAATATATGTCTGAAGAGCTGGAAGTCCCATTGAAATATGTGCCAGTATCAGTGGGTGATAATCATGCCTTGTTATCTGTCGCCGAACAGATTTACGTGCCGGGAAAGTTTCATTAAGGGGGCACTTTAGTTAAATTTCCTGAGCGCATAGGACCAATTATTATTTGCACCAAGAAAAGATTTCAGTTATTTCATTGATGATTTGCTTGGCCCGCGCGGTAACACAAGCACTGAACCGGTTCACTGCCTCTGTTCTTCGCTTCACAGTTTAGGACTATCTAAATTCAGTATAAGTTTGCCTCTTAGCTAAAACGACCAACCTTATTTCATCCGAACTTTTTAAAAAAGTAGAACAAGTTTTTTATCCAAACACACAAATAAAATTGAGTTATGTCCCTAAAGCTGAACTGGACACTTAAAGAAAAACAGCCTCTTCGAGGGGACTCAGTCACAAATACTATTTAGTCAGTAATATTGGTAGTCTGCGAATAAGCTGTTTCTCCTTACTACTAGTCGCTAACGATGTTTCGCCAGGATTCGTCTTCGACGGGCGGCGAGGAGCTAGAAGAAACGGCTCTATTCGCAGGCTATAATATTGGCCAATTTGAAACTGCAAGTTGTACTGGGTCAGACATTGTTATGTTGTCTCCGACTGCACTTTAAAATTGCACTGAATTTTGAGAGATTTGCCACTTCAGTCAGCTATTAGAGAGATTAAGAGTGACGTTTACGGCAAACACTTGTGAAGGCAAAACCACAACAGGGGCACCCAACAGGAAATTTTGAGAAAAAGACCTAAAAACAACAACAAAACATGAATAAAAGCATTGTGAAGCCATTTTAAGCATTTTGGGAGATTGCTGGGAAAAATTTATCTGTTCCTCGCTCCCAGCAAGACTGATGGAAGATGACGCAATTCCAGACATCAAATCCCCTCAGACACCCTGAATGTCCTGAATTGACTTTTTCCCAGCAACACTTTCCTTCCAAGGACATATTATTTCTCCCAAATCTCCCAGCCAGCAAAAATTTGCTAGAAGAACAGATATTTTGAGCAACAGCCAGTCCATTGGGTGCCCCTGACCACAACGACAAACCAATGACGGTCCGCCGGATCCTTACTGAGTAGACCTGGATCAGTAAACTGATCCTTACGGCAGGAACAGTGATAACAAAAATAAAGTATACATAAATCTGTACCACGTGACCAAGGTAACTTTCCGTTAACTCTTCATTACTTCGACAAAAAAATAAGCATTTTGCCTTAAACAGGTGACCCTTGATTTTTCTTTGGCTATTTTTTACCCTGTCCCAAGTAACAGACCCATGAGCCCAGAAGTCTTTGCGAAGGTTTTCTCGGCCCAGGTTCTTTCTCGTTCCTAAATTGGCGAATAGTGAATTGTCGTTTGTCGTAACTCAACGCAACACCCATCCAGTCTCCGCGCAACCTCTAAATGGCCAAGTAGCTGAAAGCTGAGCCTGCAAACAAACATAGGAGCTACGTGCATCTGTTCCAAATGTATTGAAATGAATTGGATTTAGCATTAATGACGTTTTGAAGCTTAATTAAGAACCGTAAATGCAAAACGTAGTTTGGCTAGCACTGCTATATCTTCAACTGATAGCTTGTTTCGAAGTGCTTTTTTTTCCGGTCATAAGCCCCCCTCGGATGAACCCCTCCGTTTATAAGCCCTACTAAAAACCTTTTACAACGATGTATAATCCCATGGCTTATAAGCGGAAGTTAAAGGTATTTCATGATGCTTATTCTGCCGGCTTCGCCAAGATCGGACTTTCTCTTTGCTGCAGTTTGTCAAAGTGATCCTCACAAGATTATACTATCTGAGGAAGAGAGACCCTGGAAGGAATTGAAGAAAGGATGAAGGAAGATGAGAAAGAGAAGCGAAAAAACCGGTTACGACTGCTAGTGGGAGAGGATAGTGGACAGGAGGGGTAGAAGCAAGGACAAAATAGGCGGTGGGAGGGGTAGGGGAGGCGGAATCGGGGGAGAGGAAATAGTGGAAGATGGGAGTTTTGAAAGGGAGGGAAGCGAGAGAAAAGGGAGGAAATACGCAATAATGAAACAATGCTTTTAAAATATTTCGCAATCGAAAAAGGGCAAAAAGGAGGAGGGCAAGGAAAAAGAAGGTGGAGCCCGAAATGCGAGGGGCGGGAGCCCGGAATGCGAAGCGGGAGCCCCGGAATGTGAGGATCGAGAAGCGGAAACTTGGACCTTCCGCCGGCTCCCGCCTCCCGGTTACCCTGCTAGCTAGCTGCTCTAAGCCAATAAGCAAAGTAATACACACATATGCACGATGTAATACGCATGTGCCTTTGATTTCATCATCATCTTCATCATCATCATTATCACCACCACCACCACCACACATACGCGCATAATCATCAAGGCGGCCTCAGCCACGCTAAACACCTGGTTATCCAGTTGTCTTTTAACTTCATCACACAAAAATGCTGGTGTGTACTATTTTTACCTAACGACAAAACATAAGTGAAATAAAAAAGAATAAAACGCGTTAGCGGATTCAAACGCAACGAAATGGACATTCTATTTTGTTTCGGCATTTTCCCTATGGCGTTTTGGTTGAAGTAGTTCACATAAGCTTTTTCTTGGGTTTACACTGGAATACGTCGGTGGAAAAAAATTTTAAAAACCTCGTTTACGCTCCCCACCCCCGACATGTCGTAATTCAAGCCACGTGCTTCTTACCTGACGTCACAGTGCGTGGTTACTCAACCGGCCGTCCACTGACATCTCGACCGGAGTTGAAAAATCTCGTTGAGTGCAAAAAGTTCATTGTCGTTCGCTTTTTTGCCGAATTTCAACAACCATTGTCATCATTTCAGTCGAAAGCTTGAATCTACTGTTTCTTTCGTTATGAGTCATGTGTCCCCAGCAAACTTTCAAGCTCTAGACCAGCGGGTAAGTGAGAATTTTCCATTCGGAAAAGATGTCAATTGTCGGCTTTGAAGACAAAGGCACATGGCAGACATTGTGATGTTTCTTTAGAATTTCGTTACTTCGACGTTCAGAAGATGGATTCCTGACGCGTGTGTTTTGTTTTTTAGTATTGGTCGAGCTTTAAATTGAGTCTTGTGTTGTCTTTTTCCCGTAGTTCGCTGGTCTGGACTTGAATTCAGGCGCGGTAAACCAGCGCGCTGTCGATCATAAGCCACAAGGTATGTTACGCTGAAAAAAAAAATTGTTAAATGGTAATTCAGTACCCATTAACAGCAAAACAACTCTCTTAACAAGTGAGGAAGGAAAGATGAGATTTTGCGGCGTCGTAGGAGCTCTAATGCGTCTTTTGCACAGAACAATATGTCCTTTATAGAGTTGAATATGTTTGGTTGGTAGATTTTCCTAATTTTCTTCTTGTCGCCAGGGTTTTGCGATTTATGTAATCAAGCTTTATTCCCCTTGCCAGTCTTTTTATTTAAATGAAGATTTGATTTTTCTTCACTTGTAAGCTTACTGCTAGTTTCTAAAAGAAACTTTGTTATCTGATATCGTTATTTTTGTCTCACGTCTGACACGATTTTAACTTGAAGTTGAAAAATTTAGGTTAAAAATTGAACATGGATTTATTCGAGGTGTTTTTGGCTTCCAATTGTTTCTCAGTTAGTAATAGCAATTCGCTATTTTAAGCTGAAATCATTCTTGAAAGTAGACTTAAGCGGGTCTTGTGTAATAGATCTAGACCGTTCTAACATTTTAACTTTTACATCAGGTTTTGTTTTTTTGTGTCGAATATTTTGTTTTAAGTTTTAATGAGACTGTAGATCTTTCCTGAACTCTTTTTCCTTGTCGCTGAGAATTTTTCATGAGGCATAGATTTTTTGGAATATGCGAGAAGGGCGTCATTTTATGGGGGGCACACTGAGATTTTGAGATTGTCATTAACACACAAGAAATGTGCTATAAATTTAATGTCCTTTGTAACAATCTTCAGTTTCATTGATGCTATTGTTTATTTGTTGCTGTTAACAAAATCATTGTTTATTTGTCCCTGATCTTTCTGTATGATTAAAAAATGGTTGTGAAAGATGAGAAAATAAATTGGGAAAATGTTGTTTTGACCGCTGAATTTAATGTGAGGATGGTAGGAGAAATTCAGCGTTTACTTCCTCATGTTAGTTGTAAAGTTTTGGACTATGTCTGAGATTTTCAGCCTCTGAAAACATCTCAAGCACCCTCAACTCATTTTTCCAATCATGATCCTTGTATCTCTTTTGAGGAGATCAGCTCTTTTACAAGATGAAAAAGTACTTAGACTCCTGAGTTTCAATAACATTTGATTTTGAAGTAACCAATTCTCACTTGATTCGCAAGTATCAAATTTAGCTATTTTCTCAATTTGGAAAAAATCGCGAAATCTAAAAATCCCTAAAAATTCTCTATAAATCCCTATACATCCCTTAAAATCGCAAAATTAAATACTCGCAAAATATGGCTCATATTTTTTCGTGAAATTTAATACTCGCGAAATTAAGTGAGAATAAGGTAACCAAAGGTACCTTCTTTTGGATGCACTGGAGGCGAAAATCTGGGTTGAATAGTGACAGTTAGCCTGAGAAAACAGTTGATATTTTGCAATACCAACATTAGTTTCCTCACGAAATGTCATCTGAGGAATGAGCCCTGAAATTCCATTCTGCTGATGTGTGAGTGCCCAGATCTGGGTAGTAACACATCAGCAGTATGGAATTTCTTTTCTGTTTCCTCGGACATCATTTTGCAGGGAAACCTGTGGTGGGGTTCTGCAATGTTAGCTGTTTACTAGGGCTAGACGCCAGTTTGAGTTCAAATAGACCCCCATTTTAGAGACCTTTAGCATTAGGTTTTTCATGGGAAACCACAAACTGCGATGTATTTGCCCTTTGTTTTCATGTTGGTTAGCAAAAAGGCAAACATAGAACAAGAAGGGAACAAAGAAAGAAAAGTTCTTATGATAAAATTAATTATTGCAACATTTATTTTGACACTGCTTTTGTTGTTATGTAGAACGATATGTACCTCCCCACCTTCGCAACAGACAAGGTCCTCCTTCTGGTAGAGATGGGTATCAGGATCAAATGTACAACCCTGGACCACGAGACTTTGGACCCAGGAATCCTTACAGAGGTTTGTTTGCACGTTCATTGTTGTATTAAAGTCGGTAACAGTAAGTTGTGCAAAATAATGCTCTTGTAAAGTCAAAAGAACGAGTGAAATTTACCAGTATTGTTGAAGCTGTGGCTGCCAATGTAGGAAAAACACTGGTATGAAATAATCATCAATGATGTTCTTTACTTTCTCCAGATGGATTTTATCAACAAAACTATTATGGGGGCTACGGAAGGGGTGGTGGAAGAGGAGGGTATGGTAACCCTGGTATGTACTATGGCCGTGGAGGAGGAAACAGTTGGCGAGAACGAGGTGACAACCGAGGGTATAGAGGAGGCAGTGCCAACAGTGGTAAGAGCTGAAATACCTGTGTAACCTAGTAAGCCCCAAGAGTTATGACCAACATTTTTTTCCTCCCAACACTATAAATCCATAATCACAAGGAAATGTTTTTGAGAATTAATGAAATGATCACTTAAGGGTAAACACTTTGATCTTTTATCAAATTCTCTCCACCATTTTTTTATGGAAATGTATAGAATTCGGTCTGGAGAATTTGTAATTTGGATATAGAGACTTGGGGTTAACAATGTAAGCATCAAGCCAATGTAGTCAGCAGTTATTTCTATACATGTAAGTGTGTGTGGCCTATAGATTGATGAAATGTGTCTTTTAGAAGTGTGCCAAGTAAAATAATGATAAAAACTTTAACAACTTTTAAAACTCAAACAAACAATGTAGGACCAAACAACCCTGATAAAGGGTAGATTTGGGTCAATTCAAATGAATTTTTGTAAAAAAATTTTATAATGTTTCTCTTTTCACATTTAAGTTATACATATTTACTGTATTTGCTACACTCTAGAAATGAAATTGTGGTATCATTCCAAAATTATTCTACCTGAACCTGATCAGTGTCTCTTATTTTTTTCATGTTATTTCTTAGACTATGGAAGAAACTTTCAACCACCACCAGAAGACTGGTCTAAGTTGTTGCCAAGAAACGATCGTGTGGAAAGGTATAGATTTTATGTTATTGAAAGGTGTGCCTGTATGCTTCTCCTGAAATATGATTAACAACTAAGCCGTGCCACTGTGTAAGAATAGCAGTTTAAGGTAACAGGCCCAAAAGCTATAAAACAGAAATTTATGGTTAGTTTTAACTTAACCCTAATTTTTATTTCAGGGAACTTTTTAACAAGCATAACACTGGAATAAACTTTGACAAGTATGAGGATATTCCTGTTGAAGCTACTGGAAATGATGTTCCCAAGTGCATTGAATTGGTAATAATTGTGCTATAGAGGGTTGTTTGCAAATTTACAACTGTTTTGTCTCTTATGTTACTGTACACTGAGAAATTGCACCATTTCAAGTCACAGTATTAACCAAACAGAAGAAAAACCAGAGACAAGCACAGTGATACCTGTTTTTAGCACTACTAAAATGGACAGTGTATCTGCTCTGAGCAGCAATGGTGAAAGTAATTATTTTGAAGCCTGGGGGTCAGTTTAATAAAACTTTCACGTATGTAATTTACAAGTGTAGCCATTGTTTTAGAGTCTGAGAACAATAGCTACACTTGTAAATTACACTTTGGTTTTACACCCCTGGTTTTACCTTTGATTATTACATACAGCTGGCCCCAGTCATTCAATCTTTGGATAGTACTATCCCCTGGAAAAATCAGTTGTTCTATTTAGTGGATTGGATTTATGCATTGGATATTGTTATCCACCTTTTGAACAAGTGGGGCCTGGACTACCTTAGCCTTCAGTCCTGTCGAGGCGATTGCATTCCTGAAGCAGTGTCAGATCCAGACCTTGAGATACGAGGAGGGGAGGGTGGTCATCCAGACCCTTAGATAAGGGGGAGGTGGGGGGCAGTCTCCAAGAAAATTTTTTTGGCTCTTCGGGCCTTAGATAGGAGGGGCCTGGGCCCCACTCGTCCCTCCTCTGGATCTGCCAATGTGTAGCCTGTGTTGCTGGGGAAGCACAAGGGTTAGGGTGAAGATGCTAAGAAAAGCTGGGGTGATAGAAACACGTTTGTCCAAGTGGTTTTCGATTTTTGTATCCTATATAATGTATGTCAAATTGATTAGATCATAGACACCGACCCCATAGCAGTGATTTCATTAATGTTTTACTACAATTGAGTGAAAACATGTTTACTGTACATGTATTTAGTGTTACAGCAAATGATCTTAATTTGTTTCCTTTGTCCCTGTTAGTTTACTGACTGCAACCTCGGTGAAATCTTACACAACAATATTGGGGTAGGTAATTGCAATTTTTTATGTCCTACTTTCATACGCAAGAGGAGTTTCATGTGATGTCTAGACTTTTCAAACTCATAAAGAAAATACAAAGGAAGTTAATGAGTGTTTAGAAGTGAGATGAAAAACTGCTCATTTTTGCATCCTTAATTTCTCCTGCCAAAATCCTTTTGTTTGAGAAATAATATCAAGTAAAATTCTATTTTTTTCTATAGTTTTTTCTAAACCAGTGTAAAGACTTAAGATGCCAGATGAAATACCCTCTACAGTGTTTGATTTAACTTTAAAATGACCAATTTTATTAAGCTTGCAGAGAAACTGTTAGATTTTGCTGTTTATTAATTTTTCTTATAGTTGGCAAACTATTCCAAGCCTACTCCAGTTCAGAAGTATGCCATAACCATTGTTAAGGCCAAAAGAGACCTGATGGCTTGCGCCCAGACTGGTAAATTGTCTCAATTTTCTTCCTTGTGATTACTTTTTACCTTAAATGTTAAGGCCGTTACTTATTGTCGGTGAGATGAGATATATAAAGATGAGCTGTTTTAATGTGAATCATTGACTTTTACAATGTAACTGTCATACTTGTTTGATTTTTAGGATCTGGAAAAACTGCAGCCTTTTTGATCCCAATTCTCAGCAGGATTTTTGAAGAAGGTCCACCACCCCCTCCTGATGTAAGCAAGCCTTTTAATTTTTGTTTTCTTTTAATGATAAGGGGCCTCAATGATGACAACACCTGTAAGTGCACTGTACATGTCCCATGTTAGACACATTTTAAAACTTCCTTCCAAGAGACTCTCTTCTTCTTGGCCTCTAGCAGTAGGGGAGCGGTGTGCAAAGAAAGTCGTGTCCGATAGCCTGGGGCTAGTGGATTTTGCTATTGGGCTAGTAAATTCTGTTCTTACTTGACTTGCCCAACGGGCAAGTGAAGTTTTTTTAGGAATTCAAATTACAGAAGAACTGTTAAATTTATCTGCTCATCAAAACGTTTTTGGGGCTAGTTGAAATGATGTTTGGGCTAGTAAATGTTAAACCCTGGGAAGGAATAGACCCCTGGAACAAAGTTGGATTAGGATGAAAATGAGAGATGAAAAAATGGCCCCCGAGTTGACAACACCTGCAAGCCTACTATTTCCTACAGTAGGGCTTTATCTATGTGTTTGTCTGTTGAATCTACATGGGTGCTGTTTTTCCAGTTAAACTTGGAACCTCCTAGACTTGTGAGGTGTGTCAGAGATGCCTGTTGTGCAATGTTACATTTTGTTTGGTTAGTTACCATCATACAGTTCAGTGGTTTAGACCTATAAGCTTTGTTTTACCTGGCCAGCCCCGTTTCAACAACTGAGATTCGAAGACTTCATGAAAATGCTGACAATTTCCTTTAGGTGAGGCAACAGTCTCGACGAAAGTGTTTCCCTATTAGTCTGGTTCTTGCACCCACAAGAGAGCTTGCAGTCCAGATTTTTGATGAAGCCAAGAAGGTATCAGATCTTCATATTTTACCATTTTGTGTTTTGATGTTTGAACTATCCAATGGACATGTTTACTAAATTCATAGAGTTCTGTTTGTATTTTGGGTACACATAATGAGTCAGGTCAATGAGGTTTCAAATAACGAAAAGACTGTCAAACTCTGAAGTTCAGCTGTGCTTTCATTATGGTATTACTTAATAAAGCAGAGAAGAGCAGCTGAAGAAACAAGACCTTGTCACAATATTATTTTTGTTAGTTGGTGCACATTGTTTTATGGAGGGAGATAGGGTAAATTTCTTAGAAACTACACAAGATAATATCTGACCTTGCCTTAAATCATCTACAAGAAGTCTTGGAACCTTTACTTGAGTTCAATCAATACTGTGTCCTAAGAAAAATTGAAGGGAGTCCAGTGATCTGAACATGTGAAATCCAGGGTGCTCAGCATTATGATTTCTATGAAAAAAAACTAAGATTTTCTAGTCACTTGGGAGCAAAAGTTAGCCGCTGGGTACCACTAGAGCACAGCCTTGTCAATCTCATATGTTTTCTTCAACCCTTTGCAGTTTGCTTACCGATCATACGTTCGTCCCTTTGTTGTGTATGGTGGTGCTGACATTAATTCCCAACTAAGAGACTTGGAGTGGGGCTGTCATGTCCTGGTTGCCACACCCGGTCGCCTGGTCGACTTGATGGACAGGGGACGCATTGGACTGGACATTTGCAAGTAAGTTCAAGTCACAAGTTCTTACATTCATACTGTCACGGATCAGGTACATCCTCATGCTTGTAAATTAAAAGGAGAATTTAGTTTTAGATCAGGAATTTCACTTTTGGCCATATTCTGTGCACATCTTAAATTGAACTTCAAGATAATTCAACCCTCTCTGCTGGAACATTCTTAACTGTTAGTCACTGTCAACTGAAGGAGGAACCAGCCTAGCCCAGATGTCCATCCTTGCATCGGTATTCTTTGGTTGTAGTAGACTGTAGACAAAACCCCAGACTGTGAGCATTCATATAAATCAAAGTTCTTGAGTACAGCACTTTTCGCTGCTGTACTGTGGGCAAAGTTTCTACATGTATTTGATTCAAAATGTCATGTCATCAGGTTTCTTGTGCTTGACGAGGCTGACCGTATGTTGGACATGGGATTTGAGCCCCAGATACGTCGTATTGTGGATCAGGATACTATGCCTAAAGCTGGTGATCGCCAAACACTGATGTTTAGTGCCACATTCCCTAAAGAAATCCAGGTGAGTTGTTGCAGCTGACGAGTGTTTGTTTGCAGTCTGCTATGTGTGTGAATCTAAACTTAATCAGTGCCAGCTACTGATGCTGTTTGTGCAGAAGCACAAACAAGCCTCTCCTATGACCTCCCGAGGTCGCCAATGATTAATACTTCATTGTTCATAACTGCAGAAAATGGCATAAGCAAATTATTCAGACCTTATCAAAATGTGCAATCTGACCCATATATGCAAAAGTATGGGTAGGATTTTTTATTCTCTATGCTTGTTATTATGAATAGTATAATAGTCTTATTGGATAAGTTTTAGTTCTTCCTAAAGGTTGTTTTCTTTTTTGTTATTTTATTATTTTCTTGTGTACAAATGCTAAGGTTGAAATTATATTAATCACTGACATACCTAAGGAGTCTTGTTAGGTAAAATACATTTAGAGGTAGAACTCTTGTTCAAGGTGACAGTTTAGTGGAAATTTTTCTTGCAGATGCTTGCAAGAGACTTCTTGGTGAATTACATCTTCTTGGCTGTGGGACGTGTGGGTTCTACAAGTGAGAACATCACACAGAAAGCAGTGTGGGTAGATGAACCAGACAAGAGGTCATTTCTACTGGATCTGTTAAATGCTTCAGGTAAGAGCTTAGTTGTTGAAGTGTCTGCCTTGGTTTAGATTGTTGGTGTTTTGGTATCTCTTTACATGTAAGACCTACAGCAATTTAAAATGATCATAACTGTTCAATTAACAAATCAACAACAATTTTATATGGTGTGTACTCTTATCAAGCAGGGTGTTTATTAGGCATTGAACATTGGAGAATTCTCCATTCACTACACAGAATTCTCCGGCCAACGTTTGGTAGCCTCTGATTTTTTTTCTTCAGATGTGGAGTCTCTTTTCAAATATTCTCCTGTAAAATTACACCTTTTACCTGCTACTAGAATTCTTAATGAAAACCCTGATCAACCATAGAAATGACATCTTAATGTTCAAAACTAAAGTGAAAAAATGAGCTTCTAAGTCACTCCATGTTAGGAAGGAGCATTCAAAACATGCTCGTTGAAACTTGTTGAACAACTTCTAAAACTGAGTCAGTCATTTCTGGTCATTATACTTTGTGATAAACTAAAACACTAAAATGTCTTTTCTTCCCTTTGCACGTTGCTCTAACTATCAGGATACACATCCTGAGAGACACTGCTAGCAAAAAGTGAATCTTGATTGATTCATACTGCCTTAAAGGCATGCCAGATTTCTCAAAGTGTAAGCATGGATTAGTACAACTCACTGTTGTAATTGAAAAATCAGAGTGCATGCTTTACCTTTTTTTAAGTTCAACTATATGTCTATTCTGGTAATGAGTGATGTAGCCTAATAATTCTTATTACCCCCATGGCAAGTAATTATTGGTATTGACTGTGGTTGTTTACTTCTATTAGGTCCTGATGCCCTGACACTTGTTTTTGTGGAGACCAAAAAAGGCGCTGATCTCTTGGAAGAGTACTTGTGTAATGTTGGCTACCCTGCAACCTCTATTCATGGTGATCGCTCGCAGCGTGAGAGAGAAGCAGCCCTCAATTCCTTTAAGAGAGGTGTCACCCCAATTTTAGTGGCCACTGCTGTAAGTTTTATTGAGTAATTTATTTTTTCACTAGCAGCACTAGTACAAGTATAAGAGTTCTTAGTTTCACCCTGAAAGTGTCATAGGCATCAGCATAATAAGCACAAGGATCAAGGTACAGTAATTCCTTTTCATGTGCTTGTACTTGAGGTCACATTATGAGTTCTTTCTTTTATTGATTTGGATTTGTTTATTACTTTGTTCATCCTAGGTTGCCGCTCGTGGCTTGGACATTCCTAATGTGCGCCATGTGATAAACTTTGACATGCCAACAGACATCGAGGAGTATGTGCACCGTATTGGACGCACAGGCCGTGTGGGGCATACAGGTAACCAATATAAGTGCATGACTTGAATGTTATTCCTGCGCATATGTAGATGCAGTAATACCACTTTTGGGGTGAATGATAGTTGTGGTGTCCTAGTTCTGTGGTTGTTATGTCAGACTTTTTAGTTTTTTATGCAGGTGTTTTTTTTATCGTACTTATTGTATGTCTTGTATTTTCTTGAACAGATAATTTTTAACCCTTTTACTCCCCTGTGTGGCACCATACATGACGTGCATGGGTCAAAGTGCGCTGTTCATGTCTTTTCTTTTGAGTATTCCCCCTTTTGATTCTTGAACCATGTTATGTATTTATATATAGACTCATACTTCAGAGGTCCTGAATTCGAGTCTTGCCCCTTTTTCAGTCTTAACAGAAAAGCCAGAGGTGAAGTCCAATTAAGAAAATAAAGGAATTTTTTGTCCTGAAGTCAGTTATTTTGAATCGGTACATAGAATATGGTGGTAAATGACTCCTGGTCTAATATCAAAATCTCCCAGGCTTTGATTTATAAGCACTGACAAGGCAAATTGGAAGGAGAACCGTAGCAATTAATATAAGTCACTTAGGCCTACATCCAGGCACCCCTTAAATAATGAAAATTGTTGTGTGCTATATTCTGTCAGGTCTTGCAACATCATTCATCAATGAAAAGAACCGTAATGTAGCCAAGGATATGGTTGAGCTGCTGAATGACACCAGGCAGGAAGTGCCAAACTGGCTTGAGTCTCTTGCTTTTGAGAGCCATCAGAACTCTGGAAGGAACAGGCAGCGGAGGTTTGACTTCATTCCACTTGTTTGTTGGCTGTTATCCCTTTAAGCCCCAGTATCTACATACAAATTCTCCAAACTGATCTCTATACATTTCCTTAAAGAACGAGTTAAGAGAATTTGTTAGAAGATCAAGGCATTTTTACTTAGGTGATAATTTTATTAATTCTCATAACTTATCTGTTGACAATGTATGGATACTGCTAGGAGAAAACTGATCTTGGTCACTATTGGGACTTAAAGGGTTATTTAACCCAGAGCTTTCCCTAGCTTGATATGAGATCTCTCTTCCAATGCCACTGCAGGGTAAAATTACTCAGTTTCCTTTACATGAATGATAATGGCAAATGATCATGAATCTGGCGGCAGACTCTGGTTGTTAACAGAATTTTTTTTTGTGAAGAAGGAGTAACTTGTGCAAGGGGAAGCATGTTTTAGTACACAAAACATAGTGCCTATCATAGCAAACAACACAGAACACATTACTATTGTGGAAGTCCATTACTTTAGTAAACCACGATTTGCTGTTGAATTCATTTCTACACCCAGCCCTAACAGTAAAACACCTTAGTACAGCATTTCAGAAACAAGACTATTCTTGCATTTTGTATAAATAGTCATTCACAGATTTTGAAGTTCTGTTGAATGATTACTAATGTCCAGAATTACATGATGATTAGCAAAGAAACTCACAGAAAATCCTAACTTTCCAATAGGCATCCGGGTGGTTTTGGATCCCGTGACTACAGGCAGCAGCCACATCACCGTGGGGGTGGAGGCGGAGGCCAACACTATGGGGGGTATGGTGGGTATGGCAACATGGGCTACTGGAATCAAAACCGCCACCATGGGCACAGTGCCGGAGCTACCGATTGGTGGAACTAGAGCATGTCTTACTGCTGCTACTATCAAGAGTTATTTTGTTTCTTTGTTTGGTTAACGTTGAAGGAGTTAACCCATTTTGTTCAGTCTTTGATGAAATAAGTTAAAATTGGAAATGTCGCATTGGCAATATCTGGCATCAAATAAGGCATCTGGTGGTTATGGAATGGTGAGGATGAAGCAGTTTTTGGCGACTTGGTTGATCCCAGGCTAGAAGGGATCAAAGCAAAAAAAAGATGACCTGGTAGTCTTCACTCTAGGAAGTGCAGTGGTCCAGAGTGCATCCATACAAAGGCTCTTCATTGAATGTCCTCAAGGAAAGGCTTGGTTCAGTTTATACAGACTACTGCCACAAAGCACCCAGAGACATGTTCTGTTATTGTTTTCAGGGCACAGTTCACAAAAGCCTGTTTTAACATGCTTAATGTACAGACTTCTTGCAGCAGACACAGAAATGGGCATGAGAAAATCAGAAGAAATATTTAACATCTTTGGTGACAATATTTTGAACGCTAGCATCGTTTTTAGATTGAAGTCCATGTATGAATACTATTAGTAATTCACATGTGTTCAAACAGATAATAATTATTAACTGTTGTAGTTAGTTGAAAGTACTTGATGAGAATGATTCCATGACTACATTTACATTTAGGGCTTTAGTTGTGAGAGACTTACAAGGTTAGGCTTTCCTTGAAGCCCCATCAAATGAAGGTGGTTGCTGTGTTGCATAGGTTCACCGCCAGAAATGTCTTCAAAACCACTTGAGAACTCTAGAAGTTTGCTTAATATGTGTCCGTTGTTCAAGTTTCATTATGGCTGGCATGTTCTACAGGGAGATAAAAAGAAAAAAGATATATCTTGACATGCCTCAGGATTTTGTTTGGATTCAAAAATGTAGGATCTGCAACATCAGCAGGTTTTTGACTCTAAGAAAAAAAAACATGCCCTTTTTTCTGAAACAATGAGCATGCATGTAATGTTGGAATCTAAAAGGCTTTCCTTTGTGTCATTTTTATTACCAGCAAATCTTGATGAAATGGCAGTCATTTGAAAGCTTCTCACATATGCAAAATGATGTACATTCACAGCAGAAGAGATAAGAATAATAGTAATATTACATGCTTGGTGGCTTTATAGATACATATGTCAGAGTATTAATTTTTAATAGAGAATAATTTTATACTCTGGGTTTTTGGCCACCTTTATTTTGAGGATAAAGAAAGGAAGAGAGCTGTGAGTTGTAAATCCGAAACATGTACCAAATTATGGTTTTGTAGATAATCAAGTTTCTCTTCTTCCCGCAAAAGAAGTTTAATATATTTTAGTGTTCTTTGACTTAAAAAAAGATAACTTTCTGCTTTCAGGGGGTTACCTGTACATTCTAAAATTTACCTTTAGTTAAAGAAAATGTGAATTGAAAGCAGATGAAAAAACTTTCACACAGGACAGTCTTCTGGACTTTATTCACAGACTCTAGAGAGTTACAACTTCAGTTTAGTCTAATTTTTGCAACTTAGAGGCAGAATCATAGGTAATGCATGGTTTCCTGAGTTATTATTAATAATAATATTTTTTGTCTTCTGTTGTGATAGTGTAGCTGTCTGCCTTATACCCCAAAAAAGTTGTCGCCAAAGTATTTATGATGAATTGCTAGGAGAGAAAAATGTCCATTTTGAAACATCAGAGAGGTTTTACACTTGACTCACACTTGAGTGGTATCAATATTTTTTTTTAACAATACAAAGTTTTCTCCTACACGCACTAATTAGAATTGTACAGTAGTAGTTTATGAAATCCTTTAGAGCTGACTTAGGCAAAAAAGTTTCAGGGTTGTAATTTCACTTTTGTATTAACATTCAGTTAAGGAAAACATCTCAAACAAGCTTTTACATAAAAAAGCATCCCTCAAATGTGGAAAGTGCTTTTGACATTTTTTGTGGGCTTTTATGTTTGAACTAAAACATGTTAAAGAGCCCAAAGATGCTATTTTATTTGATAGAAATCATGTTGGGTTACAATAGAATGTTTCAATTCATCATGGAAAATGATGTTCACTTTCTGTGCATAGCTGGTTATCCATCTGAATATCTAGAAATAATAATATCGTCTATTTGAAGTTTCTGCAATGTAATATGCTCACATGTCTAGAGTATTTATTTTGTTCAAAAATTATGAAAAGAGTTCAGCAGAAGTTTCCCTTACCAGGCCAAAAAAATTTGCCTTTTGGATGTCTATTATTAAGGAAAAAGTAATGACTGATATTTCTAGTAAATGTCATTAATTAAATTAGATATACTATATCAAGAAGTGTAATACCATGCAAGGTAGAAGTCAATTTTAATGCCAAACATTGAACAATTTTTTTTTTTTGCAAAATACTGAGATGGTACCTTTATAAGCAGTTAAAGAGTGAGCGGAAGCCAAAAATGTGGAAGTTTCTGTGCAAACAGATTGACTTGTGTGACCATAACCTCACTCTACTTAAGACTGACATCCTATAACCAGATTCATATGACACAAAACTAGGGTTCAGTGTCAGTGTCAGTTTGGTTATTGTTTTCTGTGGAGCGAAGGAATCTTAATCTTTATCGTCTTGCCCATAGCACATCTATCCCCTGATGGTTTGGTTTATTGCTTCTACCTTGCTTCTTTTGCTGGCAGATCAAGGAATGGTGTATATGGACAGCATATTTCAGTGAAGTGTGCAGTCTTCAGTCACCAGCCTTAGTTTAGTTAGTTAATGTTTATTTTGTTGATATGGGTCGTTTCTTGGGGGAGAGCTCACTGCCTTGGCAGTCACGTTATTTGTATTTGATGTCAGAAGCCAATGTATTATGAACATTGCAGTGATTATCATGGTGTTTGTCTTTTTTTCTTTTAGTAATTAATTGGTGGAATGAAATACTTTTTATTGCACTGTAAATTATGTGTTCAAACGATAATGACTGGTGGAAACGTGACAACGTTGATGTATCTGGTTGACTAGCATTTCCGGTGAATACATTACTGCAGTAAATAGTATTTGTATTCAGTTTTTTAGCAGTTTGGTGAATATGCTGTGGTTCAATTTGATCCTTGACTTAACTTTTATTTTTCTTTGTGTTCAATACAATATCATACATTACCACCCCAAAATAAGGGAAAATAGAATGCAAACGAAGGATAAAAATTGAACCTCTGCAAGTACATCATTTAACAAATATGGTATCATATTTGATTGAGTTTTTTATTATACATTATGTGTCACAGTAATGTATGCATTTGATTGGCATGTGTCAAGAGCAATGTATTCCTCTGATTACCATTTTTTGGTGAAATGCATTTCACTGTGACAGCAATGTCTTTGGATCATTTGATAATTCAACTCAGCATTTGGTGAATTCATTATGTGTTAACAGTAATGTATTTGATTGATCAACATTTTATTGAATACATCTGGCCAAAAAGCAGTCTAGTCACTGTACCAACTCAAATGTCAAATGGCTAGAATAAGTCCCAAGATTGATAAATTATTCATGGGTTCTTGAACTGCCGGCCATCTTTATCAAAAACTAAGAATTTCCACAGTTCCAGAAGCCCTCAGAAGGATTTCACCCCAAGTAACTCTATCAAGGTGCACCCTCCCTCCCCACTGGTTTTGGGTGGGGATCACTTGGGTCCATATAGTCCGAACCTGTAATCAGGCATTTTTTATTCCTTTTTTTTTCGGGAAGGCAAAAAAGTAAAAAAGGATGAAGGACTGCCTGATCACAGGTTAGTTTAGTCCATACTTTGTGTAATCAACAACTAAAGGAGCCACTGAGGGCCTTTTGGCATTCTTAGCTTTGATAAAGATAACTCAAACCTGTAATTTTTTGGTTATAAGCCTTGGCGACAAGGTTGAAAGCCACCTGCACCTTGGGCTATTGCATAAAATATCTTTCCCCTCCTGGCTGTGGACCAATGGGGATCTTCAGGAGTAAGTTATAAACATTGAGGGATTTCTTTAGGGGTAGAGTGAAAAAAATATGGAATTGTTTTGGGGTAAAGCTAAAGCTTTAATTCTCACAAAATTCTTCAGGGGTAGACCCATATTCAGCGGCGGCAGAGCAAAGTGAAAAGTGGTGGGGGCGGGGGGCGCTGAAAATAAAATTTGACATTCCATTTTTTTTCACCCCCACCTCCCTCCCCCGAGGCGTCTCAGAGCGGAAAAACTTCTCTCCGATGTAGAGACTCGTGTTTTTTAAAAAATGGAAGTTGGTCCTGCATACAGCAAAATTAAATGTGAGACTGACCCAACAGATTCATTGTAAACCCATTCAATTAAAGTTTTGTATGAAAATAGTGTTTTTAAGTCCTAATGAGTCGACCGTGGTAAAATGTAAGAAAGTTATTTATTATTCTACAAAAGTATAACCTGAGTATCAGGCCTTCCTAATGGGCTAGGGGAGAGGAGATTTTAGATGGGGGAGGCGGGAGGGGGAGAAGAGAAAGTTTCTCTTCTTCAGCTCTCTCCATTTTTCGCTTCCATCTTTCCCCTTTTCCCCAGAAACTTCTGACACTCAGGCTAACAAAAGAAGGGGGCTGCGGCCCCCACGAAAAAAAAATGTTGGTCGGGAAAGGTGCGGGGGCGGGGGGGGGTTCCGCCGCCGAGAAGCGAATTCGACGACGTGACATGATCTGTGACATACATCCTGCTGTGATTCCTGTGAAACAAAAGTCTGTCAGCGGCAGGTATCACGTGATCAAACCCAAGCTCCTTCCTCGGCCGGCGTTATTTTTTGAGAGATACAGAATGGCTCCTCACTGTTTTGCTCTGTAAACTTCAGGAGTTCTTGATTCATGAGCACTGATTGTACCAAACTAGTGTGTTCAGTTTTTTTTTATCAAATATCCTAATGTGAACGAGTGCATTTATGAACGTTGGAGCGTATAAATCGGACAAGGCGTAGGACGATTCGTCAAGAGTGATCATCGTCGGATGTGACGAAAGTTCCCGCAGCTTAGAAGGTTTACGCGATCTGCAGTCGAACTGGCTCAAAAAAGCTTGGTGATAACACTGCGGTTGAAATCGCATCACTTATATTACATGTAAAATGGCGTACGGACTGGACGATATTGACCTAGCGTCGTTAAAGGTGAGTAAAATTTCACTTTTTGGCGTGTTGTATTCCTTCATATTTTAGTTTCTTCGTGTGAAAAGTTAGATTAAAAGGTTTCTAATTCTGCGATAATTATTCCTCGAGCTGTTGAGCTTGTAAAATTGTCGGGTTCTTTGAAGGAGGCTTATTTCTTGTCAGAGGAGATTTATGAATGCAACGATTCGTGAATATATTGAGCGAAGCAGCTTATCTAAAGACAAGTGAACCTGAAAATTTTACGGTGGTTGTCTTTCTGATGTCGTTTTGTCGTTGCCCTAATTTAACCTCTGGCTAGTAAACACAAATTCCTGGGGTTCTTCCTACCTAGTGAGATTAATCTTTTTGATGATTGTGTTGTGTGATCTATTAAAAAATAAACTTGCTAAGAAAATTGAGTTTTTTCGGAAGGATCCTGCCGGAATTTTCGACTTGGTGGAAGTAGTTGGAAATGGCACATACGGACAAGTTCATAAGGTACTTTGTATACAACACTTAGTTGAAAGAAATTGTTTTAACTAAAGATAGCATAAACACTCTAGTGATTTGTTATTCTGCTCGCGTCTTTTATTTATATGTCGATGTACCGTAAGGACTCGGCAAATTGCTCGCGCGAAATCCTAAGAACTATTCAAACTCGATTCATTTCAATAAATTTCACAACATTCCATCAGATTGTACATGTTGCACTCGGTTGGTACTAATTGTAACAATCACATAAGCGTTAAAACTTTGTCCTTCCTTGCGCCTCTATGTTTGTTTATTTTACAGTTTTATTTCTACATTTATGAAGCTTTCATATTTCAACAAATTTCAATGAGTGCTAAGTAAATTATGACAGGATTATATTTGAAAAGCGATCGTAATTTGGCTGGAGTTACTTGAATTGTACATATGTATGTGGGTGTTTTGTTACTTGTTTTGGCTCTTTGGTCATCTCTTACAGGGTATAATTTATGTAGTATGTAAGCTTAAGTTATTTATGGATATTCTGTGGGATCTTTCTTTTTACAGTGTATTTGGTGATAAAATTGATAAAGCGTTTGAGCAGATTTTACAATGATTTTAGGGTTTAGAGTAGATTAGTTTCAATACCGACCACTTGTTGACAGTGTTATTTCAGATCTCTACTTCTCTAGAACATCCTTCTCACTGGGGAACCATCAAAATAAACATTATCAAGAATACATACCATTTTTTATGTAACATTAACTCTCATTCATTCAAGCATTTCTTCACACAAGTTTACATTGCAGTTAACTCACTATAATGATAATTTTTATGGTGAAAAATAATAGTGTGATCATGGAATTCAGGGTCGTTTTACCAGTATGTTTCCCTTATGAAAATGTGTGGGAATGCAGTAAGGTTCAAGAAACTATGATGGGTTCTGATAGTGTTCACTGAGACATAAACAAGTGGTCCTTTGATGGGTTTTGTCTGATAATTTGACCACCAATACCGTATTTCCTCGAATAATAGCCAGGGGCAATTATTTCTTTTTTCGCATTAAAAGGGGGCAATTATTCAAGGGAGGCAATTATTTCAAAATAATATTGTTCACTGGAAGTCATGACCTAAATATTTTGTTTCATTATCCTGTTAAATCCAAAAATTATCACAGCAAATAAACTGAACATGGGCTTTTTAATTGTTCCAAATTTAGTTGCTTGATTAATAGTCAGTGATCAATTTTGCTAGACTAATTGACAGGGACAGGATAAACAAGGTTGCCACAGTTTTCAAGGTCAGGGAAAAGTCAGGGAATTTTTCAAAACATCAGGGAAAATCTTTGATATTGTCAAAGTCAGTGAAAAGTCAGGGAATTCTGTATTCCGGTTTATACTTCATAAGTTTTCTTCAAGATTTTGAAATCATTTTCTTTTGGAAAAGATGAAACGTATGCTGCAAAGCAAGCAAAGCGATCAATTTGACACTCTACGCCTGAGACATGTAGTAGTTGTGGTCAGTAGTTTTTGTTGTGAATGCTTTCTTCCAAATTCGTTCTTCCTCTTTCTGCAAAAAGTGGAAAGAGGTTGAAAATGAAGATAAAACTATAGATGGCCTGCAAAAAAGGCTAAAGTGAATGTAAACATGAATTGTTTCTCATTAATAAAAGGTCAGTGAAAAGTCAGGGAATTTTTAACTTTCTGATAAGTGGCAGCCCTGATAAAAGAAAGAAGATGGCGAGAGGGGTAGGGGGCGATTATTTTAAGTATTTCCATCAAAGGGGGAATGAATGATTGATTAAAAACACTGCATGTGTCTTTTTAGATTTAATATTGTTGCAATCAGGGATTGTCACTCCTAAATTACCAACAATTTCACACTTGGTGCACACTATCTATCAGCAAGAACTTCTTTTTACTCTCAGTAGTCAAAATTGAAACAGAAAATTCCAAATTTCTTTTATAAAAATACTACCTCAAAAAGAAATGGTACAGTGCTTATGTACTACCATAGAGGCTTCATTTAAATTCAAACAATGTGACAATGTACACACAACTTTCCCTCCCCCACCCCTCTGTGCAATGTTGTGCCACTATTAGAGCTTACTGTGAGAAACAGCAAACACTCCAACTTTCATTTGATCAGAGGGGGGAGGGTTGCAGTTTGTTTTGTGCTCCAAAGTACCCCATTTAATGACATTGTCCATACAGTTTTGCCACCAAATTTTTTGTTGAGAATTGTCAACCCCCTCTTCACCCCCCTTTCCCCTTCTTCTCAAATGGGATACTAGTCCATCACAGGGTTCCGCAGGCTAGTACATGTATGTCATAATATGATATACACTTCCAGCATACGCCTTGTCTGCATGAAGACATTTTTGTTGCCTTTTTTGTGTGTTTAAATAATTTAGTTCAAAAGGCACTTAAAAAATATTATCTCGCTCAATATTGACTTGTGTGGGCGTATGCGTGGGTGCATGCGTGTTTGTGTTTTCATGAATAACAAAGCTATGTTAGAATAAAGTCAATCTTGTTAAAGGGCCATAATTAGTTTTACTATAACGTGCCCTTCTCCATTCTAATTTTCTTTTTTTTTTAATTATGTACACATAGTCTAAGCAACCTTGTACTAATTGATATTGTACAACTAATTTATTATCTATAGGATGGAGTAAAAATAAAATACGAAATACAAATACACTTCACTAACTGCAACTGTATAATTTTCATGAAGTATAAGTTTCATGTCTCATTATTATTGTCATCATCATCATCATCATGATTTGACCCTTTCAGTCTCAACTCTTTGAGCTGTGGTCTTATCCCATGCATTCCTGTTCAGCATTGTGCTCACAAGATCCTTCCTTTAAAATCCTGGAAATCCCTCAAGATCATATCTGGGAATGTAATTTTCCTTGAATGATCTTGTCAGTAATGAGCGGGAAATTAAAGACGGCATTTCGTCAGCTCTTTGGGAGGCTGGTGGTAGTTTGTCATAAATCTGCTCATGTGTTGCGTGCTGTGACTAGTGGATGGATCCTTGTCTAAGGAGCAACACAACAGCTAGCTTGAACCCAAACCTACAGGTGCATAGTCTGAAGTGTTAACAGCTTGCCCATACTACTGGTACTTAGTCCAGAATACAACTGGCAAATGGGCCAATTCTGAGCTTACCCAGGCCTCTGTATCAAAGCAAGATTAAGACGTGCTCAGTCTTTGATATGGAAATGACATTTCATTCTTATGCAAATAAAACTCATTTTCACAAGAAAGTTTGTGCACTTAGCCTCATTTTGAAAGTGAGGGTTTTTGGAAGGCAGAAAAAAAAATAACATGCCACATTCATTCATTTTTTGAACCAACCATGATGAGAATTCCATTTTAGCAAAAGCTCAATTAAATTTGATTGTTTCACGATAAGTACCATTGTTGCAACAAAGTAACTTCTATTAATTTTGTGTTGAACACAGGGCCGTCACAAGAGGACAGGACAACTGGCTGCTATCAAAATCATGGATGTCACTGAGGTTAGTTTCTTTCCTGTATGAATGTCTGCATGTCATATCACTTATTACTACTGTTTTCAGGAGTTTCTCAGGTCTTAAAAATGGGATTGTATTTTGGCCCGTCTGTTAAAAGCATGGCTGAGCTTCTGAAATTTCAAGAGCCTCAGGACATCAGAGTTTGGATCATTGCTATAATTATTTTAAGAATTTACTTCATCAATTAAGTTGAAATACCAGGTACTCCAATCCATATTTCATTGCGGATACTCTTCCCGTCACAGCCTTGAAAACCTTCATAGTCTCTATGATTCTGAGTAAATTTTTAAAATTAATTTTTGAACAATAATTTCATGTTATTAATGCAATTTTATATTCTGTAAGACTGACTGACAGTCTTGTATTTTTATTAGGATGAGGAAGAAGAAATTAAACTAGAAATAAATGTACTTAGAAAGGTAAGCGTGTAATGGAAAGGTTTGAAATGACTTTGTTCAGGTCGAGAGGTTGTTTAGGTATTTCTTTTATTAACATCAGGCTCCAGTTGTTTAGGGCGGTTATTAAGAGCCAAGGGCTGGGGATTTCCCTCGGCCTTTATAAACATGGTCCCTGGCTACTTTCATTGGAAAAGAGAAGAAAAATAGAACCAAAGAAATCTCTAGCTGTTTGATTCCCCTGCCTTCTTGTTGTATTTACCTGGCAACTTGAAATCTTAGTGACCAACCCAAAGGATAGATTGGATAAATTATTATCCAACAGATGAGTATTAACAGGTGTATTTTATAATACATGTGCTTAAATACACTCATTTAATATTTTTGTTTGCAGTTTTCTCATCATCGGAATATAGCAACCTACTATGGAGCGTTTGTTAAGAAGGGACTACAAGGGCAAGAAGATCAACTATGGGTATGTTTGGGGATCCATTCATCTTCCTTACTATAGTACAAAATAAATTATCTCCATTAATGTCTCAATTTGTTTCTGTGACAGCTTGTGATGGAGTTTTGTGGTGCAGGATCCATAACAGACCTAGTAAAAGGTGTGGAAAAATTATATTTTGATTGAATAATAATAGTGATAGTGACCGTCAAAATCCCCTGATTATAGACTGTAGAGTTTCCTAGCCAGGCTTTCACTGGGTTCATAATGCAATTATTCTTGCATAAACTGCTGAAAGAAGATTTTTTGACTTGCACACATTGTTAGCGCTACATGCAGCAGCTCATCACAACCAGTAGGCTCAGTAGCTTCTGTAGATCTCTGTACAGCTCAATCTTCTCCTGAAAGCAGTCTACTCTTTTTGAATGTTTTTAGAAGGCTACATGCATCTATTGCTTTATAGATTTTTACTTTGCGTTGACCACTGTTCAAATTATTTCTTTCTGTTTTCTTGCTTCATAGCATCAAAGGGCAAAGCATTAAAGGAGGAGTGGATTTCATACATCTGCCATGAAGTACTCAATGTGAGTGTTCCTGTATGTTGTATGTTACATCTTAGTAGCTTTTCTGGAGACTTGCTATACTCAGTTCTTATTTTTATTTTTCATACTGGGCAGGGTGTGAGTCATCTTCATCAAAATCACGTCATACATAGAGATATCAAGGGACAGAATGTGTTGTTGACTGATGGGGCAGAAGTTAAGCTTGGTAAGTACCTCAGAAACTGTGTCATAAAACTATAGTCCTTGCACATAGACACCTAAACATTCTTGCTAGTATAGTGCACACTAACTGACTGTGGAAATCTTTTAGGGTGACATATCTCAATGCTCTTTTCTTGTAGTTGATTTTGGAGTTAGCGCTCAACTTGACAGGACTATTGGAAGGAGAAATACTTTCATTGGTACTCCATACTGGTAAGGATAATCATTTTGCATTATCTTGATGTATAATATAATAAATTGGAACAAGAAACAAACAAGTGGACAGCAAGGTTAAAACAGGAATTTTCTGTGGCTCCTTCTTGCAATCATTCAGTTGTCTGGTAAGGAGAGAAAGAAAAACTGCTGCCAGCATTTGTTTTGTGGCTGGGACCAAGACGATGTTCTGTTGACTGAAGTCTTTAGGTGAATTTTCAAAAGTTAAATCTTTTCTTTGTTGTTTTGTTGTATTTTAGGATGGCTCCAGAAGTTATTGCTTGTGATGAACAACCTGATGCTACTTATGACAACAGGGTATGCTGATCCCCTACATGTTGCCATCAAGTGTTCATTGTTCTTTTGTTAAGTGGAAGAAAGTTGTAGTATTGTCTTCGTTTTTTGGCTGATCTAGGACAGACTGGTTTTTGGTAGTCATTATTTTGAATTGTAATAATCTTTTCTTCATTTCAGTGTGACATGTGGTCAATTGGAATCACTTCTATTGAAATGGCTGAAACACAACCCCGTGAGTGTCGCTTAGAAATAAAGGGGTTATGGCAGTTTGGGCCATAAAGTTAATTATATGAATAATGATAGAAATATTCCTTTAGCAGTCATGTAGAATATCATACATGTAATGATCAAATTAGGGTCCATTGGGCTAGCTGCCCAGGGAGTGGCTTGCTTGTCTTAGTTATTAGGGAGTTTTAGCATTGATGATGGTGACAGCAGTGAAAACATCTCTTTTAGAATGAATCAGAATTTTTTCAAACTTTGTTGTGTTTATTCCAATTCACTGAAAATGTCTAATGTGGGCTAATTTTCCTGGAGTTGATTTTTTGGGGACCGCACTCAAGTTCAAAAGAGAAAGAAAATTTCGTCGTGGCTTGTTTACACCCTTCATAAAAACATGAAATTAGGCATTTTCACATCGTAGTCGCGCAGTAATGACAAAGAGCTACAAAAAAGCGTGATGCACCTACGTGCAAACTTGTTGTTTTGCTTAATAGTTTTGTTTGTTTTGTTTTGTTTTGCTCAATGTTCTCTATGCCGTTACCGTCGTCATTCCTAAAACTCCCTTTTGATTTAGTTGAAAGATGACTTTCCTGTACCCTTGCCCATTTGCAAGTGAACTTTAAAAGTTACTTTCCCAGCAAGAAGATCTACTTGTCCTAGACTACTGAACAGGACTTTTTTCAAGGTCTGCAAAATAATGGTTATGATAAAAATGGTGTTAATGGTGGTGGTGTTGGTGATAGATCCTCTTCAAACAGCTGTCACTGATAATCCTTTATGTCATAATGATGACATGAATTATATTATCACTATTATTACATCAGTACCACATTGGTCCAGTGTTAATTGACATGGAATTCTGCACTTTTCAATTCCAGCTCTCTGTGACATGCATCCAATGAGAGCCTTGTTTCTCATTCCACGGAGTGAACCTCCTCGACTCAAGTCCAAGAAGGCCTGGTCCAAGAAATTTCATAACTTTGTCAACACCTGTCTGATCAAAGATTATCATAAAAGACCTACTGCTGACCAACTCTTACAGGTATTTATTTGTCTTCTTTTTTTTTTTTGAAAAAAAATTGGGTGTGTTTTGGGGGAAATCCACATCTTGATTTGTGAACCCAAAGTCAGTTTCCAAAACTCTATTTAATTAAATAGAGGTAATTGTTGATTACGGATCAGTGTTTGTCACATACGGAAAAATTACGGAAATGAAATAGAGTCGAAAGGAGTCCAGTTTCCTGGCTGAGGTACCCCTGATAAAATTAATAGGGGCGGCTAATTTGCAGTCGCCTGTGACAGCTCGGAAAATTTCAGCCTTAGTGCTACAGGAGTACCAGAATAGGATGTGTTCTGACGAACGAATGAGACAAACTACATTTAGAGATTATTAATTGTAATCAAAGAGCCTTATGGGAGTGGATTCAGAAAAAAGTAACTTTTTTTTTTGTTTGGCTGTCTTTGAAATAATGATGGTTTGTGGCTCATAAAGCACTTGTGCAATTTTATGAGAAATATTTTAGGTAGAAAATCACAGCTGGGTCATTCAAGTTGAAATGTTAATTATTTGTGGTTACTTTCTAGCATGAGTTTATACGGGATGCAAGGTCACATGAAAGAAAAATAAGGATAGAGTTAAAGGATTTTATTGACAGAATGAAAAAGAAGAAAGGTTAGTCTTTTGCTGATGAGTGCGTTTTATTGTAGTGGTACATAAAACACCTTGACCTAATCACACTTTGACCCTGGGGTCCCTGTGCCTTTGGTACAACACACAAATTCTTCTGTACATTTTCCACTTTTACGTTCTACTTTTTCATTTAATTGCTGTAGTTAAAATCTTCTTCAAACTATATCTTCTGTTAAAGAAATATGGCTACTTACCATACCTCTGGGTTCCCTATGATTATAAGTGTTTCACAAAATGAAATTTAATTCTGTTTTATTTTAGCTCCTTCACCTGATCATGAGGAAGAATTTCGGTATTCTGGCAGTGAGGAAGAAGATGAACAGCTCCTAGCAGGAATGATCGCAGAGGAGATGGGGTGAGAACTTGCCTCATGCTTGTGTATTTCAGACCTTAAAGTACAATAATTCTTGTTCCTCTTTTTGTCCTTGTGCAGATATGTCCCAGAGACTCCTACACCTGACATATTTCACTGAATGTTTTCCTTCATATTTGCAGAATTGTCAATGTACAGTCAACCTTGAGAAGGAATCTGACCTTAATGCAAGGAGGCACATTTGGAAGGGGTAGGTGTAACAGCATAATAAATTATGAGAAACAAGTGAAAAACAGGGGTTTCTGTGATGAAAAGGGAAATACTGTAGAATGGAAAATAGAATGGAAATTTTTAATTGGAAGGAGAACAACCCTCCAAGTTGGGACTGTTTTAGTCGCCATGCCTAAAATTTTGAAGCTGGGGATTTGATTTGTAAAAAAGTCTCCAGCAAACCAAAAGAATTGGTCATCAAATGGCTACCAAGAAAAAAGAAAAAACATTAACTTGGAAGGTTGAAGAAGCGAAGAAAAATTGGAATTGGACAAGAGAAGATGAAATGGGATGGCAACAAGAGTGAGGGAAATGGAATGGGAATAGGAGGTAGGCCATAATAGGGAGGGTAGTAGTGGGGGTTGGGGTTAAACTGTAGTGAAAAGGAAAAGGGCAAATGGACTAGAGTGGAAAAGGTTTAGTCTGAGATTTTTTTAATCTGGATTTGTTGATCCTATTGTAATGGAAAGAAAAAAATGTTTTTTGTTTTGTTTTTTCAGGTAATTATCCACCAAGAAAGAGTAGCAGTGGTAGTAGTCCAGTAAGTCTGAACACACTTTAAGTACACAGTAAACTCTTGCCATTTCACTAAAGATACATGCAAGATATTGAACATCAAGTGTTATCACATTCTTTCCCAAGTCCTTGAAAACTTATTTATGCAGTTGTTATCTTTCTTTATGAAAACTCTTGTGCATGCCACTTGGATCTAATGCATTATGCTCTTGACAGGAAATGAATCAGAACCATGCTCCTCCACATTATGCAGGTGCTACCGGTGGATATGACAATGATGTTTTCCTTGATACCAGCGTAGACAGCTTTGTAACACTTAACACAGATGACACTTTAACAGCATCAAATCATTCAAGACATCAGTAAGTGTGGCTTGTTTCTAACCTTCCTTCATTTGTTGTGCCCTGTTTACAGTGTCCACCTTCCCTTCCTCCTTCAGCCCTTTCTGACTCCGTCTCCTTTCCCTTCGCTTCCATTCCCTTCTTCCCTTTCCCACCCCCTCCCCTGTTGCTTCTCTGACCCTTCCCCCCCTCTTCCACCCTGCCACTTTCCCACCCCCTCCCCTTTCCCTTGCCTTCCCTTCTTCCCTTCGCCTTCTCTGACCCTCCCCCCCTCTTCCACCCTGCCCCTTTCCCACCCCCTCCTTTTCCCCTTCCCTTCCCTTCTTCCCTTTCCCACCCCCTCTCCTTTCCCTTCCCTCGCCTTCTTCCCTTTCCAAAACCCTTTTCCCTCTCCCTTCCCTTCTTGCTTTCCCTTCTCTGGCCCCTCTTCCCTCTTCTTTCTCTTTTTCCTTTCTGTTCTTTCTTTACTGCCCTTCCTTTCTTATCCCCCATCTTCCCACTCCCTTTTTCTTCTCTCCTTTCTAACCCCCCCCCCCCCCCTTCATTTCCCTTCCACCCTTTCCCACTTATATTTTCCTTGTTTTCCCCTCAAAGCACCTATCCAAAGTTTTTATGGCATTCATCATTTTTCAGTAACTTCAACACAAAAGACTGTCTTGTCTGCTGGAAGGCCACTATTATGATATCAGTCACTATTTCAACCTTTCAGTAGGGAACTGGAAAAAAATGACAGTCTTTAATTATTTTCTACAGTGCATCAAATTTTGGGCATCATCATGTGCCAGATGATGGAGAGCTCACCTTAAGACCACAGCGAGAAGGTAAATTTATTCATTTTGGTCTGCACCCATTGCTCCTCCTTCCCCCTCCCCCTTACAGGCCCATTTTACCCCCATTTTCTTCATGGGCAGTCAGAAAATTAGAACCAATTTTCTTTTCCCCAAGAGTTTTAGAATTTGCAGGATTTCTCTGTATTAAACCTCAATTTAACTGGAATTACTGCATTCAACCAACCTCCAGAACCATGATTTTATAGTTTGTGTGGTGAATATTTGTCAAGTGGTGATAATGTTTTGTTTAATTTTCCTGAAGCTCAAGATGATGATGCTGATGGATTTGATACCATGGTTGTTAAAGAAGATGACAATGATTCAGAAGTAAGATCTTTGTTCCTCAATAGTTATTCCTTGAAAGAGGGGTACAGATGATCAGAAAAATGTCTGACATTCAACCTACAGCTTGATGTCTGAGACAGACTAGCTTGCATCTTAGTTTCCATTCTTGTTGATTTATTGTCGGAGGCAAAAATTAATCACGGTTTAAATCAGTGGACCCTCATAGTGGCACTGATAGAAATCAGAGGCTAGCCTTCCATCTCCAACCACCTTTCAGTGGCTACGCTTAAATCTAAAGTGCTAATATCAGTTGTCCCAGTCAGAAGCATAAAGTTGTAATCTATTATAAGAAACAGCTCAATCTTGGCATTTTCACAGTTTGCTTATTGTATTCTATTGCAAATGTAAGAGCAATTCCTGGTGATTTTTAGCAAGTAATTATTGGCATTAAGTCCAGCTCAATCTCATATGCATACTGTTGTTGTAGCCTTAGGTTGTTGCTACTAAAATATGCCTAGTTTGTTTCCATAAACACTGAAAAGGTTGACAGTAACAGTATGGCCATTGTGAAGGTCTTCAGTAGAAACAGTCCGTGTATTATTGGGGGTAATAAAATGTTGTTCACTACTGAAATTCTTTTCAAATTGTATCTCCTCAGGGTAGTGCATCCACTGCAAGTATTGGAGAAGCAAGTAGCCCCGCCCGACCCCTAACAAACAATCTGCCTGATGTTCTTCCTACACAACAGCAGAAACTTAAGGTTAGTGAAAACGGTAATAAATAACAATTTAGAGGTAGCACACATCCACAAAGTGGTTCTTCATCCACCATTCCTTATGGAATTAGAAAATGTTATTTTTGTGAGAGGGGAAAATCAGAGTACCCCGCGAAAAACCTTTGAAAAAGAGAGAACAAACAACAAACTCAAACCACATATGGCATTGACGCCGGGACTCACACCTGGACCACATCGGTGAGAGGCGAGTGACCTTACAACTGTGCCACTATGCCAGTTGTAACATGGTATTTTCAGTTAAAACTTTTTAAAGTTTCCATTCAAAGATTAGACTCGCCTTCCTCTTCTGCATCAGTAGTGAAGTCGTGCAACAGGACAGGAGACCATCCTGTGACATTTACTCACCAGTTTTAGGCATAACAACATCACAAGTTTCACCTCGTAAAACCCTTTTGTGATTCTGGCATTTCTATGTTACACTGCATTAAAAAACGAGTTACATACTTCCTTGTCGAAAATTTCAGGCCCCTGGGTTTGAAATGTATTTTACAGCAATATTTGTACACAAGTTTCAGCAAGGAATTTTAGCATTAAACAATTCTTGAACTGCGGATCCATACTGCACTCTTGAGTTAAAATGGTTTGGAGATATGAAGAGTTAATTTTTGAAAAACAAAATTTTTTTTCAAAAATTTGAATTATTGTTTACTAACTTTGTTACTTGTTGTATTATGTATTTTATCTTGAATTTTAGAAAGCTGAACTTGAGCGGAAGGCATCAGATGACTCCATTGCTTCATCAACTGCAGGTCAAGATTCCAAGAGGGACAGAAAATTCTCTAAACAACGAAGCTTTGGCTTCGGTCGGCCATCTCAAGCACCTTCAGAGGTGTCAGTCAATTTAGCTCCAGACAGAGCATCAAATGCTAGTCTTGATGATATGGGGGTATGTATATGTGATGATATGGGGGTACATAAATGAGATGATATGGGGATACATACATGTGATGATAAGGGGGCATGTACATGTGATGACATAGGGGCATGTACACTGTACATGTGATTATATGGGGGCATGTACATGTGATTTTATGGGGGTACATGTATGTACATGTGATGATATGGGGGTACGTACATGTAAAGCATTACATTTAAAGTTTAAAGGTGTGAAGACACAATCAATTGACTTTACTTTACTAAAAAACAAATTGCTGCTTGTTACTTTTATTTTAGATGCCCCAGATAAGGAAATACAAGTACAAATTCCGTACAGAAATCCTATGTGGAGCTCTTTGGGGTGAGGTTGTTATTGTGATAAGTTCTCATATTATTTGTGAATAGCAACTTACCGTGACCTGCAAGATCCTTCAATTTGGTCATTGTCTCATCAAGAATGGAAACCATGGCAGAAAATATTAAGCTATGGGCTCAGTTTTCATAACATCAGGCTTTGCAACAAGAAACAAGGTCTTCAGTTTAATGTATTTGTGAGAAAAAAACACTGCTATTTATTTTTAAGGTCTTCTAGTTTAATGTATCTCTGGTTAGAAAATACTGTCATTTATTTTAACACTGGTAGTCTCTCTTTTTAGGTGTCAATCTTATCGTTGGTACAGAAACTGGTCTGTATTTATTGGACCGAAGTGGATATGGAAAAGGTGCAAAATCTTATTCATGTTTTTTTTCTCTCCCGCTTCTAACCTAATGAGGAACCGTACCTTATGTGCACATTTCTCTAAAGGAACATAAAAGATACCTGGCATTTAATCGGTTATTTTTAAAAACCTCCTTAAAAGCACTATCTGGTCAATACAACCAGATCTTCATGGCTCTTGCTTTTTCACACATTAATGAGTTCCAATCATTAGATGATGTTGTCCTTGATCATATCATTTCCGAAAGGTCATTTCTCAAAGTAAATTACTGCCTTTCAAATTTATTTTTTAGTTCATTATCTCACCTAAGGGGATTTTTTTACCTACCACTTTCAGCCCATGGCCTTTTCAGTCAAGTTTTACAAACGGACTATCTTTTCAAAGCTGATCAGAAGTTACATATTAAAAATGATGTCTTTTTTAATTCCTTTGTTACATTTTCCTATGGGTACCCGTGATGTGTTACCTTTTTTTTTGTTTTGCTCTTTATTTTCTGCATTTGGGTTTAAATATGAAATAATTTGGTTCCTTTTTTGCCCCTCAGTTTTTCAACTTATCTCAAGACGCAGATTTCAACAGATAGACGTTCTGGAAGGAATAAACGTGCTTATTTCCATAAGTGGTAAGGATGTGATTTCGCTCTGTTAGTAAAATTTCTGGTCATGATGTGCTTAAGTATGTGTAAATAATTGAATTTTTCTTTTTTTTTTTCTCCCAGGCAAACAAAACAAACTCCGGGTGTACTATCTATCATGGCTCAAAGCAAAAATTCTCAAAGGAGAAGAGGTATTTAACACAGCTGTATTAACTGATGTTCAGACTCTATTCAGAGTGGAAAGTACTATTTTACTTGCAGTAAAAACTTTGCGTTGCACAAACATGGTAAACGAAAAGTAATTTTGTTCACGAGCAAGACTTGCTGGTGAAATGATTATGTAAATATGGTTAAGTGGGTTATTAAGTCCTACATCACCTTTTTCACAGAAAAATGGCTCAAAAACCGTACTATGTATTGTGTCATGTCAACTTTCCTTCTTACGCCATTCATTGTGATGTTGAGCGGTCCTGGGTTTTCTCTTTGATGAAATAACACTTTGATCAAAGAAAGTTTATGTGAATATATTTTTTCCATGTAGGCTGAAAACCATAGAAGACAACGAGGCTACACTACAGTAGGCGATCTTGAAGGATGTGTCCATTATAAAGTTGGTAAGTCAGGCGCCTAGCTGCAACTTAACCCTAAGGTTGGGCAATTGCGAAATTCAAAGGGGGATACATTCTGTGTTAGGAGAAAAAAAAGAAGTAATATTGGCCAAGCAATAATGGTAGTATTTTGCTGTCGGCAAGCAATGTGGACATTGACTTCTCCAGTTCTTTTAGTTTTTTGTGCCCAGGTATGGCCATATAGGATTCTGGATGCGAACGTAACAGCCGCATGTAAGGTACATGTTGACTGAGCTTGAGTTAGCTTTGCGGAGCTTATGTTTTCTTGTATTTGTAACCTGAGTATTGGGCGTTTCTTGGGGAAAAGTAAAAGAGAAAAGCAAAAGGGGAATCCCTCTCAAAAGAAGCTCAAGCTTCAATCTGCGTCAAAAGTTGATGAAACTGTTCCTTCAAAAACGTATTTTGACAGACATCCTTTCACACTTCCTGATCTTGGTTGCCCCTCCCTACCTTCCGTTGGTAGCTTTATACCCCTGATCAGGAGTCCTGTGGCTGCCAACACTGTCAAAGCTATGAAAGCAGTCTGAGCAATTTTGCTGCAGGTTGCTTATATGTGACCGCTCCGAAAAACATCAAGAAGTGACTAAAATATTTGATTTCCTTTGTTTTTGTTGTCTTTCAGTGAATTTCCATCGCATTAAATTTCTTGCTATTGCGACAGAAGACAAGATTGAAGTTTACGCGTGGGCGCCAAAACCCTATCACAAGTTTATGGCGTTTAAGGTAAGTACACCCATTGGCTTTCAGCCCTTTAATGAAGTTTTGATTAAAGTTTTCCTCATCAAACGTCTTCAGCTTCGAAGGTTAAGCAGCCTGTGCTGTTTGTTGAGCTGTTGTCCAAATTTCAGTTCAGTCCAGAATGTTCGACAAAGAGCCACGCGGTGAAATTACTGCTACTAAATCGTTCTTTTTTTTATGTCGATCGATCCCTTGTTGTTGCGTGTGCTGTGTGGTAATTTTTGCGCGTTCCCTCGGGAGTCTCGATTCGCGCATTTCTCGCGTCCGCTCGTTTAAGACGAAATTCGCGCGCACGTCTTTCGAGAGGGACTATAACGTCTGTTTACCCGTATTTTAAGCTCCAAGGAAGCCGCTAACCGTATTCTATTTTTCGCAGTCTTTTCCTTATCTGGTTCATCGACCTCTGATGTTGAATGTGACAATAGAGGCTGAAAATAGCAGACTAAAAGTTTGTTATTCTTCAGAAATAGGTAAGAACAGTTATGTGTTGATTCAGGTTTATTTTGTTGATAGTGCCTCTTGGCATCGATAGCGAAATTTGACGAGATTCTTGCGATTTTTTTTGTAGGTTTTCATGCAGTAGATTTGGATTCGGCCTCAGTCAACGATTTATTTATACCAAGTCAGGTGAGAGAGTTAAGTTTATCTTTTGTGCTTCCTAGAGCAACAGAAAGGGAAAATGAGTGCAGTCATTTTCTGTATTAATAAAAGAAATGTTGTCATTGAAAAGCTTTGCATGGTGACAGATGGTTTCATAAGATTTGAATGGCCACGCTTTATGATTTCTTCCACGAAGTCAAAAGTTAGAACCTACCTTGTAACCAGTACCACAGGCAAGTACTGCTCAGTAGGTTTCATCAGAATGGACACACTTTAGGATTTCATCCACAGACTCAAAAAAATTAGAACCACCTTGTACAGCATAATAAACAGTACAACAGGCAAGTACTGCTCAGTAGGTTTCATCAGAATGGACACACTTTAGGATTTCATCCACAGACTCAAAAAAATTAGAACCACCTTGTACAGCATAATAAACAGTACAACAGGCAAGTACTGCTCAGTAGGTTTCATCAGAATGGACACACTTTAGGATTTCATCCACAGACTCAAAAAAATTAGAACCACCTTGTACAGCATAATAAACAGTACAACAGGCAAGTACTGCTCAGTAGGTTTCATCAGAATGGACACACTTTAGGATTTCATCCACAGACTCAAAAAAATTAGAACCACCTTGTACAGCATAATAAACAGTACAACAGGCAAGTACTGCTCAGTAGGTTTCATCAGAATGGACACACTTTAGGATTTCATCCACAGACTCAAAAAAATTAGAACCACCTTGTACAGCATAATAAACAGTACAACAGGCAAGTACTGCTCAGTAGGTTTCATCAGAATGGTCACACCATAGGATTTCATCCACAGACTCAATAGTTAGAACCACCTTGTACAGCATAATAAACAGTACAACAGGCAAGTACTGCTCAGTAGGTTTCATCAGAATGGTCACACCATAGGATTTCATCCACAGACTCAATAGTTAGAACCACCTTGTACAGCATAATAAACAGTACAACAGGCAAGTACTGCTCAGTAGGTTTCATCAGAATGGACACACTTTAGGATTTCATCCACAGACTCAAAAAAATTAGAACCACCTTGTACAGCATAATAAACAGTACAACAGGCAAGTACTGCTCAGTAGGTTTCATCAGAATGGACACACTTTAGGATTTCATCCACAGACTCAAAAAAATTAGAACCACCTTGTACAGCATAATAAACAGTACAACAGGCAAGTACTGCTCAGTAGGTTTCATCAGAATGGTCACACCATAGGATTTCATCCACAGACTCAATAGTTAGAACCACCTTGTACAGCATAATAAACAGTACAACAGGCAAGTACTGCTCAGTAGGTTTCATCAGAATGGTCACACTATAGGATTTCATCCACAGACTCAATAGTTAGAACCACCTTGTACAGCATAATAAACAGTACAACAGGCAAGTACTGCTCAGTAGGTTTCATCAGAATGGTCACACTATAGGATTTCATCCACAGACTCAATAGTTAGAACCACCTTGTACAGCATAATAAACAGTACAACAGGCAAGTACTGCTCAGTAGGTTTCATCAGAATGGTCACACTATAGGATTTCATCCACAGACTCAAAAGTTAGAACGACCTTGTGCAGCATAATAGACAGTACCATATTAAATTACTAACTGCTCAGTAGCTTGCATGTGAACGGTCAAACTCTAGGATTTCATCCTCAAAATCACTGTTATGTTGTTTTCGTTGGTTTTAAATTTAGGCATAACTTATTTCTGTTATTTCCCTAATTGTGTCTCAATTTTACAGCTTCAAGAGAAGTTCCAGGCTCACGCAATTATTCCTTTGCCAAGTAAGTGTTTTGCTCACTTCTAACTTGGCTATCTTCACTTTACGAAAATAGTACTGAATAATAACAACATGGGATAGTACTGCTCGCTAGTTTTCATTAAATTGAATGATCAAATGTTATATTTTCATATACAGGACTTAATTGTAAAACAGCACTACAGGAAATTACTCTCTGTGTCCTAAGATTTCTGACATTTACGCTATGAGGAATATTCCGAAGTTCGTTGCTCTGTGTTAAGTTACTACTGAATTTTATGTCGACAATAAGCATTAGATAAAATATGAGCTGGAGAACTGTAAAATCCATACAGATCAGAAGGGAATATTTATCATGCCAGGAAACGATCAGAAGATATCTGTATCAAAAAATGATGAATGTTGATTAGCTAAGTATCTTAATTCATCAACCCAGTAGGCCATCTCCGAGTTCCAAAAACCCTCACTTTCAAACTGAGGCCAAGTGCACCTTTCTTGTGAAAACGAGTTTTATTTGCATGAGAGTAGAAAATCATTTCCATATCAAAGGCTGAGCACTTCACCTCGTTTTGATACAGAGGCCCGGGGGAACTTGCAAATGTCCTGTTAATTTGTATTGGGCTTTACAGAGGTATACATGTGACTTAAATAATACTTTCTGATTGATCATGGAGATAATCAATGAATTGTACAAGATTGCGTTACTTTATTTTAGGTTCGAGTGGTTTGGAACTTCTCCTTTGCTTCAATAGTAAGTCTAACTCTTTCTGTCATATTGTTTGCTTGTTTTTATTTTAATTCGCTCCCTGTGCAACGCACTTGGCGAGTAGGGGTGTTGACGAAATCTTAAGCTGTTTCTATTAATTCCAACCCAATCATCCCTTAAAGTGAACTATACTCCAAACATTACCTCTATCACAAGAATTAGTGAAGTTTGTCACCTGTTAACAGCCTTTGGGAAGCCCACAAATTCCGTCCTCGGAAAACGCGATGAAAACGTTCGAAAAACTTTCTATTAAAGGCTGAGGGCTGTAAAGGTTGTTTTAGGTAACAGGTCTTTCACAAACGCGTGAAATAATCGTTTTTTGCGACGAAATTGCTACACTTTCGGTGAGTGACTGTATTTTGACGCGTGTGTGCTGAGAATCTAAGGTAACGATAGAGTTGTTAGTAAGTAATAATCCATTAGACTTTAAAGGTAGGTAGACTTTGTCAGAGTTCATCACTCGTATAATCAGTTTTAATTAACCTTTGCCGGTTTCTTGCACAGACGAAGGAGTATACGTGAATACTAATGGCGAACTTGTGAGACATGCAGTGTTGCAGTGGGGAGAAACTCCTTATGCCATTGGTAAGTTTATCTATTCGCTGATAAGACAATAGAAGACACATGAAAAAATGCATACAGCCGGAACAGGCAGAAAAAAATACTTACAAGCTTAGAGAAAAAAAACATCATCTACACACGGCGAACCCAAAAATTTAACATGCAAAGCAGAAGCCCTCCCAGCACCCCCACCCCCCTCACTTTTCTAATGGTCCATCCCTTAGTCACTGTTAAAAAAAAAAAGTACAATAGGCTTGAGCCAAACAGATAAAGCGTCACCATTCCCTACTACAGAAATTATGTGGGGAATGGGTACAAGCTTTGGTTCAACGATTTCCGGGATCGTTTGGGTGGACAAGGGTTGGTTACGATTGGTCAACCATCATGGTTCTCAAGGCAACGATTAACCAATCATGACTAACGCTTGTCCACCCAAACGATCCCACAAACCGTTTCGCCGAAAGCTTGTACCCATTCCCCTTACAGCTTCTGGAGTAGGGAATTGTGCGTGATGAATATTTTTGCTTGGTATCCTTGTTACTTTTTCCCGCGCTTAGCACCAGGTGCACGTTTTCCCGCTTTTCAGATCCGTTTGCACAAATTTCCCGCGTAGGTTACCGGTTGCACTGTTTTTGTTTGATTTCTGATCGGCTTGTTTGTTGTAATCAGTCAATCAGTCAGATAGGTGTTCCTTGGTTATAGAAAAGCAAGGTCTTTTAGTAATTGCTTCTCTTGGAAACTGCCATTTTAGCTCACATAGGATCAGGCCAAATTATGGGCTGGGGAGAAAAAGCCATTGAGGTGCGCTCGGTGGAAAATGGTCTTCTGGATGGCGTGTTCATGCATAAGAGAGCACAGACATTTAGATTCCTCTGTGAAAGAAATGAAAAGGTGTGTAGAAATTTATTTTAAGGGGAATACGTTTTTGACACCAGGAAACTTTTGGTGCGAATTAAAAAGTTGCAAGAACAATTGAGAAGTGTGACGTCACAAAAATTCAAATTTGTGAAATTATGTGAGTGGTTCGCATGTTCAGAAAGAGTAAGATGAAAAATATCCGCTTGCTAAAAATCAGACTGTTAGTGCTAATTGGTGGGGAGATATAAGCACCGTTATGCGCTGACCCATACATTGATCCTTGTAAGATTGGCTTGGACTCGTAACGCTTTCCACCCAGGCCTATTTTTTAAAAGGATTTATATGGTCATCAGAACATAACGGTGCTTATGTCTCTCCTCCAATTCGCATTAACAGGCTGATTTTTAGCAAGTGAATATTTTTCATCTTGCTCTTTCTGGATATGCCAACCTATCCCATAATTTCACAAATTTAGTTTTTGTGTCGTCATCACTTCTCTTCTCTAATGCTTGGTGTCGCAGATTCGCAGGGCAAATATTAAGCACTGTGTTCAAGCTTGTTGCTGATGAGCCCTTAGTTTGTAGCGTGACCTGACTATTAGTGGATATGCCACTCGTGCAAAATGCACTGCAGTCATCTAAAATTGTATACGTTCGTGATATACCAGGAAATGCCACAAGGGAATCCCGGATAGAACAGAAAAATACTGGAATCTGTTCAGTAGGTTGTAGTCACCTATTCTCTCCGTAAGGTCTAAAGCGTAAAGAGGTGTTCGGCGTTTGGAGCGAAATAGATTATAACTAAGATTTTCGCACATCTCATTAGTCTTTGCTTTTTTGTAGGTTTTCTTTGCATCTCGATCGAGTTCAAGTGGCCAGATATACTTTATGACGCTAAGTAAAACGTTCAAGAACTTTGGATACTGATTACAACCCGCTGTTGTTCAGTAGGCAACAGGAGACAGATAAAGATAAAAAGACTCGATTGCAAACAAAGACATTTCAATCGAGTTAAAGGATGCTGTTAGTGCTTGTATTGTCATGAGAATAATGTCTTATTTCCTGGACCTTAGTTTCATCTCTTGTTTTCCCTCCAGCGCAATGTTCGCTTCAAGTGTTGTACATGATTTGCTAAGGATTTGGCTACTTGATGGGACCTGCAAGTAGTTATACAGTGCTTTTGCCTCAAGCAATTAACCCAGGTGGTTTGCCCTAGAGAAATTACCCGCGGGGCGTAATACAATGTTTAATATTGACGTCGGGCCTTTGGTCATAGTCAGCGCACATAAGAAAATCAATACCCTGAGAGCGGTGTTTTCTTTCTGGCAGGGGTTTTAGCATTTACGCATTTGTTCGGATCGCTTGTTAGTCGCGTAGTTGGTTTGTTTACGCGCCGCAAAAAACTTCTGCAGCGAGTCGCTTGTGGTTTTTGTCGAGCATGCTCTTTAAATCCCCTTGCAAACGGACGCAACATTGATGGCCAACAACTCCAAACATTGTTGGATGTTACGTGTCGCGTCGGTTTGCACACCCTGTTGCATGTTGTTGTGAGTTGTTGCGCAATGTTTGAACCGGTCAAACGTTTAGTCAGGAGCGTTGGGAGTTGTTGCGTCCGTTTGCACGTAACTTAACGACTTCGTAAATGCTTAAAACCATGCCAGAAAGAATTCTGTGCTCGCAGGGTAGAAAATCGAGCGTCCTAGAGAAAGTAGACGAGGGGTGGATCATTTGCTTCTCTTCTCCAAAGGGTGTGCTGCCAATAAATTATATGAACAATGATTGAAGAGCAAGACACGCTATGATGATAGGTGGTCATGTTGTTTATTCTCATAAGCTTTTGTTTGGATACGCAGCTATACTTCAATGAGAAGCTAGATGCTGGTCATAATTAAATTCTTAGTTACGTTATAGTAACAGCGTAATAGCGTTAACCTTATAATTACTCTGTAAAAAAATGTGTTTTAAGAACTAGGGACAGTTCCTTGTAAATGACGGCGGGGACGTTTTCGCTTTGGGCATTTGCCGCAAACGCTGGAAATTAGAGTTATTTAATATCTTCTTTCATATGTTTGTAAATAACATCATCATGTTAGGTTTTGTTTGGAGACGTGCTAGAGCGATTTTCGTATCACCTTGAAAAATGGTTTCGGTAAGTGCTTGTTATTTGTTTTATCAGCCAATGGATGCAAAGATGAAAACAGGGACTCCTCGTTTTCCCGCCAAAGAAAACCCTAATATAGAGACGGCATTGTTCGATTGGCCAATCGTGTTGCAGTATGACGTCAAAGCGAAGTATCGATTGATTTCTAGAAAGTTCTCGGGCATGAACTTTCTTCACCCGAGCGTTCGCTTAATCAACCAAAAGCCACGCGCGTTTGTATCCGTTCGATAAACCAATCAAATCGCTCTATTTCCGTTCGTTTTTTGTTTCTGTTTTGTTCGCGCGTTTTCCTTTCAAGGTCATACGAAAATCGCTCTAAGTGTCCATGATTTCTTTACAATTCTGATCCTTGTTTTAACTTGAACAAACCATATTTCACAAATATTCAACAATATTACACTGTCTTTAATCTTATGCAGTGACGTTAAAACTCAAGTCACTGCAAAGTTTTGAACATTTTGACGTAAGTCATTGGGTCTAAATCGCCAAACGACGGAAAATGGTTGTTTCCTTTGTTTTATTTAGCAGTAAATGTTTGTAACGTCCATTTTCAGCAAAGGTTAATTTCTTGGAAAATCGGGCGCCAGCGACAGAGAAAAGACTACAGCTCTCGTCCAATTTGCGCACGAGAAATCAGTCGGTTATTGTTGCTTAAGAGTAAGAGCTTCCGACCATGGCTAGCGTTTTTATTAATAGTCATGACCCAACTTGTACGTTTTTTATTAAAGATGCTTGGGCTTTTGATGATAGTGAGCAATGGATAATATAGAAGGTTTTGATTTCCGATCCTAATATTTTAAAATAAAACAAGTGGAAAACATCCTGATAATTTTGATGAATAGTCTTAAAAACTTAATTTTTACTTAATGATAGAAACTATGAAACATTTCTTGACATAAAATGTGAAATTTCTTGCAATTACGGCATACTTTATGGCTACCAATATTGATATTGACACTACTACTTGAAGCCAGGTGATTTGGAAAAAAGAGGAAAGAGAGAAAGAAAAGATAAACACTGAAATGTAGTGTGATGGCTGTTCAAGTTGACTTCTTAAATTCAAAATAGTAACAGTTCCCCCTATCATAATGAAGCTAGACGGTTTGGGGATGACTACTTTCACGCTGACTTCATGTGAACCGAAAACCTGCTTGTCAGCAGCATGGTTTTAAAGGGATCAGTGGCAATGGTGATGTTCTACCCAGAAAATCAGATTCGAGATCTATATCAAGCAACCAATGTGATAAGATCCTCGAAGCATACACCACTTTGTGACACTGGCCAAAAGGATCGCAGCTTTGGACAGAAGAAAAAAAAAAACATCGCACGGGACCTCCTAACTGTTTCAAAAAATATATATAATGTGAAAGCTGGATTTCCATTCGATGATGTACAGCCTCTAACTAAAGCATCATTTACGGTGGTCTTTACTCTTGGATGCTATCCAGTCTTAATTTTGTTTGCCTCATCTGTTGCAGCCAAACTCGTCTACTGTCTCCTGTGAACCTCCAAGTGCGATTTTAAACCAGAGGTTTGAGTAAATCGCCTTCCGCACAAATCACAAGCAAACGGCTTCTCTCCAGAGTGAATGCGCATGTGCACCTTAAGGTTACCGGACTGAGTGAAGGTTTTAAAACAGCAAGGGCACTGGTACGGGCGTTCGCCTTTGTGGATTCTCATGTGAACCTAACGTCAAAAGAATTAGTGTTCAGAATTTGTTGTGTTTTTTCAACTCTTTCCTTACTCAGTTTAAATTGTATACGTGAAAACGAAACGGCTTTTACCGTCTTACCTCTAGCTTAAGTCCATTTGGCCACAAAATTATAATTTGAACAGGCCTTTTTGTTGTGAAGGCCTTATATTCCTTGGTTAATACTTTTCGCGGACAGTAATCAGGGCTTTATTGACCCATTGTTCCCGATTTCTCCCGGTATTTCGGTCGCTCCAAGAGAAATCGAAGACAATGGTTATGCTTTTCCTTTTTTGGGGGGGGGGGGGGGGGGTAGACAAGGTGCATTTTGGTCTATGTGAAAATGGTGAATTTCCAAAACAGTCCCATAGTGCAATTCGACACAACACCCAACCTCGTGCCCAGGGCTATTCCTTCCTCTCATTTTTCTTAAGGAAAAAAACCCTGGGGACTAGTCTCAAGCACAGCCTCAATGTGGCGTATGTATAACAGTCTACGTCTTGGAAAGATCAAAATATCTTATCCTTGCTCCTCTCAAAGAAGCTTTTCTAGTCACTTGGCTAAATGTCTCTCCTGGATGCAAAAAATTGACATTAAATTTACACCGCGATTTATGTTGGTACTTTTTCTTACCCTCAAAGTGTCTCGCCTGGCATAGGTTTTTAAACACACAGGGCATTCCGTGCGTCGCTGTCGTTTGCGCGATTTGTTCTTCTGAATCTCGCGTTCTTGACTAGATGAATTGATTGTTGATTGTTGTACTGCACTTGACTCTGCAACAGTGGGCTCCATGTAAAGAAACTGCATGTGTCCATGCACATTCATCCATCCGGAATTCTCGAAGAAAGATGAGGGTGCAGTGTAGATTCCACAACACATTTTTTCGCGCGATCCAGGATAATGAGCTGAAGCACTAAAATTCAACGACAGTAAATATGTTCATTCGCCACTCCTTCGGTCAATTTATTGAATCAAACATTAATTTTAAAAACCAGCGTAACTTTTTTCTATTCATACATATTTATGAGCATAAAAAAAAATTGTTTAAGACAATGTTTAATATTTGCAGTTGTGAGGTCTCTCCTGATTGGTCGTAGAAAACAATGACGTCATTGTTTCAATTGTTTTAGCATTGTTTGGGGTCAGGGTTGGGCACCATTGGTGACTTCTCTTCCGAGCAGCTGCTACATGACCCAATATTTGTAGTACGTCAAGTAACACGTTAATTTGATCTTATGACCATCCACCTCAAGATCGTTTTACCCGCCGCGCCCTGGACGCGAAGTCTGACCGGGCTCCCGCAAGTAAGACAGCCGGGAGGCAAAATAAAAGCGTACGTCCGTTCTCCCGTTCGGATTCGCAAAGGTTCACTGTTTCTTCGCACATGCGCACAACTCTTCCACAGTAACATTCGTGTCACCACTCGACTAACAAGAAAATTGGAGGGAGTCTGGGGATGCCTTATGCGCCAAGAGGCACCAAGAGGATAAGTGAGGTGAGGTGAAAATTCCTATCAAATTAACCGCATCCCATTTACTGGTCAGTAAAATGTTTGTAACTGATACTCGTATTACCTGTGAGCTCTTATAAAGCTTGGATGGGGATTGCAAAAAGACGGCTGCCACTGAACGCTGCTCCATGTTGTTGTTGAATTTTGCACCGGAGTTGTGTAAACAAATCGTGGAGGGATAATGCTCGAATGTGAGCCAAGCATCCTTGATGAATCTTCTTCCAAATGACTTTGTCCTTCCGTGTACTTATTGGGATTTCCTGCTATTTTAAGCACAAAGTTACTGTCAATTGTTAAGAATAAATATACAGAATACTTGTAATTTTCCAAAATACAAGAAACAGAAAAATGGGAAGCGCTGCGCGAAGTTAGAGGAACGAGGTGGGTGGAGGTGGAGTACTTCATCTGTCTTAGCTACGGAACCGTCATTTCACCTCTCTTGGCAGTGCTGTTTTACCCCGTTTTGATGTGAAATTGGTTTTCGTTTCAACGCTCATGTCTCCCCTCTGATCTTCTCCTACAAGGGGGTTAGAGGAACAGAGAAAGGCGCACCGGCGATGTCTTTCGACGACCTTTGTTATGAATATGTGGTGGTAATTGCCTTAAATTTGCAGCGCCTGCTTTTGATTTCTCTGAGAACCGGCATTACCGTAAACTTCAGCTTATAAGTCCCGGGCTTAAACAGCTTCGTAAGGGGTTTTAGCAGGGCCTATAAACGGGGAGGCTTATATCCACATGGGAGGGGAGGGGGGACTTATAAGCGGACCAAAAAAGTGTTTCAAAACAAGCTACATAGCAGTGCTGGTCAAAATACGTTTTTAATTTCCTCATTTCAATACAAGCTAGAGGTGAGGGGGGGGGGGGGCTTATATCCGAGGGGAGGAGGGCCCACCCCCCTAAAGAATGTTCAATCTGGTACCCAAGCACCCTGAAGTTGCCCTGCTTCTGGGCCTCTTCAAAATTTGAGAAATGACGTCAGTCAAAATATGGTTGCCATAGGAACATCATCACGTCATGACGGAAGAACAAGGCGAAAGTGTTGAGCAATAAAAAATGATCTCATATTCCATGTCTTCGAAGGCATTTTTTTTCCTGCCAGATTTCCGATTTGTTTTCTGTTCGGTTTCTCAGAGTTCCAGACCGATCGATTTGACTTAAAATAAACCTGACCATTAGTTAAAAAATTCTAGTTCTTTTGCAAATTTGTCAGTAACAACACATTTGGGAATGCCTAGGAGAACGACCCCTTTTACACGGGTCCGAACAAGTTTTTGAACGGACGAATTTTTTTACCTGTGTAACCCGTTTACACTGAACCGTGCAAATTCTGTACAGACTGCGATACTTGTTGCCGCTCCAGAACTTGCACGCTTCCGTGGGTCATTTGCAAACGAAAGGCGGATCCGCGTAAGTTTTTGTACGTTCAAAAATTTGCCCAGACTCCGTTAAACAGGGTCTTATATACCGTTGAACGATTCTTTAAACGAAATAAACACTTTAGTTTAGAATGCAACTATGGGCTTGCTCATAAATAAAATTTACGCCAAATTTCTCTTAATTAAGTGTTCACTCGACAAGAAACAATACTGCTGCGTACTGACTTTAATATTTACTTCACCTATTGTTAAGCAAAATCAAAAGTTAGATCAGAATATGATTGTTTGAAGAAATGACTTTGAAGAAACCGTCAGGTTGTTTTTTGGAATTTACACTAAATGGTGGCCAGGGATTGGCCGTGTCAAAACAGAAAAGAAAACTCCAAATTGTGATTGAATGAGTCTTTCACGAAGGCTAAAAGATCGAGTTTTCGTGTTTTCTTTCATTTTTCGCTCATTTTGTCAGAATGTGTCAGAAATCAAAAAGACATTGTACTTCCCCGAATTTTCAGCCTGCTTTTCGCGCTTTCCCAAAATCATGTAAATTTTTTCCATGTCGCGAACGTATGAGGCCACAAACTCCACAAAAACGTATGGTATTGCTATTTTTTGGACGCATTAACACAGTATTCTTCGTAAAACACAACATGTTAATTTTACCATGTTTTGTTTGAATGTATAAGGCAAAAATATACTAATGAACCGTCTGAAAAATATCCACTGAATAACTTACTTTGAACTTATTACAAAAGGCTTGTTTAAGCTAAATTCATGGAAATGATTCACAGACTGATCGTGTTGCCTACGTTCAGTGAAAAGCATGGTGGCTATAGTGTGAATAATAATTTTAAACCCTGTCTCTAACTTTTAACAATTAAAGTTAGCAATGTCTTTAAAATCCAACTCTAACAATTTCCTTTCTGGAATTCTAGTTCTTTTTGCGACACATTATTTATTTGACGTCGTTTCGAAAAATGCAACCCTCATCCGCAGCTCAGGTTAAAAGATGTCGCGCGATGTAAAAGATGGGTAAGACGGCGATGACGTCTTGTTAGATTGTCTTAAAAACGTTCAAGCAAAAGAAAGGCTATTCTTTTTTCTGTTTCGTTGAAATGGATGTGAAAAATTAGCTACTATTTTGTCTGTTTGGGAGTCGAATACTGAAAACAGCCCACCCTCAGAAAGGTTCAAAGTTAGCTGACGTACTCACGTGTTTGTCTTTCAGATAAATGTTCACACGTTTCATTTTTTCTTTTCTCCATGCTGAAATCTCTTCTCGTTTGGAATGTAACAAAGGGGACTGCAATAATTAGGCCCCAAAAACCACTAAATCAAGGAAATAGTGACACCAAAATGAGAGATTTACAGGTAATTTAAATGCTTGGTATCATCGGTTACCATGGAAATGAGCGTTTATTTTTGTATTTTTCCATGAAATCACTATAGAAACGGGAACACGGAAGGTTATGAAAACTAAGTTTATTTACACTTCTTTAGTTACGTTGCTATGACAACAAGGACATGTTGCTAGGGATTATGTAAATTGTTTATTTGCAACTCTTTATATTTTATTACTATCACCATAGCAACAATAACCTAGAAAACCAGTAAAAAATATTTATATTTATTTGTCGCTGTCTCGTTGGCAACAAAAATCACATACTATTAGTGTAGATATAAAAAGATGAGACATTTTTTTAGTGCGTTCGTCTCTCATTTCAAAAGAAATATCAGATAAAATATTGGCAAACGTTCATGTTTTTCGGTTCCGTTCTGAAAATGATGCGAAAAGTTACCGCGTTGTATCAACTTTACGGAAAGCAATGTTGAAATGGTCGCTATAGCAACCTGGCGAACGGATTACTTTATTCTTAAGGTCATCATTAATGAAAATAAGCCCTCATTCAACAAACGGGTTGAATTAGTTTAATTTTGTACATAGTTATGCCAGTTTCGTATTTTTTCCAACACTAACTTAATATCTTTGTTTGCAAAAATCTTGTACTTTTGTTTGTCTCTCGTTAAAATAAAAAGTGTCATAGCTATGAGTGCCGATTGGCTACGATTGGACAGTTTCCGAATAGTTTTGTTCTGTTATTGTGGTTTCCATAACAACAAGGGAAACGCCTATTTTTGTTGCTTCTCTCGGCTGTTCAATTTTGCCAATGAAGATTGTATTTGCAGGAAGAAAACATGAATCAAATCTTTTTCAGGGAGTCTGACTGCTCCAGTGGTTTGCAGCCCGTTGGAGTACATCAAAATGGTACGTACATTTATCATCACAGTAAATACTTCGTGTATGTGTTTTTCGTTTAATTGGTCCCCTGGAAGAGCTAAATCGGGGCGGGTCTCAAGAAAATCTCCCTCAATAGAATGTTGGGGGGAAATTCTCGCCAAGAACATTGTTATTATTGGCTGTAAACTACCACTGTTATGGTAGAAAATTAAACTGAATCTTCATATACTAGGTTTTTAGGGATGATGAAACACATTTTGAGTTAAACTTAACAAGTTAAAACTCCCGACTAGCGGGAAGCGAACCAGCTGGCAATTTACAACCGTGGCGGAGAAGTTGACTATGAAATCACGGAGAAACAAACCCAACTAGTCGTAGGATTTGAACCCAAGTATTACTGAAGTGCAGAGTCCTACACGAGAGAAAATTGGCCATAAACCCCTCTGATGGGTATAACTTTAAAGTTGTTTTTCTTTCCGTAATTTATTTTTTTTAAAAACCCCAGCATATGACGAATTTTTAGCGGAGCTCTCGCGCTGTCAGCAGAACACCTTGGGTAAGAAAATTTGGTTATCTGTGCATCTGAAACATTTTGGTGGTCACGTAGCCGTACGCCCGTCCGTCCGTCCGTCTGTCCACACCACAGGGAAACCAATGTCAAATGTCACGTTTTCTAACTGATATGGGAGCCTGTAACCTGTGTTAAACTTGATACATACGTTAATATCATGGTCAATTGACAGCTGTCAAAACAAGGTATCCGCTGACCAGGATCACATGACGGTATCGTTCGCTCAGGTGCCAACTTCCTCGAGGACGGTGTTTCTTTTAAGTTTTTCGCTGACCAGTTTTCAGCTTTCGATTGATCGCAGTCTCAAACTTATGTTTTTTCAGCTCGTTCTCAAAAGTCATATGGTCCTTCGCTGAAGCTGAGTATAGATATGTGTATTTCTTTGTAATGGTTCCAACTTCATTATCTGCAGTAAATTATATATGCAGAAACGGGAGCTTCGCATTATACTGTCACAATACTAAAAAAATATTACAATTAAAACTTGTCAAGTAAAACTCAACTAAAAACCGCGCAATGATTACTCAACATTTTTCCTGTATCTGCTTTTATTTATCTTTAGGTAGAGATGTTGGTGGCAAGAAGGTCAATCCACAGTGTTTACGCAGCGTTTACAGTTATCCGTATTACCCAGTCAATGTTGCAAGATATTTCAGTCCGGTTGCTCGAATACCAGTGCCTGGAATGCCAACATCTGCCTTTAGGATGCCACAAACTCACACCCTTCATGGATGGTATCCGGGGATGTCTGTTCCCTTGTATAAATATCACCTGGATAACTACATCCCCCAATCCCACCTGTGAGTAATAAAGCTGAAATGTCTCTTTTAACAAAATTACCAGACAATACTATGTCTACAATGCTGAAAAGCATCGTAAAATGCCACGATTGCTAGTTAAACCTGATCTAGTCTTTCTTTGAATGGTCTTAGTTTACTATTAAAGTTAATCTCAAATGTCAGGATCACATCACATAAAGTAAGGCTGCCTCGTCCCCAAGCCCCAAGTGTTCCTTGAAGCTCTGGCGGACAGGGCGTCGCGGGGATTGGGCACGATCCACAGCACTGGGGAGCCTGCGGCAGTTATATTTTTTCCGCGGAATTTTAGCTCCATGAGCAGATATGGCACTGGAAAAACTAGGATCCATGGTTTTTAAGCCCTTTACATTGGTTTCATTATTCTATCCAGATCCACTTTCTTATTTCTTTGGCCGAAATTACAAACTACATATATATTATTTAGTTAACCTTTAGATCCATGTCTTGATCTCGATAGGACGTCTCGTCTGAACCCGAAGGTTCCGTCGACTGGTGTAACCATGGCACAATTTAATCCACACACATCAAATGTCTTCGTGAAGAGTAATGAAAAAAACACCCCTCAGAGTAATTTTGACACCTCAGAAAATGTCTCCATGATAACAACGGATTTGCACACGTCACATGATGTTTCTATGGCAACATCCAGCTCAGACACGTCACATGTTCAGGTGAAGGTAGAGAAACCAGATTCAACACTGTCACAACAGATACAGACTTGCCAGATATCTTCAACAGAGATGAGCATGAAATCGCCTGGCAATCGTCTCTATGATCATTCTGAGGACATTGCCAAAAAAAAGAGAATACAACTTGGTGATCGACCACAGTGCTCAGTATGCATGAAGACCTTTTCTCGATCAGGGACTCTAAGGGTTTTGTATAATCTTGTTTCTTACCCTCCTTTATTTTTGGCCTTAACTGGCACCATTTCAACTCAGATGTTCAATACCTGGAGCCTATAAAATAGTAGAAACCAGACTGATCCAGATAATGGAGTGCGGTGCGAAGAAAGAGGATGGAAAAAAAGAAGACAGGGAGAGGGAGAGAGGACGGGACCCCTACCCCACCCCTCGTTAGTTTTTTTTCGTGCCATCCTCACAATCTGAATGCCTGGAACATAATTGTATTATGCATTTATCATGACATCGCTTGACCATAAAACTTTGAGCTTCGTAAATAGCTGCTTTAAAGGGTGCACAGCCTAGTCCCCGGGAAGTTTCCCTTGGTTAGTCTTGGGAACGAAGGGAAAGGAAAGGTAATGTTACTATGGATAGAGCGATTTTCGTATCACCTTGAAAACTCGTTTCGGTAGGTGCTCGTTATTCGTTTTATCAGCCAGTGGATGCAAAGACCAAAACATGGATTCTTCGTTTTTCCGCCAAAGAAAACCCTAATATAGAGACGGCATTGTTCGATTGGCCAATCGTGTTGCAGTATGACGTCAAAGCGAAGTATCGATTGATTTCTAGAAAGTTTTTTTACCCGAGCGTTCGCTTAACCAACCAAAACCCACGCGCGTTTGTATCCGTTCGATAAACCAATCAAATCGCTCTATTTCCGTTTTCTTGTTTCTGTTTTGTTCGCGCGTTTTCCTTTCAAGGTCATACGAAAATCGCTCTAACAACTCACTCAACAAGAGACACAGACCCTCACATAGGCTGTTCCAGGCTTTCGGTTCCGCGATAGTGGTTTTTGTTGTTCACCTGTCTTTGCACCGTCTCCAATTCCTGAACGCCTCTGCAAAATGGCATGACCCCACCCTCAAACCCTGCTGGGACGAAATGTCCATAGATATCATTAACAAAGTGTACGTGGTTTTTTTAGGTTCATATGCGCATCCACAACGGAGAAAAGCCATTCCAGTGCCGTTTCTGCCCTAAGAAGTTCGCTCAATCTGGGAACCTTGCTGCGCATGAGCGAATCCATACTGGTGAGAAGCCATTTGAGTGCAAGTACTGTGGAAAGCGTTTTACCCAGTCCTCCGCTCAAAAGAGCCACACAATGACTCATATTAGTAAGGAACTGTTGTAAACAAAAGCATTTATGTGCTTTTGTATTATTTAACGAGAGATACTGATAAATGCTATCGCATTTCTTAGCTTAACGCTGACTCGGAGGCATTAGGTCGTTAAAAAACTTCTTACACTTGTGTCTCCTTTTTCATGCTAGAAAACTCTTAAAAATTACACCAGTTAGTGACAAATGCCAAACAAATATCCCACGTATAGGCACATTTGGAATTGCGTATGCCATTAATAATTAACCTCTACCAAGAGAGCTTTAACCTCCCCCCCCCCCCCCCCACCTGCCTCTACCCATAAAACTCGGGTCAGTCGTCAGTCAGATGAACAAAAGAAAATCAAAACGTCCCCCTTATAGAATTAAGGATCGTGCTCGTTCAAACTGTTAAACGGAGACGTTTGATCAAGGAAAACGACGTTGTGAAATGTGTCTCAACAAATATCATCATGCAAAAATTTAAAAACGGTAAACATAGAAGTATTTTTTGTACTTTATGAGCATGGTCTCTGAGGACCACTTATTCTATTTTATGGGTCTATGCCCTACGGGCCACCATTGTTACTTTCACTAAACTTTTGGTGTCATTGGTTGAGCAAAAATAGATAAATATATGAAAGGAGACAAGACAACTAAAAAGAAAAAACTAACACAAAAAAGACTAACATGCATTAGAAACTTTACGGAGACAAAGTGACGAACATAACACGGGATTATTCATAAATATGTCTAGTCCAGAATCATTGAGCAAAGTGGTATGACAAATTAAATTTGAAAATTTTCTAGTATTTAGACACCCTTTTTAAGTGTTAAGAACAAATTTGGTAGAATTTTAAGACATAACTTTCTAAGAATCGTTTTCATATCGAAGAAGACGTTCAATCGTCAAAAACATTCATCGACTAAGGATCAATTCAAAGAAGATTCAAGGATTTTTCTTTAAGTGCCTATGACATAAAAATTTGTATTATGTTACTTGAAAGAACATATTTTTACCAGAACTTCTTCAAAGCAAGTAGCGTTTTAAACAAATTGAGATTTTGTGAGAAATTTTTACGAGTTGAAATTTCTTTGGCACACCCGTTCCGCTGTTCACGAAATTGACAGGCTTGGGGGGGGGGGGTACTCGATATATCCCTGGGTGGGGAGGTGCGGCGCGGCTCCTAATACCCTTACCCTGTTTAAGACAAATATCGCTGATTTTCCTACCCTGTTTAAGACAGAATTCCGATTTTTGATACCCTGTTTAAGACATTTATCCTGTTTAAGACAAAAATTGATAAATCGATAGCCTGATTAAGACAAAAAATGATAAATTTGATACCCTGTTTAAGACAAAAATCCCGAAAAACATACCCTGGCTGGCCGCACGTCCCCATTAAGCCCTTATAAGGGAGTACCCCCCCCCCCCCGGGCTCAGATCATATATGAAGTCATGAGACATCCAGGAACTGAAACATGGGATTATATGCATGCTTGTCGTAGGATTTCCAGTGTTGTTGCATCTAACTACAACTCATCTGACCGGCATGTTGTACTTTTTAACAGCTGTTCCAGTTTTTGAATTGGAAGAAATCTTTCTAGAACTCCACACTTGTTTTCTTGTATCTTAAGTCACGTGTACCGTACTTTACGTCATATCTCGTTAATTTACGTCACAGCTCCATTGTTTCCGAGAGGCTTCCGAGAGAAAACTAAAACGAATGGAGTGCCAAAGTGGCGGGAAAATGTGAACGTTTCAAAAACTTCTAAAAAAAATAACGTTGCATTGAAATCTCAAAATGTTTTCGCAGAGGTTCTCGTAGAAATGTGTAATTTCAGTTTTAGGTTGTAGGCACTGTGACGATAGCGCCAGTAAGGCAAAAATGGAAGCTTTTCATGGATAGTCAAATTTCGACAAATTTGAAGTTTATTGACTGAGTTTATTATATTCAAGTTTATTGATCTTCACAGGTTACAAATTAAATAAAAACATATATGTATACACAAAAATCCTCTGCTTGCAAATAGCTTGGCTAATCCAGGCGGGCAGAGGAAAACAAAGTAATTTATAACAAGGAAGATATTAAGTAGAGGAAAGGAAAAAGGAAGATAGATCTATATCAATGACACAAGAGAATGGACTGAAATCAATACTTCTATTTCTTTCTTCAAAGCTTCGTTTTCTTCGTGATGGGACTTGGCACTGGAATTTGAATTTGACTTTCATCATCAGTTGTCCAAAAAATTTCAGTCAAAATTTCACTCCTAGTGCGGAGCTCAGTAACTCACATCTGCACAGTACCCGCAGAACATGCGCTACGCAACACTTGTTGCAGTTCAGTCTAGTCCCTAGGCGTTCTAGGCTCGGTCAAACCTAGACTCAAACGCGAGCTGTGACGTCATCGACAGATCGATGCTCCCCGAGAACGCCTATTAAATATGGCGGCATTTTCGGTTATGTTACTGGAACTTCAGCAGGTAGCTGAAAATCCGTCATTGGAAGAGTTTCTAAGTGCATGCCACAGCAAGAAACAAAGTTTAGATTTCTTAAATAAGTATCCGCGAAACCAAATTTTGTTCAACTGCAGTGGACTCTCACACGCAGCAACTTGTACCAGACGATGAACTTCTTTCTTGAATTCTCTGCACGAGGAGTAAGGTACGAGTCAAGAGAGAACGTCTAGGGACAAGGCTGGGTGCAGTTTATAAGCAATGAAGGCATGAGCAATGATGCCCTCTATGTGAGTAAGAAATGTTTTTGTAATCATTGCCTTTTATACCTAATCTTGATCTCTCTCGTTGGTTCATAGCTAATGAAATAAACTCAAAATTAATGTAAAAAACTATACCATTTTTAAGGTAAAGCAAAACTCTGGGCCTTTCTATTTTTTTTTCTTGTTTGTTTTTTCCCAAAATAAGCCTTAGAAAATCATTTTTGATGTGCTGATAAAAACACTCTTTCGTTTTACGCAACTTTAAACCTTAAGAAACCGTTTTCTGATGTTATAGATGTAAAACAACTCTTTCTAGGCTATAAAAAAGTCCCTCTTTAAAAGTTGCCAAAAAAAGGATTTTTATTCAAAGGGCTTAGTCCATGATTTTGGTCAAAAAAATTAACACTTTTTCCCACTTTGTTTTTTCGAAAAATAAGCCTGGAAAATCATTTTCTGGTGTGCTGATAAAAACACTCTTTTGTTTTACGCAAAGTAAACCTTGAGAAACCGTTTTCTGATGTTCTGATTTTAAAATACTCTTTTTAAGCCATAAAAATGTCCATTTTTGAAAGTTATCAAAAAGGGGTTTTTTCAAAGGGGTTCGTCCATCATTTTGGTAAAAAAATTCCCATTTTTTCCTAGTTTGTTTTTTTACAAAATAAGCCTTGCAAATCGTTTTCTAATGTTGTAGATTTAATACAACTCTTTTTATGCCTTAAAAGTGTCCCTTTTTGAAAGTTGCCAAAATCGGGTTTTTTAAAAGGGGTTGACCATCATTTTGGTCAAACATTCACATTTTTTCCTAATTTGCCTTTTGACAAAATAAGCCTTGAAAAATCGTTTTCTAATGTGCTAGATTTAAAAAAAACTCTTGTTAGGACATAAAAATGTCCCTTTTTAAAAGTTGGCAAAATGGGATTTTGGTCCAAAATTGGCAATTTTTCCCTCTTTCTTTGTTTTTAGGAAATCTAGGGCAGGAAAATGTGTTGTAAGATATTCTACAGCGAAAAAACGCCTTTCTAGGCTAAAAAAACAAGAAGGTGAAAAAGCTGTAATGTTGGAAAATGTGTTTTATGATATCCTAGAGCAAAACAACGCCTCTCTAGGCAATAAAAACAAGCAATTAAAAAAGTCGAAAAATTAATATTTTTCCAAAGGAGTTAACCCATGGTTTTGGTCGGAAATTGGCCATTTTTCCATCTTTGTTTTTTCAGGCAATCTAGCACAGGAAAATGTGTTTTATGATATTCTAAAGCAAAAAACCCCTTTCTAGCCTATAAAAACAAAAACTTGAAAAAGTCGAAAAACGGCCATTTTTCCAGCTTTTTTTTTTTAGGCAATATAGGCCATGAAAAGGTCTTTTACGTTATTCTGGAACGAAAAAAGCATTTCTAGGATATAAAAACAAGAAGTTCAAAAAGTCAAAAAATTGACATTTTTCCAAAGGGGTTAACCCATGGTTTTGGTCCAAAAATGACCATTTTTCCAGCTTTTTTTTTTTAGGCAATATAGGCCAGGAAAATGTCTTTTACGATATTCCAGAACGAACAACACATTTCTAGGCTATAAAAACAAGAAGTTCAAAAAGTCAAAAAATTGACATTTTCCCAAACGGGTTAGTCCATGGTTTTGGTCCAAAAACGGCCATTTTTCCAACTGTTTTTTTTTTAGGCAATATAGGCCAGGAAAATGTCTTTTACGTTATTATGGAACGAAAAAAAGCATTTCTAGGATATAAAAACAAGAAGTTCAAAAAGTCAAAAAATTGACATTTTTCCAAAGGGGTTAACCCATGATTGAGGGTCTCAATGGGGTTAACCGATAGGCGTAAAACGGCCAAATATTTAGTCGATAGCCGTAAAAATTGAAAAATTTTAACCGTTAGCCATAAATGGGGTAAAAAAGAGTTAACCGTAAAAGAAATTGTTTCCTAGATTTGCTTCTTTTAAGGAAGGTGCTAAACTCACTTATGGTTGCGTTTTTTATTTTCCGACTGGTGTGACTCCGTACGCACGTTAGGCGAAGCGCCTTTTAGATGTTAACCAAGACTTAGGCTCCTTTTCCGACGCTCTCTCGGGGAACTAATTTTTTCTATAGCGAAAGTGTGGCTTCTTGCTGGGGATTAACATTTGCAATTTTCTGGAGGTCGTGCCCTCGAAAAACTAGTGAAACAACTCGCAGAGACGTCACTGTTTGTAAAGCACGTTGACGATGAACAACATTTCCTCGTTTTTCTCTGACGCTACGGTAGACATTATGCCTAGTCCCTGTACGGCGTCTTCCCAGGCAATCTCGGTCAAGGCACTTCGGTGGAGAACTCGCTCGGACCACGTGACCCGAAACGTATTAGCTGCGCGGAATAATTCGGCCTACGGACAAGGCAACGGCAAACAATCGTTCCGTACAGTCCTTCGCTATCATTAAAAACACTGAACACGGGAATTTTGTTATTGGCCGTTTTCACACTAGAGCTAGAAATGGATCATCCGTCTGAGACTAGCCTGTGTACAATCGCGCCCTCCCCACAAACACCCCTTCTCCGATTTTTTCTGGGGGGAGGGGGCGGCTGTACACAGGCTATCTGGAACGGATAATCCCGTCTTCAAAAGTTAGGCGGATTGTTCATTCAAAGTTAAAACTATTCCATTTTCAAATTACAACGTATTGCCTATCTGACGCGAATCATCAAACGGATAACCCGTCTCACACGAATAATCCTTCTCTAGTGTGAAAACGTCCATTTCGGTTATAATGAATGTCGCGCCCCGCCCTTGAGTTGGGCGATTGCGTGTCTGCTTTTGCTTTTTCACAAAGATTATTTTTAAATGGACTATTGACATTTCTATGTGTAAAATAATATTAGAAGTGGAATACTTTATAAAAAGTGTGATCTATCAAATGTTTAAATTTTTCAAAAGAATAGCATATTTCATCCCGAGATGATCCGAAGACCTTTATTTGGATTAAGATACCAAAAAAGTACGGGTTAATTAATAATTAACTTTTTAAAACAAAGGAAGTTAATTTTTAACTTTGTCGTTAACCGTAACCGAAAAAAATTAACCGATAGCCGTAAAAGAGCCAAAATTTCAGCCGATAACCGTAAAAGCCACCACCCCATTGAGACCCTCATGATTTTGGTCCAAAAATGGCCATTTTTCCAACTTTTTTTTTTAGCCAATATAAGGGAGGAAAATGTCTTTTACGATATTCTGGAACAAAAAAAAGTCTTTCTAGGCTATAAAAACAAGAGGCTCAAAAAGTCGAAAAATTGACATTTTTCCAAAGAGGTAAACCCATCGTTTTGGTTCAAAAATGGCCATTTTTCCACCTTTTTTCTACGCAATAGAGGCCAGGAAAATGTTTTTTACGATATTCTAGAACGCAAAAAACGCATTTGTAGCCTATAAAAACAACAAGTTCAAAAAGTCGAAAACTTGACATTTTTCCAAAGGGGTTAACCCATGGTTCTGGTCCAAAAATGGCCATTTTTCAAACTTTTTTTTTTTAAGCAATATAGGCCGGGAAAATGTCGTTTACGTTATTTTAGAACGAAAAAACGCCTTTCTAGGCTATAAAAACAACAAGTTCAAAAAGTCGAAGAAAATTGACATTTTTCTAAAGGGGTTAACCCATGGTTTTGGCCCAAAAATGGCCTTTTTTCTAACTATTTTTTTTAAGTAATATAGGCCAGGAAAATGTCTTTTACGTAATTCTAGAACGAAAAAACGCATTTGAAGGCTATAAGAACAAGAAGTTCAAAAAGTCGAAACATAGACATCTTTCCAAAGGGGTTAACCCATGGTTTTGGGCCAAAAATGGCCATTTTTCCAACTTTTTTTTTTAGCCAATATAGCCCAAGAAAATGTCTTTTACGTTATTCTAGAACGAAAAAAAGGATTTCTAGGCTATAAAAACAACAAGTTCACAAAGTCGAAAAATTGACATTTTTCCAAAGGGGTTAACCCATGGTTCTGGTCCAAAAATGGCCATTTTTCAAACTTTTTTTTTCTTAAGCAATATAGGCCACGAAAATGTCTTTCACGTTATACTAGAACGAAAAAAACCCATTTCTAGGCTATAAAAACAACAAGTTCAAAAGGTCGAAAAATTCACATTTTTCCAAAGGGGTTAACCTATGGTTTTGGTCCAAAAATGGCCATTTTTCCAACTTTTTTTTTTAGCCAATATAAGCCACGAAAATGTCTTTTACGTTATTCTAGAACGAAAGAACGCATTTGTAGGCTATAAAAATAACAAGTTCAAAAAGTCGAAAAATTGGTTTTGGTCCGAAAAAGGCCCATTTTTCCAACTTTCTTTCTTTAGGCAATATAAGTCAGGAAAATGTCTTTTACATTATTCTAGAACGAAAACACTGGTTTCTAAGCTATAACAACAAAAAGTTCAAAAAGTCAAAAAATTTGACATTTTTCCAAAGGGGTTAACCCATGGTTTTGGTCCAAAAATAGCCATTTTTCCAACTTTTTTTTTTTAGGCAATATAGGCCAGGAAAATGTCTTTTACGTTCTTCTAAAACGAAAAAACGCCTTTCTAGGCTATAAAAACAAGAAGTTCAAAACGTCGTAATATTAACATTTTTTTAAAGGGGTTAACACATGGTTTAGGTCCAAAAATGGCCATTTTTCCAATTTTTTTTTTTAGGCAATATACGCAAAGAAAATGTCTTTTACGTTATTCTAGTACGAAAAAACGCCTTTCTAGGCTATAAAAACAACAAGTTCAAAAAGTCGAAAAATTGACATTTTTCCAAAGGGGTTAACCCATGGTTTTGGTCCAAAAATGGCCATTTTTCCAACTCTTTTTTTTAGGCAATATAGGCCGGGAAAATGTCTTTTACGTTATTTTAGAACGAAAAAACGCCTTTCTAGGCTATAAAAACAACAAGTTTAAAAAGTCGACAAAATTGAGATTTTTGCAAAGGGGTTAACCCATGGTTTTAGTCCAAAAATGGTCATTTTTCTAACCTTTTTTTTTAAGTAATTTAGGCCAGGAAAATGTCTTTTACGTTATTCTAGAACGAAAGAACGCATTTGTAGGCTATAAAAAAAGAAAGTTCAAAAAGTCGAAAAAATTGACATTTTTCTAAAGGGGTTAACCCATGGTTTTAGTCCAAAAATGGCCATTTTTCTAACCTTTTTTTTTTAAGTAGTTTAGGCCTGGAAAATGTCTTTTGCGTTATTCTAGAACGAAAAAACGCGTATGTAGGTTATAAAAACAAAAAGTTCAAAAAGTCGAAAAATTTGACATTTTTCCAAAGTGGTTAACCCATGGTTTTCGTCCAAAAATGGTCATTTTTCCAAATTTTATTTTTAGGCAATATAGGCAAGGAAAATGTCTTTTACGTTATTTTAGAACGAAAAAATGCATTTGTAGGCTATAAATACAAGAAGTTTAAAAAGTCGACAAAATTGACATTTTTCCAAAAGGGTTAACCCATGGTTTTTGTCCAAAAATTCGCAATTTTTCTAACTTTCTTTTTTTACTAATTTAGGCCAGGAAAATGTCCTTTACGTTATTCTAAAACGAAAGAACGCATTTGTAGGCTATAAAAACAACAAGTTCAAAAAGTCGAAAAATTGACATTTTTCCAAAGGGGTTAACCCATGGTTTTGGTCCAAAAATGGCCATTTTTCCAACTTTTTTTTTTAGGCAATATAGGCCAGGAAAATGCCTTTTATGTCATTCTAGAACGAAAAAACGGATTTCTAAGATATAAAAACAAAAATTTTAAAAAGTCGACAAATTGACATTTTTCCAAAGGGGTTAACCCATGGTTTTGGTCCAAAAATGGCCATTTTTCCAACTTTTTTTTTTTAGGCAATATAAGCCAGGAAAATGTCTTTTACGATATTCTAGAACCAAAAAACGCGTTTCTAAGCTATAAAAACAAGAAGTTCAAAAAGTCAAAAAATTTGACATTTTTGCAAAGGGGTTAACCCATGGTTTTGGTCCGAAAAAGGCCCATTTTTCCAACTTTCTTTCTTTAGGCAATATAGGCCAGGAAAATGTCTTTTACGTTATTCTAGAACGAAAACACTTGTTTCTAAGCTATAACAACAAGAAGTTCAAAAAGTCAAAAAATTTGAAATTTTTCCTAAGGGGTTAACCCATGGTTTTGGTACAAAAATAGCCATTTTTCCAATTTTTTTTTTTAGGCAATATAGGCCAGGAAAATGTCTTTTACGTTCTTCTAGAACGAAAAAACGCCTTTCTAGGCTATAAAAACAAGAAGTTCAAAAAGTCGTAATCTTGACATTTTTTTAAAGGGGTTAACCCATGGTTTTGGTCCAAAAATGGCCATTTTTCCAATTTTTTTTTTTAGGCAATATACGCCAAGAAAATGTCTTTTACGTTATTCTAGTACGAAAAAACGCCTTTCTAGGCTATAAAAACAACAAGTTCAAAAAGTCGAAAAATTGACATTTTTCCAAAGGGGTTAACCCATGGTTTTGGTCCAAAAATGGCCATTTTTCCAACTCTTTTTTTTAGGCAATATAGGCCGGGAAAATGTCTTTTACGTTATTTTAGAACGAAAAAACGCCTTTCTAGGCTATAAAAAAAGCAAGTTTAAAAAGTCGACAAAATTGAGATTTTTGCAAAGGGGTTAACCCATGGTTTTAGTCCAAAAATGGTCATTTTTCTAACCTATTTTTTTAAGTAATTTAGGCCAGGAAAATGTCTTTTACGTTATTCTAGAACGAAAGAACGCATTTGTAGGCTATAAAAAAAGAAAGTTCAAAAAGTCGAAAAAATTGACATTTTTCTAAAGGGGTTAACCCATGGTTTTAGTCCAAAAATGGCCATTTTTCTAACCTTTTTTTTTTAAGTAGTTTAGGCCTGGAAAATGTCTTTTGCGTTATTCTAGAACGAAAAAACGCGTTTGTAGGCTATAAAAACAAAAAGTTCAAAAAGTCGAAAAATTTGACATTTTTCCAAAGTGGTTAACCCATGGTTTTCGTCCAAAAATGGTCATTTTTCCAAATTTTATTTTTAGGCAATATAGGCAAGGAAAATGTCTTTTACGTTATTTTAGAACGAAAAAATGCATTTGTAGGCTATAAATACAAGAAGTTTAAAAAGTCGACAAAATTGACATTTTTCCAAAAGGGTTAACCCATGGTTTTTGTCCAAAAATTCGCCATTTTTCTAACTTTCTTTTTTTACTAATTTTGGCCAGGAAAATGTCCTTTACATTATTCTAAAACGAAAGAACGCATTTGTAGGCTATAAAAACAACAAGTTCAAAAAGTCGAAAAATTGACATTTTTCCAAAGGGGTTAACCCATGGTTTTGGTCCAAAAATGGCCATTTTTCCAACTTTTTTTTTTAGGCAATATAGGCCAGGAAAATGCCTTTTATGTCATTCTAGAACGAAAAAACGGATTTCTAAGATATAAAAACAAAAATTTTAAAAAGTCGACAAATTGACATTTTTCCAAAGGGGTTAACCCATGGTTTTGGTCCAAAAATGGCCATTTTTCCAACTTTTTTTTTTAGGCAATATAAGCCAGGAAAATGTCTTTTACGATATTCTAGAACCAAAAAACGCGTTTCTAAGCTATAAAAACAAGAAGTTCAAAAAGTCAAAAAATTTGACATTTTTGCAAAGGGGTTAACCCATGGTTTTGGTCCGAAAAAGGCCCATTTTTCCAACTTTCTTTCTTTAGGCAATATAGGCCAGGAAAATGTCTTTTACGTTATTCTAGAACGAAAACACTTGTTTCTAAGCTATAACAACAAGAAGTTCAAAAAGTCAAAAAATTTGAAATTTTTCCTAAGGGGTTAACCCATGGTTTTGGTACAAAAATAGCCATTTTTCCAATTTTTTTTTTTAGGCAATATAGGCCAGGAAAATGTCTTTTACGTTCTTCTAGAACGAAAAAACGCCTTTCTAGGCTATAAAAACAAGAAGTTCAAAAAGTCGTAATCTTGACATTTTTTTAAAGGGGTTAACCCATGGTTTTGGTCCAAAAATGGCCATTTTTCCAATTTTTTTTTTTAGGCAATATACGCCAAGAAAATGTCTTTTACGTTATTCTAGTACGAAAAAACGCCTTTCTAGGCTATAAAAACAACAAGTTCAAAAAGTCGAAAAATTGACATTTTTCCAAAGGGGTTAACCCATGGTTTTGGTCCAAAAATGGCCATTTTTCCAACTCTTTTTTTTAGGCAATATAGGCCGGGAAAATGTCTTTTACGTTATTTTAGAACGAAAAAACGCCTTTCTAGGCTATAAAAAAAGCAAGTTTAAAAAGTCGACAAAATTGAGATTTTTGCAAAGGGGTTAACCCATGGTTTTAGTCCAAAAATGGTCATTTTTCTAACCTTTTTTTTTAAGTAATTTAGGCCAGGAAAATGTCTTTTACGTTATTCTAGAACGAAAGAACGCATTTGTAGGCTATAAAAAAAGAAAGTTCAAAAAGTCGAAAAAATTGACATTTTTCTAAAGGGGTTAACCCATGGTTTTAGTCCAAAAATGGCCATTTTTCTAACCTCTTTTTTTAAAAGTAGTTTAGGCCTGGAAAATGTCTTTTGCGTTATTCTAGAACGAAAAAACGCGTTTGTAGGTTATAAAAACAAAGAGTTCAAAAACTCGAAAAATTTGACATTTTTCCAAAGTGGTTAACCCATGGTTTTCGTCCAAAAATGGCCATTTTCCAAATTTTATTTTTAGGCAATATAGGCAAGGAAAATGTCTTTTACGTTATTTTAGAACGAAAAAACGCATTTGTAGGCTATAAATACAAGAAGTTTAAAAAGTCCACAAAATTGACTTTTTTCTTAAGGGGTTAACCCATGGTTTTTGTCCGAAAATCGCCATTTTTCTAACTTTCTTTTTTTACTAATTTAGGCCAGGAAAATGTCCTTTACGTTATTCTAAAACGAAACAACGCATTTGTAGGCTATAAAAACAACAAGTTCAAAAAGTCGAAAAATTAACATTTTTCCAAAGGGGTTAACCCATGGTTTTGGTCCAAAAAAGGCCATTTTTCCAACTTTTTTTTTTTAGGCAATATAGGCAAGGAAAATGTCTTTTACGTTATTCTAGAACGAAAAAACGCGTTTCTAAGCTATAAAAACAAGAAGTTCAAAAAGTCAACAAATTTGACATTTTTCCAAAGGGGTTAACCCATGGTTTTGGTCCAAAAATAGCCATTTTTCCAACTTTTTTTTTTTAGGCAATATAGGCCAGGAAAATGTCTTTTACGTTCTTCTAGAACGAAAAAACGCTCTTCTAGGCTATTAAAACAAGAAGTTCAAAAAGTCGAAATATTGACATCTTTTTAAAGGGGTTAACCCATGGTTTTGGTCCAAAAATGGCCATTAATCCAATTTTTTTTTAGGCAATATACGCAAGGAAAATGACTTTTACGTTATTCTAGAACGAGAAAACGCCTTTCTAGGCTACAAAAACAACAAATTAAAAAAGTCGACAAACTTGACATTTTTCCAAAGTGGTTAACCCATGGTTTTCGTCCAAAAATGGTCATTTTTCCAACTTTTTTTTTTAGGCAATATAGGCCGGCAAAATGTCTTTTACGTTATTTTAGAACAAAAAAAAAACGCCTTTCTAGGCTATAAAAACAACAAGTTCAAAAAGTCGACAAAATTGAGATTTTTTCAAAGGGGTTAACCCAAGGTTTTAGTCCAAAAATGGCCATTTTTCTAACCTTTTTTTTAAAGGAATTTAGACCAGCAAAATGTCTTTTACGTTATTCTAGAACGAAAGAACGCATTTGTAGGCTATAAAAAAAAGAAGTTCAAAAAGTCGAAAAAATTGACATTTTTCTAAAGGGGTTAACCCATGGTTTTAGTCCAAAAATGGCCATTTTTCTAACCTTTTTTCTTTAAAGTAGTTTAGGCCTGGAAAATGATTTTTACGTTATTCTAGAACGAAAAAACGCGTTTGTAGGCTATAAAAACAAGAAGTTCAAAAAGTCAAAAAATTTGACATTTTTCCAAAGGGGTTAACCCATGGTTTTGGTCCAAAAATGGCCATTTTTCCATTTTTTTTTTTTAGGCAATATACGCCAGGAAAATGTCTTTTACGATATTCTAGAACGAAAAAACGCCATTTTTCCAACTTTTTTTTTTTAGGCAATATAGGCCAGGAAAATGTCTTTTACATTATTCTAGAACGAAAAAACGCGTTTCTTAGCTATAAAAACAAGAAGTTCAAAAAGTCGACAAATTTGACATTTTTTTAAAGGGGTTAACCCATGGTTTCGGTCCAAAAATGGCCATTTTTTTTAACTTTTTTTTTTTTAGGCAATATAGGCGAGGAAAATGTCTTTTACATTATTCTAGAACGAAAAAACGCGTTTCTAAGCAATAAAAACAAGAAGTTCAAACAGTCGACAAATTTGACATTTTTCCAAAGGGGTTAACCCATGGTTTTTGTCCAAAAATCACCATTTATTTAACTTTCTTTTTTTACTTATTTAGGCCAGGAAAATGTCCTTTACGTTATTCTAAAACGAAAGAACGCATTTGTAGGCTATAAAAACAACAAGTTCAAAAAGTCGAAAAATTGACATTTTTCCAAAGGGGGTTAACCCATGGTTTTGGTCCAAAAATGGCCATTTTTCCAACTTTTTTTTTTAGGCAATATAGGCAAGGAAAATGTCTTTTACGTTATTATACAACGAAACAACGCGTTTCTAAGCTATAAAAACACGAAGTTCAAAAAGTCAACAAATTTGACATTTTTCCAAAGGGGTTAACCCATGGTTTTGGTCCAAAAATAGCCGTTTTTCCAACTTTTTTTTTTTAGGCAATAAAGGCCAGGAAAATGTCTTTTACGTTCTTCTACAACGAAAAAACGCTTTTCTAGGCTATTAAAACAAGAAGTTCAAAAAGTCGAAAAATTGACATTTTTTTAAATGGTTTTGGTCCAAAAATGGCCATTTTTCCAACTTTTTTTTTTTAGGCAATATAGGCAAGGAAAATGTCTTTTACGTTATTATACAACGAAAAAACGCGTTTCTAAGCTATAAAAACACGAAGTTCAAAAAGTCAACAAATTTGACATTTTTCCAAAGGGGTTAACCCATGGTTTTGGTCCAGAAATAGCCGTTTTTCCAACTTTTTTTTTTTAGGCAATAAAGGCCAGGAAAATGTCTTTTACGTTCTTCTACAACGAAAAAACGCTTCTCTAGGCTATTAAAACAAGAAGTTCAAAAAGTCGAAAAATTGACATTTTTTTAAAGGGGTTAACCCATGGTTTTGGTCCAAAAATGGCCATTTTTCCAATTTTTTTTTAGGCAATATACGCCAGGAAAATGACTTTTACGTTATTCTACAATGAAAAAACGCCTTTCTAGGCTATAAAAACAACAAGTTCAAAAAGTCGAACAATTGACATTTTTCCAAAAATGGCCATTTTTCCAATTTTTTTTTTTAGGCAATATACGCCAGGAAAATGTCTTTTACGATATTCTAGAACGAAAAAACGCCATTTTTCCAACTTTTTTTTTTTTAGGCAATATAGGCCAGGAAAATGTCTTTTACATTATTCTAGAACGAAAAAACGCGTTTCTTAGCTATAAAAACAAGAAGTTCAAAAAGTCGACAAATTTGACATTTTTTTAAAGGGGTTAAACCATGGTTTCGGTCCAAAAATGGTCTTTTTTTTTAACTTTTTTTTTTTAGGCAATATAGGCGAGGAAAATGTCTTTTACATTATTCTAGAACGAAAAAACGCGTTTCTAAGCAATAAAAACAAGAAGTTCAAACAGTCGACAAATTTGACATTTTTTCCAAAGGCGTTAACCCATGGTTTTGGTCCAAAGATGGCCATTTTACCAATTTTTTTTTTTAAACAATATAAGGCAGGAAAATGTCTTTTAAAATGGCCTTTTTATCAACTTTTTTTTTTTTAGCCAATATAGGCCAGGAAAATGTCTTTTACGTTATTCTAGAACGCAAGAACGCATTTGTAGGCTATAAAAACAACGAGTTCAAAAAGTCGAAACAATGACATTTTTCCATTTGTTGGTTATAAAAACAACAGATTCAAAAAGTCAAAACAATGACATTTTTCCAAATGCGTTAACCCATGGTTTTGGCCCAAAAATGGCCATTTTTCAAACTTTTTTTTTTAAGCAATATAGTCCAGGAAAATGTCTTTTACCTTATTCTAGAACGAAAGAACGGATTTCAAGGCTATAAAAAAAACAAGTTCAAAAAGTCGAAAAATTGACATTTTTGCAACGGTTTTGGTCCAAAAATGGCCATTTTTCCAACTTTTCATGTTAGCCAATAAAGGCCAGGAAAATGTCTTTTACGTTATTTTAGAACGAAAAAACGCCTTTCTAGGCTATAAAACAAAAAATTTCAAAAAGTCAAAATATTGACATTTTTTTAAAGGGGTTAACCCATGGTTTTGGTCCAAAAATGGCCATTTTCCCAATTTTTTTTTTTAGGCAATCTAGGCAAGGAAAATGTCTTTTACGTTATTCTAGAACCAAAAAACGCCTTTCTAGGCTATAAAAAAAACAAGTTAAAAAAGTCGACAAATTTGACATTTTTCCAAAGTGGTTAACCCACGGTTTTCGTCCAAAAATTGCCATTTTTCCAACTTTTTTTTTTAGGCCATATAGGCCAGGAAAATGTCTTTTACGTTATTTTAGAACGAAAAAACGCCTTTCTAGGATATAAAAAAAAAAGTTCAAAAACTCGAAATATTGACATTCTTTTAAAGGGGTTAACCCATGGTTTTGGTCAAAAAATTGCCATTTTTCCAACTTTTTGTTTTAGGCAATATACGCCAGGAAAATGTCTTTTACGATATTCTAGAACCAAAAAACGTATTTTTAGGCTATAAAAGAAACAAGTTCAAAAAGTCAAAAAATTGACATTTTTCCAAAGGGGTTAACCTATGGTTTTGGTCCAAAAAGGCCATTTTTCTAAGCATTTTTTTAAAGTAATATAGACCAGGAAAATGTCTTTTACGTTATTCTAAAACAAAAAAGCGCATTTGTAGGCGATAAAAAAAACAAGTTCAAAAAGTCGAAAAAATTGACGTTTTTTCCAAAGGGGTTAACCCATGGTTTTGGCCCAAAAATGGCCATTTTGCTAACTATTTTTTTAAAATAATATAGGCTAAGAAAAGGTCTTTTACGTTATTGTAGAACCAAAAAACTCGTTCCTACGCTATTAAAACAACAAGTTCAAAAAGTCGAAAAATTGACATTTTTCCAAATAGGTTAACCCATGGTTTTGGGCCAAAAATGGCCATTTTTCCAACTTTTTTTTTTAGGCAATATAGACCAAGAAAATGTCTTTTACGTTATTCTAGGACGAGAAAACGCCTTTCTGGCTATAAAAACAACAAGTTCAAAAAGTCGAAAAATTGACATTTTTTCCAAAGGCGTTAACCCATGGTTTTGGTCCAAAGATGGCCATTTTACCAATTTTTTTTTTTTAAACAATATAAGGCAGGAAAATGTCTTTTACGATATTCTAGAACGAAAAAACGCCCATCTAGGCTATAAAAACAACAAGTTTAAAAAGTCGAAAAATTGACATTTTTCCGAGGGGGTTAACCCATGGTTTTGCTCCAAAAATGGCCATTTTTCCAACTTTTTTTTTTAGCAATATAAGCCAGGAAAACGTCTTTTGCGATATTTTAGAACCAAAAACCGCCTTTCTAGGCTATAAAAACAAGAAGTTCAAACAGTCGAAAAATTGACATTTTTCCAAAGGGGTTAACCCATGGTTTTCGTCCAAAAATGGTCATTTTTCCAACTTTTTTTTTTAGGCAATATAAGCCAGGAAAATGTCTTTTACGATACTCTAGAACGAAAAAACGCCTTTCTAGTCTATAAAAACAACAAGTTCAAAAAGTCGAAAAATTGACATTTTTCCAAAGGGGTTAACCCATGGTTTTGGTCCAAAAATGGCCATTTTTCCAATTTTTTTTTTTTAAGCAATATAGGCCAGGAAAATGTCTTTTACGTTATTCTATAACGAAAAAACGCGTTTCTAAGCAATAAAAACAAGAAGTTCAAAAAGTCGAAAAATTGAAATTTTTGCAAAGGGGTTAACCCATGGTTTTGGTCCAAAAATGGCCATTTTTCCAATTTTTTTTTTAGGCAATAGAGGCCAAGAGAATGTCTTTTACGTTATTCTAGAACGAAAAAACGCATTTCTAGGCTATAAAAACAACAAGTTCAAAAAGTCGAAAAATTGACATTTTTTCAAAGGGGTTAACCCATGGTTTTGGTCCAAAAATGGCCATTTTTCCAATTTTTTTTTTTAGGCAATATAAGCCAAGAAAATGTCTTTTACGATATTCTAGAACCGAAAAACGCCTTTCTAGGCTATAAAAACAACAAGTTCAAAAACTCAAAAAATTGACATTTTTCCAAAGGGGTTAACCCATGGTTTTGGTCCAAAAATGGCCATTTTTCCAAATTTTTTTTTTCGGCAATATAAGCCAGGAAAATGTTTTTTACGATATTCTAGAACCAATAAACGCCTTTCTAGGCTATAAAAACAACAAGTTCAAAAAGTCAAAAAATTGACATTTTTGCAAAGGGGTTAACCCATGGTTTTGGTCGAAAAATGGCCATTTTTCCAATTTTTTTTTTTAGGCAATAGAGGCCAAGAGAATGTCTTTTACGTTATTCTAGAACGAAAAAACGCATTTCTAGGCTATAAAAACAACAAGTTCAAAAAGTCGAAAAATTGACATTTTTTCAAAGGGGTTAACCCATGGCAAAATTGTCCTAAAAATTGCCATTTTTCCAACTTTTTTTTTTAGCCAATATAGGCCAAGAAAATGTGTTTTACGTTATTCTAGAACCAGAAAATAAATTTCTAGGCTGTAAAAACAACAAGTTTAAAAAGTCGAAAATTTGACATTTTTCCAAACGGGTTAACCCATGGTTTTCGTCCCAAAACTGGTCATTTTTCCAATTTTTTTTTAGCCAATAGAGGCCAGGAAAACGTCTTTTACGTTGTTCTAGAACAAAAAAAAAAAATTCTAGTCTTAAAAAACAAGAAGTTCAAAAAGTCGAAAAATTGACATTTTTCCAAAGGGGTTAACTCATCGTTTTGGCCCAAAAATCGCCATGTTTCCAACTTTTTTTTTAGGCAATATAGGCCAGGAAAATGTTTTTTACGTCATTTTAGAACGAAAAAACGCATTTCTACGCTATAAAAACAACAAGTCAAAAAAGTCAAAAAATTGACATTTCTCCCAAGGGTTAACCCGTGGTTTTTGTCCAGAAATGGCCATTTTTCAAACTTTTTTTTTAAAGTAATATAGGCGAAGAAAATGTCTTTTACGTTATTCTAGAACGAAAAAACGCTTTTCTAGGCTATAAAAACAACAAGTTCAAAAAGTCGAAAAATTCACATTTTTCCAAAGGGGTTAACCCATGGTTTTGGTCCAAAAATGGCCATTTTTCCAGCTTTTTTTTTTAGGCAATATAAGCCAGGAAAATGTCTTTTACGATATTCTAGAACCAAAAAACGCCTTTCTAGGCTTTCAAAACAACAAGTTCAAAAAGTCGAAAAACTGACATTATTCCAAAGGGGTTAACCCATGGTTTTGGTCCAAAAATAGTCATTGTTCTAAGTTTTTTTTTTTTTGCAATAAAAGCCAGGAAAATGTCTTTTACGATATTCTAGAACAAAAAAACGCCTTTCTAGTCTATAAAAACAACAAGTTCAAAACGTCGAAAAATTGACATTTTTCCAAAGGGTTTAACCCATGGTTTTGTCCAAAAATGGCCATTTTTCCAAATTTTTTTTTTTCGGCAATATAAGCCAGGAAAATGTCTTTTACGATATTCTAGAACCAATAAACGCCTTTCTAGGCTATAAAAACAACAAGTTCAAAAAGTCGAAAATTTGACATTTTTCCAAAGGGGTTAACCCATGGTTTTGCTCCAAAAATGGCCATTTTTCCAATTTTTTTTTAGCCAATATATGCCAGGAAAATGTCTTTTACGTTATTCTAGAACAAAAAAACGCATTTCTAGGCTTAAAAAACAAGAAGTTCAAAAAGTCGAAAAATTCACATTTTTCCAAAGGGGTTAAGCCATTGTTTTGGTCCAAAAATGGCCATTTTTCCAACTTTTTTTTTAGGCAATATAAGCCAAGAAAATGTCTTTTACGATATTCTAAAACCAAAAAACCCCTTTCTAGGCTATAAAAACAACAAGTTCAAAAAGTCAAATAAATTGACATTTTTGCAAAGGGGTTAACCCATGGTTTTGGTCGAAAAATGGCCATTTTTTCAACTTTTTTTTTTAGGCAATATAAGCCAAGAAAATGTCTTTTACGATATTCTAGAACCAAAAAACGCCTTTCTAGGCTATAAAAACAACAAGTTCAAAAAGTCGGGACTGACATTTTTCCAAAGGGGTTAACCCATGGTTTTGGTCCAAAAATGGCCATTTTTCCAACTTTTTTTTTTAGGCAATATAAGCCAGGAAAATGTCTTTTACGATATTCTAGAACCAAAAAACGCCTTTCTAGGCTATAAAAACAAGAAGTTCAAATAGTCGAAAAATTGACATTTTTCCAAAGGGGTTAACCCATGGTTTTGGTCCAAAAATGGTCATTTTTCCAACTTTTTTTTTAGGCAATATAAGCCGGGAAAATGTCTTTTACGATATTCCGGAAGGAAAAAACGCCTTTCTAGGCTATGAAAACAAGAAGTTTAAAAAGTCGAAATATTGACATTTTTTTAAAGGGGTTAACCCATGGTTTTCGTCCAAAAATGGTCATTTTTCCAACTTTTTTTTTTAGGCAATATAAGCCAGGAAAATGTCTTTTACGATATTCTAGAACCAAAAAACGCCTTTCTAGGCTATAAAAACAAGAAGTTCAAATAGTCGAAAAATTGACATTTTTCCAAAGGGGTTAACCCATGGTTTTGGTCCAAAAATGGTCATTTTTCCAACTTTTTTTTTAGGCAATATAAGCCAGGAAAATGTCTTTTACGATATTCCGGAAGGAAAAAACGCCTTTCTAGTCTATAAAAACTACAAGTTCAAAAAGTCGAAAAATTGACATTTTTCCAAGGAGGTTAACCCATGGTTTTTCTCCAAAAATGGCCATTTTTCCAACTTTTTTTTTTAGGCAATATAAGCCAGGAAAATGTCTTTTACAACATTCTAGACCCAAAAAACGCCTTTCTAGGCTATGAAAACAAGAAGTTTAAAAAGTCGAAATATTGACATTTTTTTAAAGGGGTTAACCCATGGTTTTCGTCCAAAAATGGTCATTTTTCCAACTTTTTTTTTTAGGCAATATAAGCCAGGAAAATGTCTTTTACGATATTCTAGAACCAAAAAACGCCTTTCTAGGCTATAAAAACAAGAAGTTTAAATAGTCGAAAAATTGACATTTTTCCAAAGGGGTTAACCCATGGTTTTGGTCCAAAAATGGTCATTTTTCCAACTTTTTTTTTAGGCAATATAAGCCAGGAAAATGTTTTTACGTTATTCTAGAACGAAAAAACGCATCTCTACGCTATAAAAACAACAAGTCCAAAAAGTCGAAAAATTGACATTTTTCCCAAGGGGGTTAACCCATGGTTTTTGTAAGAAAATGGCCATTTTTCCAACTTTTTGTTTTAAGTAATATAGGGCAAGAAAATGTCTTTTACGTTATTCTAGAACAAAAAAACGCATTTCTAGGCTTAAAAAACAAGAAGTTCAAAAACTCGAAAAATTGACATTTTTCCAAAGGGGTTAACCCATGGTTTTGGTCCCAAAATGGTCATTTTTCCAACTTTTTTTTTTAGGCAATATAAGCGAGGAAAATATCTTTTACGATATTCTAGAACCAAAAAACGCCTTTCTAGTCTATAAAAACAACAAGTTCAAAAAGTCGAAAAATTCACATTTTTCCAAAGGGGTTAACCCATGGTTTTGGTCCAAAAATGGCCATTTTTCCAATTTTTTTTTTTAGGCAACATAGGCCAGGAAAATGTCTTTTACGTTATTCTAGAACGAAAAAACGCATTTCTAGGCTATAAAAACAAGAAGCTTAAAAAGTCGAAAAATTGACATTTTTCTATAGGGGTTAACCCACGGTTTTGATCCAAAACTGGCCATTTTTCAACTTTTTTTTAGGTAATAGAGGCCAGGAAAATGTCTTTTACGTTATTTTAGAACAAAAAAACACATTTCTAGGCTATAAAAACAAGAAGTTCAAAAAGTCGAAAAATTGACATTTTTCCAAAGGGGTTAACTCATGGTTTTCCAAAAATGGTTATTTTTCCAACTTTTTTTTTTTAGGCAATATAGGCCAGGAAAATGTCTTTTACGATATTCTAGAACGAAAAAACGCGTTTCTAGGCTAAAAAAAACAACAAGTTCAAAAAGTCGAAAAATTGACATTTTTCCAAATGGGTTAACCCATGGTTTTTGTCCAAAAATGGCCATTTTTCCAACTTTTTTTTAATACAATATAAACCAGGAAAATGTCTTTTACGAGATTCTAGAAAGAAAAAACGGCTTTCTAGGCTATAAAAACAAGAAGTTGAAAAAGCCAAAAAATTGAGATTTTTCCAAAGGGGTTAACCCATGGTTTTGGTCCAAAATTGGCCATTTTTCCATGTTTTTTTTAGTAATCTAGGCCAGGAAGATGTGTTTTATAATATTCTAGAGCGAAAAATTGCCTTTCTAGGCTATAAAAACATGAAGGTGACGAAGTCTAAAAATTTAGATTTTTCCAAAGGGGTTAGTCCAGGGTTTTTGTCCAAAATTGCCCATTTTCTTATCTTGTTTTTTAGGCAATCTAGGCCAGGAAAAGGTGTTTTACGATATTCTTGAACCAAAAAACGCTTTTCTAGGCTATAAAAACTAGAAGTTGAAAAAGTCGAAAAATTGACATTTTTCCATGGTTTTGGTCCGAAATTGGCCATTTTGCCATCTTTTTTTTATAGGCAATCTAGGCCAGAAAAATGTTTTTTTAGAGAGAAAAAACGCTTTTCTAGGCTAAAAAAACAAGAAGTTGAAAAAGTCGAAAAATTGAGATTCCATAACCGCCCAAAGGAAGACAGCTGCATGGTCACAGGTTACTCATGCACATGGATTCCTCGGGGCTTGGTTATATCATGGTTCCATTGTACACACATACCAGCTTTTTAAATTTTGTTTCTGTATTTACTCAGACTAGCTATCATGGATTTTCTAAATGGCTTAAGTCACCCCATGTAAAGGAATCCAAGAGAGTCTTGGATTCTGAATACCATGGCCTGGATTCCGGATAGGATTCCAGTTACCGAATCCGGATTGTTTGTCAAAGGTATTTTGATTCTGGATTCCAATTTTTACTAGGATTCCAGATTCCTTGTGCTCTATTCTGGATTCCAAAGTCCAGGATTCCAGATTCCACTAGCTAAATATTACATATTCGGATTCCACAAGCAAAAAATTTACCAGATACCAGATTCTGAATTCGGGATTCCCTTAAGATAAATATGTTTTGTATGCCTTAATTAAAGATGAGAAGAACTAAAATGATAAACATTGTTGACATTTCTTTTATTTCTTTTCATACAAAGGAGATAATTATTTACAAATAAAATCTGACAATTCGAGCATTGAACTTGTCTTTCTAAACCTTAATACAATAGAACACTGACTGAAAGAGTTGCATGTTAATGTGTCTGATCTTCACAAGGATACCAGGAGTGTCTGAACAAATTCTTTGTCTGTGACACAATTCAATTAACTTCAAGAAGACTTTGTAACAGATTCTTGTAGCTTACTAATCGAGGTAAATCCTTGGGACCAATTCGTTGCTGAAAAGAATGACAAATGCGTAAGGAAACAATAGTTGCAACAAAAAAACTCTCATAATTTTACTCTAAAAGCCAATTAAATGTGTAAAAGAGACATTTCTTAAGAAAATTCTATACAAAGAAAAACAATGTCAACTTACCGAAGATTTTGGATCTGGAGCAGCAGCGGGGACAAATTTCTGTGAAGAAACTGAGAAAGGGAGAAACAACTCTTTACAATTGCGAACGTTTGGAAATAATGAATTTGAAGGATTTTAATACTTCAAGGATAACTTTTTCCTGACTATCGAATCCTGTAAGCCCCAATATCCACATACAAATTCTCCACACTACTGACCTTCATACATTTCCTTAAAGAATCAGATGAGAGAATTTGATATAAAGATCAAAGCATTTTCCCCTTAGTGATCAGTTTATCAATTCTCATGGCCTTTTGTCTTGATTTTGCCGGGAGAAAATTGATGTTGATCATTCTGGGGTGTTGCTGAATGCAGAACGAAGAATTTTATCTCACCTGGGGAATCTCTCCAATTCAGTAATTTCAAGAACTGTTCATAGTTAGCTTCATCTCGTTCGTTTCTTTCAACTTTTTCCATGAGTGCCTGTAGCAAGTCGTTCTTGGCTGGCACATTGAACCGTCTACAAGTGTTGTACAGTTCTTGAAGTGAAAGAAATCCAGTGCTGTGGAAAAGAAAAAAGTGTTTAAAATCAGGTTATGTTAATAATCCAGGAGACTCCAGATTTTGGACCATATTTCCAGGTCTCTATATTAGAGTCTGATATCTCCCGGATAAGCGTCAAAGTTGCTATTTCTTGTAGACTCAACTTTCCAACCGTAAAATTTCAAATATTTTGTGTTGTTTGAGCTACTGTTAACATGGAAGGTTTCGTCATAAATTTTGGTATGCCACTGTAATTTAAGCAATAATATGAACTGTTGATGTGCTATATACGTCAATGGGAATCAACAAGCATTTTTGGCACAAATGTCGTCATTTGTCATGCGGTATGACATCATCTAACATTCCTTCCCTATCAATTCTCAATATTTGATGACATGGCAGGTTGACAGCCCTGAAAAGTGATCAAATGGTCATTTAATATATCCACATCCACTTTATGTAGGTTCAATGGATATTCCAATGGGGATTGGAGCTTACAAAATGCCAGGGGATTAAAATATTTCACTCAATCCCCAGCAACGCAGTTTTATTAAAAACTAACCTCTTTCTTCATTTGATGTAAAATAAGTTTGCATAATGACAGAATGGGAAACTGCCAGAAAATGTTTTCTTACAAACCATGCTCACTCACCCAAGGACATCCTCGTGTCTACAAGAGTCCATCATGTTGGAGAAGTCCTCAAAGTTTGCTTTTCTAAGCTGTTCTTGGATTCTAACAATCAACATCTGGAGATCATCTTCTTCTTCCTGAGAAGCATTAAAACATGCAGTGATTAATAATCATCAGTTATTACGAACTATCCTGAGGGGGGGGAGGGTGTTACTTAACAAACTTTTATACGCGGAGTTTCTGCCCCGAGGTCCAACAACTTACCCTTTTAAATACCACTTTTGGTGGCCCCTTTCTTACACCTTCAATTGACAACTGGTACCCCTTTCACTTAGGAAGTCTGCATCCCTTTTAACTACTGTAAGTGGTCTGTCTTCAAAATATAAGAAAATCACCAAACCAGAGTGTTTTCTCAACTTTTTCTTGGTCAATTATTAAATAATGCATCCAAGGGCCATTTGCGCCTTTCTACAGACCAAAATGACAGATTTGCCCACCCTTTCATAAATTTTAACTGGCAAAATCATGATCCTTTATTATACCTAAAGACTGAAAAAGTTACCCCTTTTGAACAGAGTCTCCTTGTATAGGCCATTATGGGGAGTAACCCCGCCCCCCTCCCCCCGCCCCCTGTGAATTACCAACTATACTCAGAAGTCATTAACCCATTAAATTCAAAAGTGACCAACATCAACTTTCTCCTGAAAATATCAGTACATATTGAAGAGGAATGGTAACAAGAATGAATCAAATGATCACCAACAAAGGGAAAATGCTCTGATCCTTTATCAAATTCTCTCAACTAATTCTGTAAGGAAATGTATGTAGATCAGTCCGGAGAATTTGTATGTGGATCTTTGGGCTTAATAAAGGGTTAACCATTGTTGTTCATCTCACCATAGAATCTCCAAAGTGTCTGGATACTGTCAGTTGTTCATGAATTGTCAGCAAGCCTTCTCCGTAATGCTGAAGAATTTCCCTGTCAAAGAAATATAAGTTTGTTTGTATTGCTCATAAATGGGAAAAGACAAATATATCAAAGTAATCCACAATCTATTAAAATATGTTAGTATTAAAAGAATAGCACATTTCAAGAAAATTTATGACATCATTAATTTAGATACTGGTAATTATTATTTATTATAACTGACAATTAAAACAAAATTAAAGATAAAAAGGAAAGACAGTTTAAAAGGTTTCAAGGACTATGTCTGGTGATTGCTTACAAGTGCAAAACAAATCTACTGTCTTTTAATTATTTTTCATCTTTAAAATAATTTGTATCTTACTCTGAAGTTATTTGTGTTCAAAAGTTACCTAAATCTACTGGCAGGTATTTTGCCAGAGTTGTCTTGATCAAATCTCTGGAACTCTGATTTAACTTCCTCATATTTGCTTTCTAGGATTTGTTTGAGTTTGGGGAGGATGAACTGAATATTGGCCTGAGGAAATTCAGATGAATGTTTCTCCATGTACATGACGGCATACTCGTCAGCGTCAATTAGGATGAACTTATATTTATGGAACTCCACATTTGCGCCAATGTACAAGTCCTGCATGAAAATAAGACAAACAAACAAACAAAAGACAATCACAACTTGCATCATTAAAATAATAATCAGGATTTGGTGTCTTTATACTTTTTTTTACCAAAAATGCAGCCCTTAGCCCTGGCAATAACTAGAACATGGAATAAACACGAGAATAGTCTAGAATAGGTTATCATCTGTGGAAATTAATCATTATAGTTATATTTTAGAGTTTCTGGTTCATAGTCTGAGATATGGTGGGTATTCTTCGTACCTTGTCTAGACTAGGGTACTAACAGACTGCAGTTGAGCATTATATTGCGTAGGCTTTGGGTTCCAGGGTCCAATCAGCACACCCTCTTATAAAAATCCAGAGACCCCCAGAACCAATCTTAAAAAATCTTTATTCCTTTTTTCAGAAACAAGAATGAAAAGAAGACTACACAAAAATAGAAGACTTTACTTACTGGAGCAAAAAAGTAGTTGACATCATCAGGTTTCTTGATTCTTCCCCTCTCCAAAAACTTTCCGCCAAGTATTCCAGAATTCCTCTGGGGTGGCTCAAACACAAGGATTGTGTCATCAGAGAGGAAATATGAAATAATGAACCTACAATAAAAAATGTGCTGTTATTCCTTTATAACCAAAAGTCAGGCTTAGGTCATAGCTCACACAAGCCACTGCACCACTCAAGCGATCAAACAGGAGACTTTTGTTGTGAAGAATCTCTGTGGTAGAAGCAACTTGGAACATTGTGGAAAGTATGAAACTCTGTCGTGAAAAAATTGTCATAAAATAGGCGATGATATAAACTTGCAAACCCATACATGCTATTATAGTACAAATGTATGTACCAGTGAGTTCTTGCCACAAAACACATAAAAGAGGTTTTACAGAAAGTGCTCAAATTGTACCCACAATTCAAGCAAGACGCCTTAATTTACTGCTTACCTTCTATCCATATCAATGGGGCGTGTTGTGTCAAGACGGGCAACAAAGCGAAGAACATTGCTTTCCAGGCCATGTCTGCAAGACAAATACCAATAGGGTGGGGATGACCTTTCAAATAAAAGTTACTGAGAGCAGAACATTCCTGCATAGATTTTAGGTATGCTGTAGGAAGCAAGAGGTGAATTTAACTTTTCAAAGTTTGTGGACAAAATCCTAAAGCATAGCTATTCCAATGACAGCTGTTCAGCAACGCAGTACAATCATAATTACTTTCCAGAATTTAACAACTGAAATTAAGCATTTTTTTAACTTGAATGGGGGGTGGGGGATGGGGGATGGGGAGAAGTTGTTGTTAAAAAAAAATTTAGACTCGATTAAATGGATCCCTAATCTTTTGACATTCAGCATTGGTTTACAGCAGTTGACCTGACTCAGTCCAGGTTTTATTGACATCTTAGTATTGGGTCACTCTGGGGAGTAAAGAGGTTAACTTCGTACCTATCCTTCTCCATGAATTTCTTGAAATCCCTGCGAGGAGGCTTAGGCCGAAGGCTGAGGCATGAGGCAAGGGAGTCTTCTTCAGAGCCAAATCCATTGTAAGGTGGCATTTCACGTGGTGGGAAAGGTTCTGGGTCAGCTTTGTAGTTGATGCTGTCAAAATTATCTATGGGTTAAAAAATTAAATAATAAGATTTGCGTTGGTGTCATAGTTCTTGTTCTATTAACTTCACCAGGCTTTACATAAACTACACTACTGCAGCTGACTACAGCTGAACCGAAAAATTCCTATAAAAATCTTGTACCACTACCCACCAATGTGTACATTTCCTTTCATCTAATCCTAAACTCTTTCATTTCCCACCAAAATGAAGCCCAGCTACTAAAATGCCCACCAAAGGACAAAAAACTACAAGGCAAGAAAAGCAAAAGAAGAGAGGAAAAGACAAACAAAAACAAACTGTTGTGTCATTTTTAATCTTAATCATTTTTTTTATCTCGAAATTTCTCTTTCTGCACATGCCCAAACTTCAGAGACTAATATTTTGCATCTGGATCAGAAGGCTGTGAAGTGTATAACCTGTAAACGGTGTTTTGTCAAGTTTCAGCTCTTTATAAATCAGCTCAACTAGCTTCAAAATGATATAATGGGTTAAAAAAAACCAGTCCAGATCAATTTGAGTCAACTTACCAATCCCATATTTTGACTTGTAGTATTCCTTTGTAAACTCATCACAGTCACAGATAAGCAGTTTGCGGCCCCAAATGTTGATAACAGAGCCTATAGTAAGGTCACTGTCGTGATAATAATCTGTATGAACTGCACCAGTCTGATAAGTAAAAAATAAACATAATTAGCTAACCATATTGCCAGCAGTTAACCTTTTCTAGGTTGTTATAAATTCAAAAAGTTTTTCAAATTATTTTCCAACTGCATGATGAAGACATGCAACACATTAAAGCACATTATAAGTCTTAAAAGTTAAGGGTATTGTGATCCTTTAAAAATCACCATTGACAACATTCTACCAAAACAACAACATGCAAGCACCTAACCTTCAGGCTATCTAAAATCCATCTTCCTCCATGTCCCATGGGTCCAAAAACATTCAACACTGTTCGTCCAGTTATCTCTCCTGGCTGGCGCAATGCTGCAGGCTCCTGATTTAAAGAAGAAGTAATTATCTCATTTAATGAGATAACATCAAAAAAGTGCAGGCACAAATAACCCTGACTTACCATATTTCCTTGAATAATAGCCATCCCTCAATCACAATTGCCTCCCTCAAATAATTGCCTCCCTTTCGTAAAAATATTTAAAATAATCAACTCCCTCAATTAATCAGCACTCCCCCCCCCACCCCTCACCCCAACCCCTCTTGTGATCTTCTGTTACTTTTAACCAGCAAAACTGATCAGTGATGATTCAAGTTCTGATGCTGAGGATATTGACATTGAAAATTGGTCAAGGAACTGAATTTGGAACACTGAAAGGACCTTAACAGCCCATGCTTGGCTTATTTGATGTGATTATTTTTGGGATTAAATGGCATAATAAAACAAAAATATTTAAGGGACAATTTCCATTGAGCAATATTTGAAATATTCACCTCCCTCAAATAATCGCACCCGTTTTGTGCAAAAAGTAAAATCGCTCCTGGCTATCTTTCAAGAAATTATGGCAAATTCACGAAATTGTTAATAGAAGGATCAAGAACCTTTGGTAATCTTGCACGCCTTAGGAACATTGGCACAGCGTCACGGCCACTGTTGTTTGGAATCCTCTCACATATCTCTACAGTGTCATCAGCAAGGAAGTAATGCAATTCCATTTCACGAGCATCACCAAACATGCTATAAATATTAAAAAGAGAAATTATCAGCATATCATGGTGATTGAACAATACGACACAATATTGAAGTGTACGAGCTACAGAAAAGGACGACTGTAATGACTAATGAAACAAATCTATTAATAGTGACCTTAAGATACAGCGTTTCAGCCTACAGGTAAGGGTAAGCCAACATGTTTACCCCATAGTTTTATAAAAGGCAACCATTTTTTTCCAGATGTGATAATGGCATAACCATTCTACTCGGTAGCCTACCCATTTCTTGCAGGTAAGAGGCAATCTACCCGTATTTATGGCTACGTGTACGGCTAATTTACGTGTACCCCTACACAGAAACAGTGTATCTTAAGGTCTCTAATTTTTAATCACTTCTTCACTGGTAGTAAAGACCTGAGTAAGTCATTATGTGTGGTTAAATTGGCATTTTGGGGAGGAAGTTGATTTAATGAACGGCAGTACTGTTTTTGTCACTGTTTCAAATGTTAGAATATTACAGACAGCGTAAAATCAGACTTACCTGTCAGAGTCATCCCACAAACAATAAAATCGCAGCACGTTTCGATCAAATTGAAGAAACTGTTTAAGGGTATCCTCTTTTTCATAGGGTCGCAAAGGCTGCATGCTCTCAACCAACTAGAGAAAATAACACATTTCAGGCAAACGTATTGACCTTAGAGACAAAGTAGCCTGTGCCACTGACAAAACCAAACCTCTCTCTCTGGCTCCGTAGGGACAGGTAGGAGAGAACCCTGGGAATGAGGTTGGGGTTAGATTACATCTATGACACAGGCTAAGACAAAGAGACAAGGAACAAAAAAATTTTATCTTTACCTCAGTCAAGTTGTAACTTGGGTATGATCATGCGATTAATTTATTACCTTAACAATCAATACCCCCCCTTCCCCGCTCCCCCCCAAAAAAGGAAACTAAATCAGACAAGACTTAGTTTGCTTGCTGAGAAGTTGATAATATCTCAACAAAACAATAGAAAAGTGAGGACTGGTGCATCACCATCATCCCACTGAGAACATAAATTAACATCGTTTGCTATGGAAAGTAAGCATAAGTCAACTGTTTAATGTCAATTTAACAAACCTTCTTACGATGGCCAGTGTAAGGATCACTTGGAATACCCTCTGGGTTGTTGATTCGAACTCCAAGTTTGCGGAGAAAATTGTGAGTGAAATCATCACATCCCTGTCAACAAATCAAGGTAGTTACATTAAGTTTTGTCAGCTTTTGTAAAAACAAAATCATATCATTTTTCCTTCAAGTTACACCAATACTTACAGTGATCTTAAATGTGCGGGAATACAATGTGATTTCTTGACCAACATTGAAGTTTTCCACGGTATAAAACTGTTCATCATTTGGTGGAGGAAGTGGAATACGATGACGACGAATCAAGGTTCCTGTTGGTGACAGTCAGTTTATCAGTTATTACATAGAGGATATTACACAGTGGCGAGAAGATATGAATTTTACGTTCGAGTGAGATATTGTTCTTGCCACGAGAACATAAAATTCATATCTTCGAGCCAACGTGTAATGTTCTTTTTATTATATGGAGAAACCAATTTAACAAAAGCAAAAGGCGGGAATCGTGACGTCATTGAACGATACGACTCTCACAAAGGTGACATACGGAAAATACGCCACTCGGGTCCCGGATGAAGTGGCGTATGGAATCTACGAGTGGTTTAGTTCCCAGTAAAACACTCTCCTCCATATAATAATGTGTGATATGCAAGGGCCTGGCCCCCCTTTTGTGGTTTATTTCAGCAATACATGTTAAAATAGAATCCATGCATTTGCTAAATTTAAGCGTGCAGAATGCACTTGATTGCATCTCAGCTTCTTAAAATCTTATTGAGCAATCACTTCAATCTCAAAAATTTCCCTGGAGGAACATGTGCCCGAAACTCCCTCATAAAAAGTGTGCCGTTCACAGTACCGATGGGCGCTATGGTGCCCATATTGCCACTGTATACTAAATCTATAGGCCCCCTCACAAAATCCTCCGTCCGCTCCTGATATGTTCTCTAGATGTAATATGATAATGATGGACCGGTAAATCACACATACTACAGTATTAATATCATTCATACCCTGGGGAATTCCACTATTCTCGACTTTGGGTTCAATCACTTGAATGCTATCATCTTCCAAATAAAAGTAAATTTTGCACCTAAAGTAAGCAGAGATAAAAAAAATTAGGTTCAAAATACATTATTTTGTTGTTAGAACCTGACAGAATGGTAGGAAACAAACAAACAAATAACAATTTAGTGGTCACACATCCACCAAAAGGTTCTTTCACTTCCATTCTGGTTGGAATTTGATTTTCAAAGTGTTGGTTTTTTTAGGTGAGGGAAAAACTGGAGGACTTGGAGATAAACCTCCTGGAGAAAGGGCAAGGACTAACGACGAACTTCACCCACATATGGTGAGTCTGTGGTTCAACCCCAGGCAGACAGGCCACATTAGTGAGAGGTAAGTGACTTCATCACTGCGCTACATGTCCTTGCCTCCATAAGAATGAGTTACCCTTTGCATTTCAAATTTTACTCACAGGGCTCAAAAAAGTCCTTTCAGGTTGAGTATAGCATGGGACAAGTAGATTTCCATTCCAAGTAAGCAACTTTACTTACTTGCTCGCCTGATGGGCAAAGCCTAAGGCAAATTATATCATAACTAAAAAGTACAGTAAGACAAGCGCTAGCATTTGACAGGAGCTTGTCAACAGGGCAAAAATGAATTTAAATTTTACTCAAGCTTGTACTAAATCAAGGAAATATGGCAAACCTTCTGATTCTGTACTGTTCTTCTCTTTTCTCGTGTACAGCTTCTTGAAAGTAGGCATCAAAACATAAGACCTGTATAACAATATAAGCAAGAAAATTCATAAGCTGTCAAGCTTCATAGAGCCATGACTTTATGGGCGTCAAAAGCCTCAATACTTTTCGAGCTACACAGGAATTAAAAAATGAACATAATAGAACAATCCATAGTGTCCACCCGTTTAACCATTCAGTCTTCAAATCTCTGGCCAGTACAACCCTGAGTGGAGTATTCTCATATCTAAGGATGCCCCCTGCCCTCACCTGAGAGGGTTCAGGCCATTTACCAGTGCCTGTAGCACAGTGGGTCTCTATGTTTGCACTTGAGCATCTCATGAATGTACAAGATAGGCCTGTTTTAAACGCTACACATCAAATGTGCCGGGTCTACACTGTAATGCAAATGAGTGAAAAATAATAAATTAATCTTATTATCATGAAATTTGGCACATGCGAAGTTCAATGTTTCAAGCAGACCTAAGGTAAAGGTAAGGTGCACATGAGCCAAAGGCGCAAATGGTCAGAGCTTATCCCATTTTCCTTCGCCGTAAGCATGCCTAGAAATATTGCTACTCCCCGGCCCCCTGGGCGGGATACTAGTCCATCACAGGGTTATCCCCAGCAGTATGTCGCCAGCACCCATTTATAAACCTGGGTGAAGGAAGACAAAATGGAGTAAAATTCCTCGTCTAAAGAAACAACACGACAGGCAAGGCTTGAACCCCGGACCTAAAACCTAAACTACTTTGTCATTAAATCACTTCTTATAAGCTTCACCTGTCTATCAAATGCAACCCATGCTGGTGCCTCTCCTCCGATCCCTTTTGGATAAGCACTGTGTCTCGGTTTCAGCTTTTGTCCTGGTAAAGGATCGCCACCTAAATAGAAATAGATGAACGAGAAAAGTAAGATTTTCCCTTAAGTTTTACTATTACACTTAACTTATAAAGATGTAAATAATTAAGCTTAAGCTTAAGCTTATTTAAAGTTTCGCTAAAAACAAAATTCCAGTTAACCGTTATTGAAGTGAAATGAAAAGAAAAAACACAAAAAGAAACTAATAGCTGCATATGGCTTACCGATTCCACTTTTGTCTTCTCCAACATACACAGATACATCATTCCGGTAATCAAATTGATGTGACTTGTGAAATTTTGTTTTTCCAATCTGTCGAGAGAAAGAGTCGATTCAGAAAAGTTTCACGACCAAACGTTGCGTTGATCGAATTTGAATCAGACCCAACACTTCCTACCTTTCTGTCAAAAACTTGACCTGGAAGAAAAGGAAGAGCCATGACAATTCTTGGAGCAAAATCCTCTCTGTTTCTCTGATGGTTGCTTTTATTCTAATTCCAAGATGTCTGCCTTGTTGCTAATAAATGGCCGTCGCTATGATTTTGGGGTTAACCATGGCAACGTGTTCCAAATCTTACGTCAGTTTTGATTGGCTAAAAGCGTTCTATTTTTCATATTACACCAATCAGAGCAAAGAATAGAATATGGAATTTCTCCCGCGAACTGCATTTGTTTGTGGTTCCTGTTCGTTGAAGAAAGGCTTGACTTTCCGAGAGACAAATTATGTGATCGATGGTTTTCTTTCACAACATTAACCCTGGGGCTCGCGTCCAAGTAAAATGGCGAGGGGAAATTGAGGACGGAACTATCCGATACGTGGGGAAATTGGTGACTAAAGATGGCGATTGGGCTGGTCTTGAGCTAGACAATAGAGGTAGTGTTTAACAAGCTTATAAGTGGTGCTTCGATCTTTTTGAAAAATTTAAATCATTCGTAACAGGGAAAATGAATCAAGGTCAAGTTTATATCGATGTCTAAAGACTAAGTCTTCGGAGATGAACGTTAGACTGAAATGTCCTTGTGTGGGCAAGTACGTTGTTGGGGTCACAAGTACCAATGCCTCGTCTTTTAATCGTAGCTGATCGAAACAGTTGTTTGATTGTAAGGAATAAGCAAGAGGTCATTCTGTTTGAGTTCTCTAAAACCTTCTTATTTAAACCTATCAATATTTTTTACCTTCATTAAGCTTTTAAAAAGTATGAAATGCCAATTTGAAAATATATACAGCCCTGCAGCAAAAAATGCACCCTAGCCAGATAGTAGTGTGAATTGGTTGGTACGAGACATTACACTTGATCCAACGAGATTGAAGAAGTAATAATGATCTCGAGTCTAAGAAGCCGTAGACAGCTGTTTTTACTTTCTTAGTCTTCATCAGTAGAGAGCAGCTATGACTTAGGGCCGCGTCTTCCCACAAAAGCAATACCCTGGTGTAAGTCATCTGATGAACAGCTGGGGGAATATTGTAGTGTCTGTGAGGCTGAGTAACTTTCCGACAAGCGTAGTGGCCTTGAAACAGAGACATAGACAAAATGACAAAGACGGGTTGAAACTACTACTCTGACAGAAAAACAAAAATACAATATTGTTGTAGAATACCGACAGCGACATGGCTTCCTCCTCAATCTGCGAAACGACTTATTTTGGTATTGAGGCTAAGGACATTATGTAGCCCCCCTCAGGGGGCTCCATCTGTGACCGCCCCTTCTCCTCCTACCTCATAAAATTATATCCCGGCCAATCAAGTTTGTCTCTGAAATGAAGCCCCTTACATTCTGTAAGAATTTGCAGAATTGGCATCTAATATCTTTACAATTATCACATAACCCTAAAACTTAGAGTAGAAAACCAAAAAAACCGGTGAATTCAACACCATGCTGATGTTTTTTCTTTGCCATGATTTTCAGTTGGTAACACTAGCGGCCTGTACAAGGGCATCCAGTACTTTCACTGCAGAGATGGATATGGCATATTCACTCATGCAAGAAACATCAGATTTGTTCCAAGCAAAAGAAGGTAAGTAAAGCTTTGCAAACAAAGAAAACTACAAATTTTATTAATACCTAATTTTAAAATGAGCTTATCACAAGATGGTGTAGTTGATCTTATGGATAATAATTTCCTCATTACAGATTACATGATACCTACAGGCCAGTTTCTAAAACCTCCTTTGTAGACGAGACTCTCTTTGCTAGGACTGAAGGTACAGATACTATTTTTTCACATTTTCAATTTTCAATTCTCAATTCAGTAACAGCTAATAAGATCTAGCCACTTATTTTAAGACCCTGATGTATCTTCTGGCTGGGATTTCAAATCAACACCTCCTGCTCAACTAACAACCCTGCATGTGGATACAGATATACTTAAGTGTATCAATTCAACAGATTGTTTGCACTCACATGCACAGCAGCTATTTAAATTTGTTGGGATAAAAGGAAATGTTTGAATAACAAAAAATTCAACTGCCACCGGAGGTCTCAGCTAATTCTAATGATAAATTATTATAATCTTTTATCGCTTGATTGAAATATATGTTCACTTCCTCCTCAACAGTGACGCCAGTGAAAAGCTACTCTGATCCTGAGGTTATATCACACAAATACCTTAACAGAGTAAAGACATTGCTTGAAGGTCAGTTATTTTAACTTATTCTATTATTATTTGACTCCAGTTCTCTAACCACTCCATTATTAGCATTTAGTGACTTAACTCGCAAAATCCATTGTTAACAGTGCTCTTAGGACCGCCATGTAAATACCAGCATTGGCGAGGTTTTGTTTAACTTTTGAATTGCATATATCTTTATTTATCAATTTTAATTTGCAATAGGTGAAGACACTTGGTCTGATTTAAAGGCAATTAAGTTCAATAAAAGCCACTCGGTTGGAGCACACATCCCTTGTGCAACAAGCCAAAGAAGTCAATCAGCAATGGCAATGAACCCAAGGGAAGATAACAGCTGGAAGACGCCATTTATTTCCCCTTCTTCAATTCCTAACATCCACGTTCCACGGCCAATTCTCAGGCGAATGCTGAGAATGGAATACTTTGGTACAACAATACCAAGGCATTCTAGTCTCTCCTGATGAAGAAACATCTATATGTAACAACCCATGCTCACCAAAGGTTTTGAAGATATGTTCATGTTTTGGGTGAAGATTTAAGGCATGTTTTAGCAAAGTTTAGATACTAAATTTTTTATTTACTGAGATGTATTAGTTTCAACAGCAAGAGGTAGAGTCTTACCCTTTGAGACAGACACCAAAGGGAAATTTCTGATGCTCCCCCTGTTGTATGTTAAATCCATTTTCAGACCGTTCAGCCAGTATTCAACACCAGGAAAAGTGCATGTCTGATTAAATGAGCCGTGGCGCCAGCCTGGTTTGCTAGGCTAGTTTGCTTTGCCAAAATTGTGGCATTCTAATAAACTCAACAAAAACCAACTTTGTGTTTACAACCAGTCAGTGATTTGGCAGCAAATCTGGTGTAAACCAAGGATAAAAGTCACCTTAGCAAAGCCAACCAGACCAAAAAAAACAGGCCAGCATGGCTCATATAGTCACGCCCCAAAGATTTAGAATTTCCTTTGCTTGTTAGCCCTAGTTAATCGTATGAGACAAAGGAAATTCTAGTTTAACCTGAAAATGGATTTTTCTGACACCCATCTCTGCTATGTAAGGATATGATAAACATAATAAACCGTACCACAGAAAAACATTGTTCAGTATCTTCACTTCAGTTATGACTAAACTGTGGGATTTCAACCAATTATTATCCAAACACCAGATCCAATATAAAAACGGATAGACAATTCAAACTAATATATACTTAGTCCACAAATTATACCAAGTAGAAGCCATTATGCATCAATCCATCTTTTTTCCTGTCTCTTTCATATATTTTTATTGTTTATTTACATTTAAAAGTGTACGGAAAATTTAGTTTTAATTCTCAGATGCAGTTTTGTTACATTGAAACTTAATCATTAATCTATGATTTATTTGAGAGCCTCTTAATGTTTAAAGTTTTATCTGTGTTATACAATTTTATTGTTTATTTACATTTAAAAGTGTACGGAAAATTTAGTTTTAATTCAAAAGTTCATGAAACTAAGTTTCTTTATTTAATATATAATTGAAGTTACAGTTTCCCACAGAGAACAATGGAAAAAGTCACAGTCAAAAGTTCATGAAACTAAGTTTCTTTATTTAATATATAATTGAAGTTACAGTTTCCCACAGAGAACCTATCTTTATTTTATACATGTGAGGTGACTAGGAGGAGCTGTCTGTTTTGTATATGGACAAAAACTATGGAATAAAGTTTCTTATTAACCTATACATGGATAAAGATGTTTTTACTGTCTCTTTAAAAAGATGAAGCTTTGTTTATCATGGAAATGCCCTTAACTTTCAAGCTACTTTGCAGGCACTCCACTCAAGTGCAAACTAATGACAGAGCAGATTCAAGACTGCTGATTGTTTTTGAAAATGGTGCAAGATATTTAGCAATCTACAGAGAAAAACAATGCAATACCACAGGAACAAAATCTATTTCACCCTGGTTGTCACTTGCAAAGCAAATATAGCTTATAGCATCCATGTAAGAGTCTTGTGTCCAGTAAAATGAATGCAGACACAAGAAGAAGCACAAAAAAGGAAAAATATTAATCTTTGTGCTTGTCCTCTTCAAAGTGCTGAATTAAGGTTTTTATGCTTGCATTATGTTGACTTCCTACTCAAGTTTTGATTTTAAAATTTAATGTGAAAGCCTATAAAAGATGAGAAGTTTAACTGTACAAAAATATATCCTACAATAAAATACAAACATGAAAAAACAGTGTTAAACCTCAAGTCCCAGAGCTACCAGGTGTTGTGTTACTTGTTGATGTCACGCCAGATGTGGGTGTCTTTGGTGTACCTGGACTAGAGTTTCTCTGTTGTGTGACGCTTGAACCTGTCATCCCAGTGGGTAAAAGGCCCACAGGTGACAACAACCCTGCCGAGGTGGGCGTGGTAGGTGTTGTTCCCTTTGGTGTAGTGGGCACTCCAGTTTTTTGAGATGATAAACTAACAGCAAAAGCTCCAGGGGTGGTAGGAGTGCCAGCTTTTACTGAAATTGCCCCAGGGGTAGTAGGTGTGGTTGGAGTGGTCACACCCTGGGTTGGTACCCCTGATACTGTCCTTACTGTTAGTGTAGATGGCTTTTTCATTGCGTTTATTGTCTGTCGCATCTGGGAGACTTTGGTGCAAAGAAGGCGTCCCATTCCTCCAAACTCTTTTTCATACTGTTCAGGGGAATCAGGTGGCAAGCGTATTCTCAGTAAAACACCAGGACAATGTTTCTACAACAAAAAACATACGAAAATAATGAAATTTGCATAATAATTTGTTATTTTTGCTAATCCTCTGTTCTCAGTATTCAAAATGGGTACCTTGTAAAGTTCTCCTTCAGCGTCTGTTAATGAAAGCCTAAAAATGTGACCATTCAAATGAAAGCTACTGAATATTACTTTCCTGTGGTACTGTTTATTATGCTGTACAAGGTGGTTCTAACTTTTAAGTCTGTGGATGACATCCTATAGTGTGGCTATTCAAATGAAAGCTACTGAGCAGTACTTTCCTGTGGTACCGTTTATTATGCTGCACAAGGTTCTGTGGTGTGTACAATTAAAAGAAAGCTCTTCAAAAGTACTTTTTCATGACACTATTTGTTTTTTAGGACCTTACACAATGAAATGCTGGACTTTTGTATTTTTCATTCATTTTTGTGTCCTTTGTGAGAATGGAAGGCTTGTGACACAGGAACTGGCTTCATGTAATAAGAGGGAAAAGTCATGGATCTATATAATCACCAGCAGTAGGTTCTTGAGGTTTTCTGCAGCATTTTTCTCAATAGGATCCAAACCTTCCTGACCTTGCTTAATCAAAACACTTTCGGTCTTGAGTCTTGAAAGAATAAGAACTTTAATAACCTGCAAGGTAACAACATCACAGTCAGCTCTTTGGTGAATAAAATGTTGAACTTTTGATAAGAAAAAAACTAGCGTAAGCTCAAGTCATACCTCTTGCCCTAATTCAGCTAACCCTGTGATGGCTCCATAATGAGTGGAAAGTGGAGCTTTCTCTTGATGTAATGCCTGCAAATTGAGTGATTTTAATACATTTTAAGCCATACACCCATCAAACACATAGCAAGTGAGATGATAAGACATGAACATGCACAAAAATTCAGACCTTGCAGTAGGTTTTTGTAACTCTTGTCTGCACATTGTTTGTGGTTGAATTAAATGACCTGACAAAGAAATACACTTAAAGTAAATAATACTTAAATTTTAGTCAATAGATAGTAAGAGAAAAAAAACCATTAACATAAGAGTAATTTCCACTAGCCGAGTGTAACGAAAAAAGTGGAAAATGCTAATCTCACACAGCGCTGGGGTCTGGGTCTAGGTCATGTGAATGAAAGGTTTTGATGCATGCACTATTACTGACCTTCCCATCCACCCACACTAAGAGTTTAGTTTTGTAGGCTGTTTAAGGTGTTTCGATACAGGTTTTCAGAGGCCATATCAATATTTTTCAATTGCCTTAAAAGTGTTTTTTTCCTTGTCTGATCGCTATAAAATTGTCACCTGTAATTGGCCATGGATTGAAATTTGTGAAAATGTAGTTTTAAGTAAAATCAATATTACTATGACAACAACAATCAAAAAACTTAGAAATGGATAAAAGCCGAATTTAGTGTGATTGAGACCAGCTAGTGAAGTTTCAAGGTGTTGCAGTAAATCAATCTTAATGACAGTTTCAGCCATTATTATATACATTATGAAAATTATGTGACAAGATTTTAAAAAAAATCGTTCCAATCATTTCAGAAATATACAAAAAAGTGCTAAAGGTCCAAATTTTCAATGAACTTGCAATTAGATCAGTGGTAACAAACTGGGTTAGTGTTTAAGATCCCAAGAATAAAAATACACCAACATTTGCTAAAGTAGAGATATGATATTATGCAGCATTCTCACGATACTTAAGAGTAATTTGAGTCATTTATGACCTTTTTTATTAAAAAATCTGTCACGGCTATGTACTGGGAAACACATATAATTAGCGATATCTGTTTCCCAGGTGGGAATACACATATAACTAGCGATATGTGTTTCCCACGTAGGGGAACAAATATCACTACGGATATGTGTTTCCCAGGTGGGGGAACACATATCTCTAGGGATATGTGTTTCCCAGGTGTGGGAACACATATCACTAGGGATATGGGTTTCCCAGGTGGGGAAGCACATATCACTAGAGATATGTGTTTCCCAGGTGGGGGAACACATATCACTAGGGATATGTGTTTCCCACGTAGGGGAACACAAATCACTATGGATATGGGTTTCCCAGGTGGGGGAACACATATCACTAAGGATATGTGTTTCCCAGGTGGGGGAACACATATCACTAGGGATATGTGTTTGCCAGGTGGGGGAACCCATATCACTAGGGATATGTGTTTCCCAGGTGGGGGAACACATATCACTAAGGATATGTGTTTCCCACGTAGGAGAACACAAATAACTAAGGATATGGGTTTCCCAGGAGGGGGAACACATATCACTAGGGATATGTGTTTCCCAGGTGGGAAAACACATATCACTAGGGATATGTGTTTCCCACGTAGGGGAACACAAATCACTAGGGATAAGTGTTTCCCAGGTGTGGGAACACATATCACTAGGGATATGGGTTTCCAAGGTGGAAATGCATGGTTAGTGCTAACCAGCGTTAAATACCATGGAAACCTATACAATTTGATACCTCTTAACCAATGGTTAGCGCTAACCAGGCTTCGAGCAACCGGCCCCAGGTGAGGGAACACATATCTTTAGGGATATGTGTTTCCCACGTAGGGGAACACATATCACTAGGAATATGTGTTTCCAAGGTGGGGGAACAAATGGAAGGTCCAAATACGCATGATCAAATGTCATTACATGCATTCCGTTTATTTTAGTGGAAGTCCAAACAAATGCTGGCTACATATATGTGACGCACGTGTAGTAACAGCCTGGAGATTAGGATTGCGGGGGACAAGAGGAGCCTTTATTATAACTTGTTATAATGCTTATAATGACAGATTGCAGATAGCCAGACATGAAATAACAAACCTGCAGATTTGAGCAATAAGTCTTGAGCCAAAGTCTCTTAATGCCCAGTGATTATCAGTGTCTGGCTTTGGACTCAACTGTTTACTTACAATACATGTCATCACTGCTGGGATTAACTCATGTAACTGAAGAAACAACAAGAGATCCTTGATCCTCAATACTTACTATAATGCTAGAAGAACTATAACAAAAATTTTAGGGGTCAGTTTAGGTTCCTGGGAGGCTGCCCACCTACCCCTCCCCTAAGCCAACATTATCAATTACTTCTCACTTAGGGTGAAATGGTGGCTTAGGGGAGGGGTCTAGGGTGGGCAGTTTCCCAGAAACCTAGATTGATCTAATTTTAGATCTGACTATTGGCTACAGAATCCTAAAGTGTGTTGTCGTAAAAAGTTAAATTTGTAAAATTATGGGATTTGTCATGATATTCTTAAAAAAAACACCCAAAAGGCCCACTTGCCAAAAACTGGCATTTCAGGGCAAATTGTCTCAGAGATATTAACCAAGTTATTGTCTGATTTATAAGGTTATGAACAAAGGCAAATTTAGAAGGATTTGTATGGAGTAATCAGAGCATAACTGGGCTAATATCTCAGAGACAATTTGCCCTGAAATGCACATTTTTGGCAAGTAGGCCTTTCAGATATTTTTCTTTCAGAATATCCCAACAAATCCCATAATTTCAAAAAGGTAATTTTCATGACATCATCACTTTTGAACTCTATCACCAGCCCTGATTTTTGCATTAGAAGGACAGTGTTTTTAAACAGATAGCATGCATCATGCTTAACTGAAGCATCAGCAAAACACAGACTGAATCGATGCCTTAAGTCGCGGACAGGATGACAGGGGTTGATCCGATCCAGGTTTTGTATACGCCGCGCCTAATCATTGCTAGGTACAGTGTATGAGAAAGGCAAGCTAGGTAATGGACAGTATGCATCACTGAACATGCCATAGCAGGACAGTTTTTTCTTAATCTAGAAAAAAGGCTTCAGGATCTTCTTGTTAACTTATTATGAAATAAAACATTAAGACTACACTGAATCAACGTGTTTTTCTTACATCTAACTGTTACAGGTCAAAATTAAATTATAATCCATGAATAATTGGGGCAAGGAGATAAAGGAAATTGACAATAAACCTACGTTAAAAAATTTAACCTGAATTTTATGTTACTCTGTAACATGACCACTTACATATTTTTCTAAGTAGAGGGTAGGATTGTCCAACAGTGCTTTCACCATGCGCATCAAGTAGATTAATAGCACTAGGTTATTCTGGGCCACGTTTACTCTTACCTACAAAAAAAATAATAATACACAAAAACATGAACATACATTAAGGCAACAAACTACAATAGGTTCCAGTAATTTTTAGGAATGTACTACTCTTTTAATGATCTTACCCCTTCAGAGATAAAAGTACTAAATCGTGGCAGCATTTGATAAAGTCCTGGGTCTGTTGACAAACTCTGAAGAGCTTCCTAGAAATTTTTACATAAATGTCAAGTATAAATCCCTTGTTTTAAAATAAACAACCATTAAGAGCCAGAGAAATTGTGAAAGCAAAATAACCTGCAGTCAAGTCAAGTGGCCATATTTTAAACTAAAGTAAAAAATGTGCAGTGTTTCATCTTTTCTGAAAATACTAATCAGGGTTTGTACTCTTTTAAGTTCTTCAAATTCCATGACTTCTTCCATGACCTTTTCAAGTTTTCCAGACCTTAGGTTTAGCTGTCAGTTTCAAAAACTCAAACACTTTCCTTGTTTTAGAGTATTTTTTGACCTTTTACGGTTCAACAGACACAAACTCTGGCATCCACCAAAAATGCATGCTGTTTGCAGTGTTTAGTTACTCCTTCCTATTTTTCAGTGTACATTGTCCTTGCCTTGTCATCTGCAGTAACTTATCTAGCAAACGAAACTTTAATTTTCCATAACTTTCAAGGACCGACAATTAAATTCCTTGACTTTCCAGGCCAGGAAATTGAAATTCTTAAATTCCATGACTTTCCAGGTTTTCCATGACCTGTACAAACCCTGTTAATAAACATTTCAGCAGGTTTGTTGTCCAAGACATCCTCCAGTAATTTTTTACAGAAGATGATTTTCGCCTTTAACCAGTTCCTTTTCATACGTTAAACCAAAAGGTGCAAACTCTAACTGCACATGACAAAAACTTTCTTTCTGAGAATATTTTATCACGATTTATTTTCTCACTTTTGGCCTGCACAGGTAACAAGCAAATCTTCTGATGAATTTGGAACATGAAAGAGAAACCAAGTTTGCTTGCACATTATTTTGTTGTTGTTGTTTGTTTGTCTCTGTTTTTGCCTCACCTGTTTCTTGTAGTAAAAGTTTGGACAAAGAGTGAGTTAAAGAACCTTGGGTAACCAAGAAATCTTAGTTTTTGTATAAAAGGCATATGCTGGGCACACTGGTTTTCACAGAACCTTGAACATGAAAATCTGTGGATCTTATCAATATCGCAAGTTCGCAGCAAGCTCATCAAATCATTGTGCAAGAAAACTTACAGCTCTTCTAGACTCACAGGATCCAACACAGGCTTCTGTAATTTCCTTGTAATATAGCTGTTGCTCCTAAAATAACACACACAGTTAAGACTATTCTTGGCTGTTTCTCTCATCAACTCCATCTGCTCCTTGGCAACTTCAAATGATTAATGACTGTACATACTTAAACAACTTGGTTATGTGTGTGGATCCACTCATGCTTAAATTAATGATACTTCCAAGAAATAATTATCAGTGTTTTCATTAAGAATTCCAGTAGCAGGAGAAAGGTGTAAAATTACAGGAGAATATTCTGAAAGAGGCTCCACGTCTGAATAAAAAATAGTCATAAGCTGCCACATGTAAGAAATCTGCCTAGTAAATAGAGAATTCTCCAAATTTGAACGCCTAATGACCACCCTGATTATTCCAAACCCCTGGACATCCTGATCATTCTGACCAATTCCCTTTTCACCAAAAAGGGTTTGAAAAATCAGGATTGCACTACATACACACCAGTGATGCACATTGCAATGTGGTAAAATGTAAAAACAGTACTTTTTCAACGTAAGAAAACATACCACAGATAATTCATGAGTAACTTGTGGTTTTGTTTGTTTATTCTTGTCCTCAGCACTCTCAGCAGTAGTGTTGATGCCAGCTTTTTTTACAGCTGCTTGTTTCTTTCCTTTATCTGCTGTTTTTGCTGGCTGTAGTTTAGTTGCTTTTGTTCCTGCTGGTACTGCTGTGGCTTGCACAGGTCTACTATCCTTAGCATCTGTATGGTGGGTAAAAGGAAACACTAATATCAGGCCCGTGTTATTCAAACATTGGATAGTGTTATCCTCCGTATAAATCTCTATCCAGTGGATAAGTATCAGGGAAACCAATAAAAAATTGCACTATCCACTGGATAACATTATCCATCTTTTGAACAACTAGGCCTAGGAGCATGCCAAATAAATTATTAATTATTTAATTATTAATTATTTATTAATTATTAATGTTATTGCCCCTTAAATTTTACAAATGCATAATAGGCACATAGCAGAAAAAAAATGAAATTGGGTGAAAATTTATTTCAACTAGTTCAAAATATTTTTAAGTAACCTAAAATAATTGCGTCTACTTCATTTCATATTTAACTTTCCAATTTACTACCGAGCATTACTTACGCTGATGGAGAATGTCAAGTTTTCATACCACTTTGTTGACAACAAACTTCAAATAAATGATGGTTGATATAACAGAAAATTTAAGGAAATATTTCAATGAAACACTTTATACAGGGATGTCACTAGATTTCAAGTTGCAGGGGTAAATACAACAAGTAGGCAGGGAATAAAATAGCTAGGGATTTCTTTTGGTTCCATTTTTCTTCTATTTTCCTATGAGAGTAGCTGGGGCTATGTTTATAGTGTCCAGGGGAAATCCCCGGCCCCTGCCTCTTAATGACAGCCCTGATATACGATGGTCTTAAGAAAGTTCCACTGTCAGATTCTATTCAACAATGCACAGACCTGGAGGAGGGTTTTCTGGAATGGCGGGTTGAAGACCATCAATACTCAGCCAATGCGCTGAAACAAAAAGCAAGTTTTATCTAATACAAGAGTATGTTTCTAACTTCAAATACCCGTTATATTAAAAAATTATTGTTGCATGCCTACAGAGGTACAAAATAAATCAATGCATATGAACAAAATTCTTTGATGTCACCATTCTAATGAAAACTCTTTGACAATACTTTCATGTATTATTATATTTTGTTTTTCAGCATATTATA
>OZ038000.1:29619762-29779762 GCA_964035705.1 Porites rus
TTGCGTGTGACAAAGTTTAATTTACTTCAAGAAAGCACTTTTTAATTAAAACAAAAACGATCATCGCTCAACACACTGATACATGTATGACAGAAAGATGCAGATTTGTTCAAAACTATCAAAATTGTGCAAAAAAAAAATACAGAATTTGATTAGAAAAAATGGATAATGCCAAACAAACCGTTTAGCTAAGTTGAGTAAGAAAGAAAAAACAAAAGGCTTGGAATTAATACCAGAAAATTTAATATTAAGCCTGTAATCGGCTCCTGAAAGGACAGACAATGTGGAGTCCAAACATTATTACGATCGAACTTATGATATTGTAGAAAGTTCAACAATGTTATCAAAATTGTCACCACGTTAATTAACTGCTAAATATCTAACAATGTGCAGAGGAATTTCGCCGCTATGATGTCAATTTACACAAATATTGCCAAAGATTAAAAGGCATTTGTTTAGGCGCGCGTTGGTATTGTTAGAGGGTCATTATAATGATGGCGGGGCAAGCAATCGATATACGCATTACCTTTCACTTGAACGGTTTTTCCATTAAGAGCTTGCATGAAAACAAAGAAGTAATTAGCTGAAGATTGAGGTTTTTGCGGTTCTTGTCGTATTTATTTGTGCTGAACTTTGAAAGCGACTAACGACGTGCTTAGATACATTTTGCAATGGATTGGAATACTGAAAACGTCGTGCAATGGTTGAAGACGATAGGCCTTTCGAAGTACGCCAAGAGATTTAAAGGTAAGCGATTGTTATTTGGATTTGTAACTGAGATCCTCACCAGCACCTTGTTCTCACATTCTAAATCATAAACTTTGCTTTGAAGTACTGTATCAAAACGGAAACTTAAATGACGAAATCGGTGGGTAGTTACATTACGCAAAAATCAGCAGATTCTGAAGGGAAAATTAAGTGATCTTGGGAGACGGTTTTAAGAAAACTATTCAGGTATACAGTTCTATATTGACTGTTGCATACTAATCCGGCAAATGCAGAAGTTTTCCTCTCTCCCGCACTTTTTAACAATTATATGTGTTCGTTGTTTAAGGACAAACTGAGTGAGTGTTTCGTCTTTATTCTTTTAGGATATCATGTGAGCGGAGCTGTCTTAATGCAAATGGACGAAACATTGCTCGGTGCGTTCTAACAAACTTTAGAACTTATCAGTGTTATATCTGTTTATGATCTCTTTAAAAAGTTTTTAACCTGTGCCCGTACTTGACTAAAGTGACATGAACGATCGTGACTTCAACAAACTTCAACGTACTTTCATCGTGGCCGTGGCAGCTTACAATGTTGACAGCCATGAAGCCAGCTATGAAGTTCTGCTTGATAAACAACTGACACAACAGAAACCGCAGCTTAAGAGCCTGTTAAACTGAAACGATAGTTTTAAATATGCTCTTAAACACTCTTTAGTGGACAGGAGTATCCAGCTGAGTCCAAATGAAATGACAGTTTTAAACATATGACTCTATAAATCTGAGGAAACTGTGTAGAAACGCCACACGTGAAGTTCCGCGACACATCATTTGTACCCACCCACGGCACTGAAATGTTCGTAGAACATGTAGACTATCATTTGTGGTAAATATTAAAGCTTCCGTTTAATTAGACCTCTTTAATCCCTGATAGACAGGGCATACGTCTATTATTATTCGGGCTTAATTAGCTAAATGTTTTACAAAAAAGTTATAAAACGCGACAACGTTAAAAACGTGTTTTCATTAGTCCATCTAATTTCTTAATTATTAGTCTACTCTCATTGTTTCGTTTCTCTCTGTTGGTAAAAAAAGGGATGGGATTTAACAATGGCTTAACAATGTATTCCAGTGAACCAGTCAAAGTCCATTATGATTGTTATCTTCGTTTTTATCTCCATTACAATTCGCTTGGCCAAAACATCAATTAGCGACTTGATGCAAATCCTTGAAGTCACGAGAGGTTTTGAAAAGCCAGTTAAGAATTGGTATCTGTAATCTTGCTCATCAATAAACTGAATAAAAGATATTTTGTCGATCATTTTACGCTCTGGGTAGATATGAACAAATGAAACCTCACTGAACAAAAATATTTTACTTTGAAGTATGTAACAGGAAGTTTAATCAAACTTTAAAAACGTAGTTCGCAATTATGCTTCAAAAGTGCAGCAAGTCATAAATAAACGCGATGAATAAAAATTATAAATAATGAATTACTCTTCGTTTGGACATATTACCAACAATCACCTCGGTATCAAATGTATTGACATATCAAAATTAAGTTGACTTGAAAGAAGGGGCCATTTCAGAATTTGAGAAAATAGTTCATTGTTCATCTCTGTGTTATCCGGGGGGAGCTACTTCCCATACATTCTCTTAAATGGACCTCGTCTCCCCCCCCCCCCCTGCCCTGGTGTTATCTATGGAGATATTACATCACGATCCGTTGGTAGGTAACACTAGACTTTTACTGGTTTAGAATAATTTAATTGAGATAAGGCGAAATATGTTAAGAAAGTATATAGCTGTAAAGGTCTTTTTTCGCTTTACTATTTTTAGATGACCTAGAAGTTACAAATGTTGATGACAGACAAAAACTTCTGCAAGAAACAGCGAAGTTGTCCCCTCTAGGGACAAACAATACCTCACAGTTTTTATCAAACAATAACTCACAGTTTTTATCAACAAAGGGAGCAAAAAGGACTTATATTAGAAACAATCAAGTTTTACAAACTCCCATTATAACTGTCAGCGATTTTGATGATGACAACGAGGAAGGAGAAAAACTAAATCCTATTTCAGACGAGGAATCAACGTACAGTTCGCGGACAAGTTTGAATGGAGAGTTATTAAATCAGAGGATTTTAAATGTGGCTTACAGCGGAGACGAGTCTTCAACAACTGACGATGGCACTGAAAGGGACTTTAGTTTTACAGATAGTGATGAGGAACATGATTTTGGTGAGTAAAAAAATTTAAAGTTTTACAAGTCAATAAGTCACGAGCTGTTGGCCCTGGGTCAAGGACTTAACACAAAGTACATGTTGATTTGTGAATGTTTTTCGCTAAGGAGGGAATGAAACGAAACCGAGTTATGATTGACAGACAGAACGTATCGTCGTCCACACAGAGTACCGATGTCACATAGTGATATCACATGGCACATCACATGACATCTCACGTGGTCATTTGTTCGGCTACTCAATGGTTGTTATAATTATGTTCAAACTCACCCTTTCAGCTGCTGCGCAGAATGGTTTTGATTTTTTTTTTTGTTAATTTTGAAAGCTCAGAAAAAACATGAAACTTAGTACTTGACTTAACCAAACTAGTCCAGTTTGCGATATGAAAACTGCAGTTTTTGAGTTAAAATTGGAAAGAGGACCTAAAACGCTCTAGCTCCAGACAGAAACTTTAAGAAAAGCCCACCAAGCTTCAGGACCTGACAAGCGACAACCCAGTTAACCAATCAGAAAATTGAAGCAAAATATGTCCTCTCTTTTAAATTAGCAACCACTCGCATTACAGTTTATAGAACAGAAACCAGTACAGCAGATACCAGAACAGTAAATTGATACCTAAAGAAGACAGCGGAAAAAACACTAAGACACTAAGCCACTGTCGATTGAAACAATTTCGTGACAATGGAGCAAAGATTCACGTCGCAACTTTATGTTATCAAGTTTTTAGTAATGAAAAAAATAATTTCTTAAGTATCCTGTTTCCTTTTTCATAGACATTTATGATGAAGACAAGGACCCAGGAAGTGATTTCTCACCCACTGCGCATGCGTCCGAAGTAGCTACCAGAGCGACACAAATGGTAGAATTATTATCCCGCGATAACTCGGCTTTGAGACAAAAGTTGGAAAGTGTATACACCAAAATCAATAACGTACAAATGGTATGAAACCAATTTAGTGCTTTTAACAATCATCATAAGTCAATAAAATACTTTGATTCATCGTGTATGTTTTGAAAACAAAAAATCAAAGACGAAAAAATTGATATTAAATTGTGTGGAGGAGACGGACTTCGAACTTCGACACCTTTGTAGTTCTCCAAATGGTGTGGAACAAGTAAGACAGATAATTTGATTTAGGAGTTATAATGCGTTTACTCAATAGCACATCTATCACAGCTCTCAATCAGCGTTAACACTTTTAAGCGCTAGTAGGATAAAAACGCATATCCTTAAAATATTTTGTAGGTTGAATGTGAGTTAGAGGGCATGCGCGCTGCATACGACGAACTACAAATATCGAGTCGAAGAAGAGAGAATCTGGAGTGGAGTGCAAGAAGGAGAATGGAGACTGAAATAGACAGATTACAGGATAATAACGGACAGTTAGAAGGTAAGAAGGTTTTGAGCTTGAAACGAAATGTGTACGGCTTTTTCCAGGGTGTTATAATTAAGATAGTATTGCCTTATTAAAGTACAACCTAAGCCTTGGACAAATAGTGGTTTGGCGCAAGAGCCATTATGGGATTATGGCTCTTGTCTGGCGCTATGACTATTTAAAATATTTAAATTGTTTTTAGCTGTGAAATACACAAGAACTTGATACTTATTTGAGGGAAACGAAATTGCAAAAGAGAGGGTTTTCCTCTTAAATGCTCATTGTTAACAACAGCAGGAAAATATTAATCCTGAGTAAATCACTGACATCGCGTAAATATAGTGATTGTTATGAAATTGCGAGGAAAATTACCCCCTCCCACGCCAGCAGACAGAAATGAGGTCTACAATAAATATAGTGATTGTTATGAAACTGCGAGGAAAATTACCCCCTCCCACGCCAGCAGACAGAAATGAGGTCTACAATAGTAAGCGAAATTCTGTGGGCGGGAAAGTCTGAGATTTCAATGTCCCTGACTGTCGCCAAAGGCCTCTTTGTACTTAACTATCATATGGGGAATGTTTTTAGGGAACACTTAACAAGAAATGCCACAGTTTTAGGCAGCATCCAGGTGATAAACTTGGAAAAGGTAAAAAGTGAGACGATAAAACTTCTTATTTCTGATGATCCAACTTTTTCGAAGCGAAAAAGGCATCAAAAGATCAGAGACGCAATCGAAAATGAAAGGTGTGAATGAGTATACTAAAAGGCTAAGGTTGCTCCGATATAATTTTGAAAGTTGATACTTCTGCAAGGAGTGAAAGTATGAAAAACTAATACGGGTAAAAAATAAGGGTATTTGACGGGGCATAGCTGCATGGTTTCCTTGTTTCACCAAGACACCGTTTCCCGAGGGGCCAGGAACCTCCTCGATGATTCTTCTGGTTTTTTTTTTTTTTTTTTTTACATCAAATGTTTTGGCTGGCTTTCAATAATATATTTTTAGAAAAAAACGGCGTCGTCTATTCGCATTTAGATGGAGAGGAATTAAGAGTTTGTCCGCGTAAAGCTATTAAGACAATATCATTTAAAATGCGCAATACTTTTAAGGATCTGTTTAAAACGATATTCTGAACTACAAGGCGACGGATTGACGTTTATTCCGACGCTGATATCACGTTTAAAGGGTGATTCTGTCATGAAAACTGTTTAACAACAGCATTGTAAAATGACAGCTTAATAACTATAAGATTAATTTCAATCTATGATACTGTGAAAAAATACCCAACAAACGGCGGCCCATCATTTTAAAGCGACAGTGCACAGCGTCGAATTTTGCTTCCCTTGTTGCCAAGAAATATTGCAAAACTAAAAACCACCTACTATACAGCTCAATGAGATAAAAGGATTGTAGTAAAATATAACAAATATAACGCGTCACCGAGAAGAAAGTTCAAGGTAGTAAAGCTGAAAGTGTATTACCCATAAAAAAAATCATCTTGATGAATAATTTTAATTTATCCCTAAGTTTGTCTATGATAAAATCTTGAACATGAAAAACGTCGACATAACAGAGTTTATTTCTTTCTAAAAAAAGGAACAATGGCCAGTTTCTAGGACATGAATCTAAATTCTACAACTGAACTGACGTGGGTGTTAGGTAATATTGATAGAAACGTGATAGTGGCATAGTTGTGAAATGAGATCGGGTAAATCATTCCTTTTGGAAACAGAAAAAAAAATGGATTTATTTAAAAAGAGTAAGACAAATGTCAAAAGGCAGTAAGACTAATTTGAGACATGAGCACGGTAGTAAAGGTCGGTAATGAATGGTTTTGACGAGAAAGGTGGCATTATTTTTGCCGCGGATTTCGCGGTGTCATTGACGATGAGCTTTCTTTAATGAAAAGGGAATATGGTAGCAACTAATTGGTGTAGCAATATTAGAACTATATTAATAATCAATACTGGCTTTGCTCCTACGCATAATATTTTTAGATGAGCTACAGAAATGCAAGGATGAAAAACAGCAAGAGAAGGTGTGTTTTTTTTTCATATTGGGTCAGTAACAGCATGTTTCTAAGCAGTCACTGGGTTACAATTGTCGCTTCAGAGTGTTTCTGAGCATCGAAATAACCTCGAGTATTCAGACAAATAATTTACGAAATGTTATAACTCGGTGTCAAAACTCTTAAAGTAGCAGGAGAAACAGTAACTAAGGCTGATTAACTGCGCAATTGTGTGGAACTGTCTCCCTTAATTCTTCACGTTTCACGATGGCAGCCAACGACGGTCTCAGTTTCTTTTCAAGATACGTCTCGATCTCCCACACGTTATGTTTACTGCAGGTAAAGCCATAATGAGTTATAAATCCTTTGTTAGGGTCTCTTTGATATCGTTATATCTTCTGTTATGGCAACATAGAAAGATGGGGGGGTTGGATGACTACTTGAGGACAGGGTGCAACAGGCCACCCAAACTCTGACTGTTAGCCTAAGTAGCCTGCGTGCAGACCTCGTCGGTACAATGGTTTGAAGTAACTTAAAATATCCTATCAATACACGCCTTGTTAAAAAAACACTCTTAATTTCCTTCCATGATTTCTTATCAATTGTGTGTATTTTTATCTTTGCAGAAATCGATTGAAAAGTGCAGAAGCGATCTACAACTAAAGAATAATGTTATACGACAGCTTATCGTTCAAAGTAGGCACAAAATATTTTTATTATCTTCTTTTATTCTTTAGAACGATGTATGTTCATTGCCCAAACTTCTTTCTACTTTGCTTCTCAATACCCCCCTCCCCCACACCATCACCGACACCACCATGGCACCACCAGTACCACCCCCCTAACATCTACAATCGTCCTTTCCTTTTAATCATGGTGTTGTATTTTAATAGGTGATAGTTTTGCAAAAACGCGAGAAGAGTTAGAAAACACAATATACCAGCAAAGAAGACAAATAGAAGATCTTTTGAAAGACAAAGAACAACTCCACTCATCGCTTGTACAAAGCCGAGAAAGGATAACATATCTCCAAAAGGAGGTAAAGAAGTAGTAATGGTAAAAAAGCAAAACAAAACAAACACAAACACAAACACGCTGAATATCTTAAACGCACTACAAGGAAACTCGGTTACAAGTGAGGATTTAAACCTGGTCTTCTGCTTTCAAGGCAAAAATTATTCCCAACACTATAGTATAATTTAACAGCAAATCACGAACTCGTATATTTAGGCTCAAATTTAGGCACATGCAAACATTGTTGCACATGCAATTTTGCACATGTACATATAACCAACTCGTTACCAGGGTCTTTCGTTCGTCAACCATCCAACCATACTACGTCATGACGTAGATGACGAGAGGAATACCCTTGGAACGAGTTTGTTCAAATCCGCGAATTCTTTGTGACTTGGTCCCTGCAAACAAATGTCTCTTGTTCTTTTACAGCTCTACCCAAATCACGTGATTCCGTCAAGAAAGGCACGTGCGCAAGAGGTCGCGCAATCAGACTCCGCAACAACATACACAAGTTCAACTACAGATGATGACAAGACCCAACGACGACATTCTAACTCAGCTGATGAAGGCATAGCCGAATTAGACGGACCTACAACTGTCCCGGGTTTGCTGGAATTGTTAAAGGAAAAAGATGAGAGGATAGAAGAGTTAGGGGATCAGTTGTTACGGGTCAGTAATTCCTCTCGGCACTTCTCCTGCGATGTTTTTTTTCCGGTGTTAAACTTGCATGAGCAGTAAAACTCAAGTTTGTCTCCCGCCAAGCATTCAGCGTTCAGCGAGTCATTTAGGCGGGAAATTTATTCAGGAACTCAGAAGGCCGTGAACATCTCTGTAGTTGTTATGGTTACAGCCTTTCAAATTTTTTGACGTTCCCGTGGTTATGTCGCAAGTAAATTTATCTCGGGAGAAAGAGGAAGCGATCATTAGCGCAGCCATAGTTTTCTCCGCAGATTAAAACTCCCCTTATCCTGAAGAAAAAAGGCTCAATGTAGCCGAAACTACTACAGGCTTGTTCATAAAAAAGGCATGTAGGCTAAGTAGCGCTTGTCCAACTTAACTAATAATGGTTCACCATTTGTCCATTTTTTTTAGCTGGAACTAACATTACAACAGGAAGGTACATCAAGGAATTTGGCCATCAGAGCTGTCGCGATGCCAAAGTATGTTTTTTTGTTCATTACTGATAATTTTTGTAACATGCATGTTTAAAACGGAAACAAAAAGTTCCCTTTCAAGTCTGTTCTATCCAGTAGCAGCTGTTTCTTGGTACATGTAGTTCCTTCATCTCCACGGGTTTACAAAAAACAAACAAACACACCCGGCGGTAGAACGCTTGTAGCCAAAGAGGAGGGTCTCAATGGGGTGGTGGCATTTACGGTTATCGGCTAAAATTTTGGCTCTTTTACGGCTATCGGCTAATTTTTTTCAGTTACGGTTAACAAAAAAGTTAAAAATTAACTTCTTTTGTTTAAAAAAGTTAAATGTTAATTAACCTGTATTTTTTGTATCTTTAAACCAAAATAAAGGTCTTAAGATCATCTCGGGATATGAAATAAGCTATTCTTTTGAAAAATTTTAACATTTGATAGATCACACTTTTTATAAAGTATTCCACTTCTAATATTATTTTACACATAAAAATGTCAATAGTCAATTTAAAAATAATCTTTGTGAAAAAGCAAAGCGACACGCGAACGCCTACTCTCAAGGCCGGGGCGCGACATTCATTACAACAGAAATGGCCGTTTTCACACTAAAGACGGATTATCCGTTTGATGATTCGCGTCAGATAGGTAAAACGTCCTAATTTGAAAATGGAATAGTTTAAATTTTGCATGAACAATCCGCCTGACTTTATCCTTCAACTTCGACGGACAGTTTGAAGACGGGATTATCCGTTCCAGATAGCCTGTGTACAGCCGCTCCTTCCCCTCAGAAAAAAAATCGGAGAGGGGGTGTCTGTCGGGAAGGGGGCGACTGTACACAGGCTAGTCTCAGACGGATAATCCGTTTCTAGCTCTAGTGTGAAAACGGCCAATAATAAAATTCCCGTGTCCAGTGTTTTTAATGGTAGCGAAGGACTGTACGGAACCACTGTCAGCTGTTTTGCCTTGTCCGTAGGCCTTATTATTTCGCGCGGCTAATGCGTTTCGGGTCACGTGGTCCGAGCAAGTTCGCCACCGAAATGCCTTGACCGAAATTGCGTGGGAAGACGCCGTACAGGGACTAGGCATGGCAATGTCTACCGTAGCGTCAGAGAAAAACAGGGGAATGTTGTTTATCGGCAACTTGTTTTACAAACAGTTATATCTCTTCGTGTTGTTTCACTAGTGATTCGAGGGCACGACCTTCTGAAAATCGCAAATATTAATCCCCAGCAAGAAGCAACACTTTCGCTATGGAAAAAAATAAGTTCCCCGAGAGAGCGGCCGACATGGAAATGGGTCTTGGTCTTCACCTAAAAGGCGCTTTACCTAACGTGCGCACGGAGCCACACTAGCCGGGAAATAAAAAACGCAACCATAAGTGAGTTTAGTACCTAATTCCTTAATAGTAGCAAATCTAGGGAACAATTTCTTTAACGGTTAACTTTTTTTTACCCTATTTACGGCTAACGGTTAAAATTTTTCAATTTTTACGGCTATCGACTAAATTTTTGGCCGTTTTACGCCTATCGGTTAACCCCATTGAGACCCTCAAAGAGCATTCCGTATTTAACTTGTTAAAGATGCTTTTCGCCGCTGCTACTACATTACATTTACTAAATGATATGATAACCGAGGCCAGACAAACAAAACTTAGATGAATAAAGTAATCATTTAGTTAATGATTTATTTATTTATTTATCTAGGGAAGCTCGAATAGCAGCCCTAGAAAATTCCATACAAGAGAGTGAAAAAATCATCGCCGAGTGTCGAGGACAAAACTTGAAATCCATCGAAGAATTGTATGTTGCAAATAGAAGATGCGCAGATTTAGAAGCCATGTAAGTTTCTGCCTTCACGTTACCTATGTGCCATTACTTACATTATTCACTCACTTAATCACGATTCTGCTTCCTCTACAGAATCAAATCGCTTCACTCACAACTGTCAGAGAAGTCAGCCAAGATTCGTCTTCTTCAGAATAACAACGAAGAACTCGAAAACGATGATGAACCGAAGGAGCCCGAATGGCCACTGGACCCAGCGTTCTGCCGAACAGACTTTGCTCATATAAAAGACCTGGCTCGAGATTCTTGTAAGTATCGCAAGTCTAACTTAATACGAACCAAACACATTCTAGCTGTTTAGCCCTGCCGGGAACTATTTCCAGTCGAAGATTTTTGATTAAATTTGAGTTGGGAAACTGAGATGAGTCATGGAAATGACTTAAGTTGTTTTTATACTTTTCACACACAGATGCTGAGTCTTTTGATTCAGGAATGTCGCTTACCAATACAATAGACTTGAGGAACAATGAGCCGGAATTTAGGGTATTTACTCATTCATTTGTTTATTCATCTAAATAATTAAATAAAATTTTGGTCGTGCGAGTCATCCTTAAGTTTGCGCAAAGGCTATTCGTTCAAACTTGAGTCTTGTTTAAAATTTTTCGCTGTTCTGTTTTCCCTTGTCTTTTACTTCTTGGAATTCTCCTTTTAAGGAAATGCTTAATGCTTGTTTGCCCAGGTTAATTATCTTAAATATTTCTCGAAATGGAAACTGGCGCCTCTTCCTGATTGTCCCAAATATCTCATCTCTTCTTTGCAGACAATGGATGACCCTGATCAAGTCTCAGTGTATTATTGGTCGGTTTGAAAACAAAATAACCAAGAACTGTTCGATGAGGCCTTCCTTTATCTATCCACGAAAATGGGTACCTTTACCAGGAAACGCTCTGACCTTGTGATTAGCTCTCGCCTTAAAAGCCAAGTCAGCGGGAAAACAACCGGGCAGTACAATAAGAATATAAACCGAGATTAAGAATATATCTTCTATTTAAACAATTAATATTATTATAAAGAAAAGATTACATGTGAATAAACATGCAATATTTACAAGATTGATTTATTGTTTCATTTTATCAAAGTTTGTAGTTTGCCGAGTCATTGATATTAATGTTAACGAAATAACTGAAATATGGCGCGTACACTCACAGAAAACTGACAACTTTCTTCACACTTACACTAATTATACAAAAGCAACTTAGCGATCTTTTTACCGACATTAATTAACACCAACGTCGTTCACATGACCTCCCTTATAGGAGCCTGGGAACGAGTTTGCATAAAAACCTGCAAGGGGTGAGAAAACACTCATAGTGTTTTTAAATCGCTCTCCGCTTCCCAGTTGTCCTTTGTTTACAAAGTATGAGACTTAAGCTGCAAGCAAAATTCAACAGCAGAATCGATACTTTCGTCGTGGCATTGGATGGCTTGATTTCAGTGATTTTCTGCATCCAGCTTTTGAGAACTCTTTCTTGCCGACAAGGTCCTCTTCAAACGCCCAGGCATACCAGCTCGATCAGGTTTCAATGAATTTCTTTTCTTTGTGAATCTGGGCGAACGTGTCATGACCTCTCGTTCAGCCAGTTCTTTTTCTAGGCTCGCTAAGAGTTGAAAAGTATATATTGAATATGAAGGTGTTAGAAGAAGAAAGAATTAATTTTAGCTGGCTCCTGATGTCAAGGCGCTAAAAATATGTAATTTACCACGCGACATTCTAGAATTTGAAGGGTATTTTAAGAAATGTGGGTCTAAGTCTCTCCACTGATCGTCAACCCTCCCCCTCCCACCCCACCCTGCTCACTTTCCTTGCGGAACAAAACGCTATGTCGTTTGCCACGTGACCACTAATTGCTTCAGGGTTATATGTGCTTTGTAGCCCAAGGGAAAAGAATCGATCGGCGATCAGTCAGTGCGCAGGTTATTTTTGTCAATTTTTGGTTTCGCCGAATAACAATCTCTTGTGATATTCTATATGAGTATGAATTAGACACATTTTACTGAAAAAGGTAAAATTATTAAATTTACCAAGAAAATCTTCTGTGATGATCTTTTTGTCGACCAACAGCGGTTTGTAGGCCAATTTGCCATTTTCCTCTGCAACGGAATAGGAAAATATCATTACCTTTTATATACCTATTGTTTTATTATACAATTTATACATGCTACATATTTTAATTGTATATACATTATTATTATTTCTTATTTGTAAATAATTTTTATTTTTGTGTCCCCAATTAGTTGTGAAAACTAAATACATTGACATATTAATAAAGCTTTTATTTACTTACTATGTCAATTATCACAGGTACATTGATAACGGAAGACTTTTAGAGAAGAGATTTATTTCAATCTCGAAACGTCTAAAATGAAAGATGTTATTTACAAATATAAATTACTCACTTTCCATTTGTATAAGTACGTATTTTTCCCTTGGTTTTAGATAATTTGTTGCATAAGATTCCGGAGGTTGTTGAGGTAGGTTCTTGGGCCGTCCGCTCACTTCACAGAGATCCACTTGTGCTAAAATAAGGCCAAAACTTGCACACTCAGCATTTTAGAATATAGTTTCGTACGATAAAAATTACGCTACCAATCACGACATTAAAAGGATGAAATGCGCAATTTTTCCAGTGCTTGTCATACTACTGCAACTAGTCACAAAATTGTTGAGAAACTCCGTCGAAAACAGGGGCTTTCTTACTTCAAATCGCTGATAGTCACGCGTCTGCGAGATATAACACTTATCATCTCCCAGTTGGTTCTCAACGTTTTGAGCATGGCCTTATATTGCTGGCAACTTTGATAAGGGGAGGAGGGGGGATCACTAGCACAAGTTCATGGACAGGCCATTTAAGCCAAAGTATGGTACAGTGTGTCAAGTTTTTTTGCAACTGTTTGTAGTCACCAGGACCTTCCTAGCCCCTTTTAAAAAAGACGGACGGTGATTGGCTGCTTTCGGCTCCCTCGGGTACAATGCAGAGAAAGCTCTTGGTTGAAAGTGATGCTTATCACTGGCTACACTATTTGGCATTGAGTTCTGAGTCGCTCATAGCATTATTGGCACATTTTGTAATTCACCTATGTATTCACCTCTTATCTCGCAGTGACAATGTTCACGGATGCTGTGCAGCAACAGATTGAGCCTGCAGTCCGTGTTAAAGAGTGCCTCCTGGTGTTCTACAAAGTAAATAATCAACCATATAATCTGCCTAAAAAAGCAATTAACAGGAGACCCGGTAATTAATTATCGGTCGTCAGTCAATAATGTTGTTAAGATTTTTGTAGACGATTCCCTAGTTTTGATACTTATTGCAAAGAAGTAAAGAAATGTCTATGTGAAGAATGCAGTGCTGTTTTCAAGTCACCCCTAAATCCGCCTATGTATAAAGCATTTTAAGCATTTTATGCAATTCTGCAAACTCGATTCAGAAAGTCGTAATTAGTCCAGGCAAATTCTCTTAGACACTTCAGCTTTCGAATTGTTACTAAAGAAATAATTTTCAATTAACTAGTTTACCATCTCTTCAACCTCAACCAACAACGAGTCAAATTTATAGCTTAAGATTACGATGGAATAGGTTACTTTCCGGTTTGTGTAAAAACTTCTCGTAAAACCATCAAGCGCATTGATTAAGCATTGCTATTCAAGTGAAGCTGAAATCGCGTTTTGTATTACTCATATCACGGCCATTATGTTTCATAACTATGCAAAATCAGTGAATCCTAACATAGCATAATAAGCAAAAGATCTCCCACTAACCTCCATAAATAACTGTTATAAACATGTTGAGCTTCTTTGGACTGAAAAGTGTCGCTTCTAATTTGATATCACCGGTTGTTGATTGTTGTTCAGTAGTATTTAAGGCCTGAAACAGCCCCCGCTATTTACTAACGACGTGATAATTAACTTGCTCATAGCTTTCCACACCCACAAAGGATTTCAATCTCAGAAAATAAAGGAGTATGACATTAGATTTTAACATTCTCGAAAGTCCAGTTGTCTTTGAATGGTTTCGGAAATGGTTGAATGGCCAATTGTTTCACGATTTTTGTTGCTGCTTTAAAATTGACGATACTGATGACTTAATATGTGATAAACAAACCGGTGTGTTGACTTGTAAAGACCCATAATCAGCTTTAATTTTAAAAGGATTAGGGATAAAAGTGGCGCCTGAATTCTTATTGCATTGATGAACGTGAAAATACCAAAACGTTTAATTAACAAACCATTGAAAATAAACAGAAACCAGCGAAAAGACTGCTTTCATTTAAAAAATGTTGAGATTTGAGGATTTCGAAAGAGTGAAAAATAATCTTGGTAAAAGAGGTTAACCGAGACAAGAGCTTGTATGTTTCGCTCAATATAAAGTAATCCGGCTGATTCCGGAGTACGGGAAAATTTGTGTTTGTGGAATCCGGAATCCTGGGCCTTGGAATCCGGAATTCAGCTTAAGGAATCTGGAATCCCACTAACAATTGGAAACCGGAAATCAAGTTCCTATGACAAGGAATCCGGAATCCACAGTGTCCAATTCAGCAATTTAGCAATCCAAAATCGCAGACTGTCTTTGATAAGTCTTAACACGGGTGGCGTATCTGTTAAACAGTTAACAGATTCTGAACAGATACTAAAGTAATGGACAACAGCGTCACTCATTTCAGGACTTTCAGTGACCGTACAATACAAAGCACGACAGGACAGTACCGTGTGTGAGCTGCACATGGAGTAGGGGACGCAGAAGCTCTCATGTGAAAAGTCGAAACGTAGAACTTTCGTCCGAAAACTCAAAAGGAAACACCTTTGGTGTTCAGCAAACTTGTCCAGTGCGATCCATTACTCGATAGTAAACACAACTCTCAAGTGTACTTTCTTCTGCGTGAAATTAAAGCAGGCCCCATCAATACCTTCCTCTCGATACTGAAGCCAACTTGAAGAGTTGGTATGCGACAAAAAACCAAAGCAAAATGAAGGCGGAAACAATTTTAACTTTATTGAGCATTTGGCAGAATTTTATTCAGGTATACGTTTCAAGGAAATGGGCACAAACAGGGAACTTTGTCCAAACACAGAAGTAAAACCTGTACGTATTTAAAAAATTTGGGGAAGGGTAATAGCGTTTCAAACAAATTATAATAAAAACCTAAATTTTCTTTTTGTGTTTAAAAACTATTTTGTAGGGCTATCTATATTTCTCGAGCGGTTAGAGCGAAAAAAAGGCAACACTTGCTTAAACGCTTTCCTGAACCGGCGGTATGTCAGAGTGTAGATAAATGGGTTGCAACCGCTGTTTAGCATAGCCAGCACCGTGGTGATGGTAAAGAAATTGTCAGAGAATGGACACGAGCCACTGGTGAACGTTAAACACATGATTCCAATGAAATGAGGAAGCCAGCAAAAAACAAAGGTTCCATTCACGACAGCTAGAGTTAACACCACTTTCATCTCTTTTCTGGAAGAAAAAATGAATATCAAACTGTTCAGAAGGCGATAATTGGCAGATGAAGGGCTGTAAAGCGAAACAGTCAGAGCGGGCAAATAAAAGTGTTAGAAGTTTGGCCATTGTTTTCATACTCTCAACAATAGCTCCTGTACAGTTGAACTGACACCAACTTATGGCAGCGGGAAACAGGAAAGGCCGACTGGAGCGTCGTGTAAAACGATGCTCAACTGTCACGCCGAGACCACAACCTTGAATCATTGCTTTGAGTTTCCCAAAAATAAAGCCATTTTACGAGGTTTTATTTTCTTTTCATGGTGATACAGTGGTCGGACAAAAGTAAAACTTTTTCAAACGTAACAAACATGCGCATCTGTGGCCAAATCGCAATCAGTTGTTGAGAAAAAGTCCTAATAATAGCGGCTTTGACAGAATTTATATTTCCACAACACGGCAATTTCCGTGGTATAGAGGTAGGAGATTTCAAAAGGCTTTTGATATCTCTCTGGGAGTAAGGCTAATTACTCTGTATCACAATATGTCACCATCAGCTTTTGTATTCAGTGGCAATTTTAATATGAAAATCGATTAACAGCTCACCTTCGCTGTAAAACAGCTTCAGATTTCTCTTTGCTCTTCATCTTGACGGCCATCCATTCGCGCAGGCGTGCTAAGTCTCCGAGCGACGTTTGGTTATGTCTCGTGCCATGTTCTCCATTTTCCTCTGATATGATTCCCAGCTCGTGTCCAAACAATTCTTCGCTTGTCCAAGCACTTCGGAGGCGATACAGATTGGGATCTTCACCGAATATTTCGGGATTAACACGGGATATTGTGGAATTATTGCGTGTTTTTTGAAGAGAATTTCCGGGAACAATAGAATTCTTTCTTTTCTTTCTTTTGACCAGATCGAGAAAGGACATTTTCCTGGACATTGCGCGGTTTGAAAAAGCAACTTTTGCTTCTTTTTCAGAAAAATCCAATCTCACCTCATTTCGTTGAGTTGTGCTTGCGTCCAACTTAATAGGATTTTCTGCTAAAATTACGTTGTCTTTTGTTAATTCTAGATCATTCAAATAGTATTTTAAAAAGGTGCCATTTGAACTTATGGGGGCTGTTGTTTCTCCTTTAACGATATTGTCTGGAAAATAGTCGGTTTGCCTTATCGGTTTCCCTGTTGTCCTAACATCCGGGATACTGGGGCTGTAATGTGGTGTCACTTGTAGTGCAACCTCGATTTCACCAACGGTGATCGGGAGTGTCTCATGCGCCTGGTGACAAGCAACTTTCATGACGCTGGCATAGGAAACGATTGTCACAATCAGAGGTAACGCAAAGCATGTCACGCTCAGAAAGATTGTATATGCTTTACTGTGCTCCCATTGAACTGTACAGATGAACTCGTAAGACAAATATATATACCTGAAAGAATTAGAAATAACTTGAGATCTACTTGAATATCAAACTTAACTTTTTGCGCTTCACTAGTTTTTCAAATTTCTGCCATTCGCCTCCTGTTTATAGACCACACCATTGACAAAGTTTTAAGCCACAATTTACTTTGTTAATGCAGTAAAAGCTCACACCGCACATTACAGGGTGTCTGAGTAAGGCTGTAAGAAGAATGATCTTCAGATTTTTCGCCTTGCGCTCAAATCAAGCAGCGAAATTTTAATGGTGTGTTCTTCGAGCTGAATTTTGATCTGGAATGACTCACCTACCTGTGGAGTGTAATCGCTAGCTCATATAATTCACGCTGTAACATGATTCCGAGGCTTTCTGGTCATACTTCTATATTTCGTTTGGTTTTCTTTGTGCTCAAGTCTCTACTGGGAATTGCGAGACAATAGAGTCATGAAAAATGTGCAATTTTGACCCTAAAGCCTGGGAGTCATGTTAAAATTTTAATATATCGAAAATGGTCTATTATATATGACTCCGAGGCTTTCTGGGTCGTTTTTCTGTATTTGGTTTGGTTTTCTTTGGGATGTTACCAAAACGAAGAACGGGCAACGGACAACGGGAAAAAAATGGGAGCAAAGCAGAGAATTAGAAATGAGCTAGGGTTTAAGTTTGATTTTGTTTCCATTTTTTATTCGCCCGTTCCTCGCTCCCCGCGTTCCCCGTCTTAGTAACATCTTTTTCCAGCTTTTTTTGGGCTCAAATCTCTTCTGAAAGTTGCGAGGACAATGGAGTCGTGAAAAATTTGCAATTTTGACCCTAAAGCCTGGGAGTCATGTTATAATTTTAGTATGTGGGCTGTTGAACAACAACATCTGCTTTTAGTCAGGAAAACGTAGAAAAGAAATTCGCGTTTATCTTATTTACGGAAGAATGTTTGATATTTTATAATAGGTCTTTTAGCGAAATGTCAAACAGGTGCAATAAACCAACAACAAATATTTGCCTTGGTTCCCTTTCCAGAATATTCAAAAACTTAAAAATGTCTTCTTTACTTTAAGTTCAATTTGCATGTTTGTTGAAATAATTGAGTGACGTTAGCAAAGCCATTGTACGTAGTGGTTTCTATCTAGCCTGCTATTTCATTTAAGAAAACATCGATTGTTTAACCATAAGTAATGAAAAGCTTAATAAAGCGGGTTTAAAATACGATCTGATGTACTCGAACAGAAAGATTATGTGCGTAGAGGAATATAAACGAAAAAAGCCATGATTGTTGAAATAATTTTGTTGCTAGACAACGGGATAGTATCCTTTCCAAATGAAGCAGGCTTGCGTAATTTCAAGGACAGGATGCCGACTGCAAAAATGGACATTTATCAGAAATATCAACTTGAAAATATACTATCTTTGCCCTCTTTATCTCTTTCTCGCTATCTCTTTTTGACAGTCGTTTTTTGCATATTGCTAATGACTTCAGACGTCCGACCGACTTGACAAGCATTTAAAAAGGCAAATAACAGTTGTTAAAAATTGCAAAACCAACGACGTTTTGGTTCTTCCGTCACTTTGGAAATGATGACATATGTTTGTTTTGAAAAAATTATTCATTTTTAACATTATCCCTAAATTTTTCTAATTTCAAAAAAGGAAGGAAAAAACTTACTTTGACCAACCAAAGGTGGGAAAAAGAGCCACGAGTAACGCTTGTACCCAAACATAGATTATAACACATTTGGCACGCGAAATCGTAAGGAAGGTTTGATGGTGTAGTGGATATACGATAGCCAACCAGCGATCCACACTAATGGCGGATAAAGTTAACATCGAGGTGATGCAAAATAACGAGTTTGTTATCCCACTTAGGGTGCATAAGACGTCTCCAAAAATCCACTTGTTGTGGAAAGCTGAGGTGGCTATTAGAGGCATACCAAGGATGGACTGCAATAGGTCTGCAACAGCCAGGTTAGCAAGGAAAATTCCCGTGACATCATGAAGTGTACGAGATCGGATTATTACGAAAAATGTAAGACCATTTCCCACTGAACTGATAAAAACTATACCAACCATTACTGCTCCAGTAACTGTGGAGATATCAACCAGCATGACTGTCAGTTAAACCATGAATTCACATAAAAGTGAAAAAGTCATCACAGTGTGGCACGGTTTTGTTGGCGATACAGCCTGTTATTTCACGCTGGGGTCGGTAGCAACCAGCAGCTGGTCCTTAAATAAGCATCGATATCAGTTTTTCTTTCTTTAATGAGCTGCGAGAGAGTTCTTTTCTTTTTTAAATGGCTTTCTCTCCGTGTAGCTGAACTATTGACGGGATCAGACGTTGCAGAATAATAAACTCAACTTCTTTTAAGGGGAAGGTAGCAGCATTTAACTCCAAAAATTCCACGAAGTCATTATAGAACAAGGCAGGGCACTTTGCTCCTTATATACCGGTAAAACGGGAAGTTATTCTCCAATGCGCAATAAAACACGTTCTCACAGAGTGAGTTTTCTGCTTGCTTGTGGCTATTTATGTTAGAAAAAGCTTCCTTTATCGGAATACTTCTGACGCCAGGTGCTTCCGTTTATCTTATTTTTCGCTTTACAACAACACAAGAAAAATTACTTAATTTTCGTCTACTGTCAAATTCATACACTGAAAATTGAGGTAAACCCTAGGAACATTCGATTGATAATTTGGAAAGGGCATTTTAGCATTTACTTTCAAATACGTTTGGCAAGAAGGGATGTAAGACCCTGACGTAAATGAATAATTAACCCGGAGTTATTCTTATTACGAAAAAAGTTAATTTGCTTTTGAAAGGATTTTAATTGGTTTTACGTGTTCCAAATTATTTTTTACAAAGAATAACATTATTATATTTGTTACCTCTTATCTTCCACAGAAAGCAGGGTGGCCTTTTAATTTATCTTTAAACGAAAAAACAAAAACAAAACAAAACAAAACCATCAAAAGAAAGAGTCTTTGTTTAATTGAAAAGAAAACTACTGAGATGTATTTTAACAAATGACTAATTCAAGTTAGCGACTCAAAAACCGTCATTTATGGGGGTAAGTCGCCTCATAAAGATACGTTAAACGACAAATTTGCCGTTTCAAACTCACTTTCGTTCCCTCAGAAAGGCATGCCCGATGAAAAACCCGTTTAACTCAACATAAGACAGGTAAAACATTTTTTTCCTAGTTGAAAAAGTGATCGGACTGTTTTCTTGCATCTTGAGTTTGCATAAGTAACACTTGAAAAAATTAAATGCTTTTATGATATAGTCACGATGTGTTTTACTGGAAAATATACCACTCGTAAAATTCATAAAAACTATATCCGGGACCCGAATGGTTTATTTTCCATAATCTCACACGTGAGTTTATCGATGACGTAATTTCGATCATTTCCCTCTATTATTTTATCGATGTATTTTTGTCTATATTACAAAAGAACATTATACGGCGGCTTGAAGATATGAATTTTATTTTCGAGTGGCAAAACAATGTTTTACGAACGAGCGCAGCGAGTGAGTAAAACATTGTTTTTGCCACTCGAAAATAAAATTCATATCTTCGCGCCACCGTGTAATATCCTCTATATAAAGTTGGCAGCGGAAATTTGAAAAGAAAAACACTCAGGAACATAAGCATTTGATCGTCTGATGACTTCCCCAAATATAAACTCTCAGTGTCTGCTTTCAGTTTTCTTCTTATTACTTGTGTCTGTTTTTTGTTTGTTCAATTCGTTTCTTTGTTTCGTCTTAAGTTTTCGGGTAAAATACTTGAAATATTCCAACAAGCTGTACAAATGATGCGTTGCATTCCAAATGATTTCCGACAACAACACTGAAAGCCAGCAATGCCGCTTTGCCATTCCCGGCTGAAAAATCGAAGCAATGTGTTGTTTATCAAAGGAACTAGCTATAGCCACAGTGGGCAATACTCCTCAGTGGGTTCTATTGATGCCAAATTCATAACTCAATCTAGAATACGACTTCCCTCCTCAGCCCCCCTTGTTTCCACGATATTGTGGTTAATTTCTAAAGAGTTACGTATTTATATAATTCGTTACAATATAAATTATATAGAAAACCGGGTGCTCATTTATTTGGGATAGAAGACACAGAATACAAGCAAATGTTTACAGAAGCAATCAATTTGTATTGGCTTTCAAAGTTGATTAGGGACTCTGTCTGCCGACAGAAATCTCGCGCTGGCCTACTTATTGCTAACTACTGAATAGACCTTGTCACGGTTTTCGACGCCATCTTGACGAGTAGGCAAACGCGTTAGAAATTACAATGTTTTTATGAAAATCTAATGTCGAATAATTTCCGTAGAGCAGCTGTTCTGAAAAAAATATGAATTGTAAACTAAAGCTTCACTCCTAAGGATTCTACTGAAAAAAACTGACGGCGTTACATGCGCTAGAAGACTTAGAACCACTTTTTAAAATTTTCTATACATTTGTCTGTAAGAAATTCCCGGGAAAAATTACAGACAAATATATGGAAAATCGCAAGCAAAATGTTTACGTACAATCCTTCGCTTTGCAATTGATATTTTTTTCAGAAAAGCTGTTTTACGGAAATTATTCGACATTGGATTCTCATATAAGCACTGTAATTTCTCACATGTTTGCCTACTCGTCAAGATGGCGTCGAAAACCGTGACAAGGTCTATAGTGAAATTTTATTCTAAAAATTTAACAAAATTCTTCACATGTTATGATTGTTATCCTTGCGAAATCCCGCCTCTTCCTCTAGTGTTATTCCCGCGAAAACACGGCAGAACACGTTTAAAAGCTCTCCTAAACTTCCGGTATGTCAGAGTGTATATGAATGGGTTGCATCCGCTGTTCAGCATGGCCAAAGTAGTGGTGATTATAAAGAAATTGTCGGGGAACGGGCAAAAGCCTCCAGTAAATGTTAAACAAAACGCTCCAACCAAATGAGGCAGCCAGCAAAGAACGAAGGTACCGTTCACAATAAGAAGTATAAGGACTACTTTCATCTCCTTTCTAAAGGAAGAAAGAAAAAACAGAAAAAGAGAAAGCGATCAAGACGCAAGCCGATCTTTTGTGTTCTCACTTCCGTTAAATCAACAGTTGACTTCGCAGGAGCATCATTTCTACCCGCTGGACAAAGGGAAAGTGGACTCCTCAACTGTGGTGATGGATGGGCAAAACTGAATTAGGCTAAATTTGGGGCCTGTTTACATGGAGGTAGGGACCCCAAGTAGGTGAGGTAACCCACTTAGGTGGGTGTTAACCCCCCCCCCCCCCCCCCTGTCCATATCATCTCTCATATGACCACACCACCTATCCTGTAAACGTAATCAAATTAAAATGAGAGATCATATGGACAGGCGGGTTACCCCACGTAAGCGGTTTAACTCACCTACCTGGGGTCCCCTGCCTCCATGTAAACAGGCCCTGAATCAATTTTTATGACAACAAGTGTCACTTATAATTCTCGGGAATCACCTTCATTTGTTCTGCGGTGATAATTTTGTCAAATAAGACGTGTTTGTTTCATTTAAGGATAATAAGGATCCTTAATAGTTAAATTATAGGCAACGACATTGTAAATACTGCGACCTAATAAAACATGGACGCTCGATATTCTCACCTTCTACTTTGTCTGTCCCCAATCTTCCGCTCGGCCATTCGTTCACGTACACGAGCTAAGTAACCAGGCAACTTCGTAGCCCTTGTTGGATAATCCATCTCCTTGTCTTCCTCTTGAATTATCGTCAGTTTATTCTTTTGTGACATTTCTTTTGTCCAGCTATTCGTAACGGGTAAGTCCCCACTTACGGGACTTACTCGAGGCAAACCCGAGGGACCAAAGCGTGCCCTCGCAGTGTGCCTGGGGGTTGTGCCATCTTTCCGCTTACTTATCGATTCTTCGGGATTATCAGTAAGAACAATGATAGCAGGATCTAAAGTACGGGAAATCCCGAATGTACCTGATCGGGCTTTTTCAGTCGATGGTAAAGGAACAACTGGTGCAACTGCGTGATTTCTTCGAAAACCTAGGAGCAAACCCGAGCACCCCACACTGGTAGCGGGCTGGACTTCCATGCTAGAGCCCGGATGCGGATCTGGTGACTGATGAATATCATCTTCTGGTCTCTTATCTTCCATGTAGCACGTGACACCTTCCTCAAGTAAAATTGCTTCGCTGTTCTTGTCGTCGTTCGCACTAAAAGCGAGATTTTCTTCTACAGCTGCTTCACTCTTCCCATGGGCCACCACCATCTCGCCAACATCCGGGTCATTTCCTGCTTTACTGAGTCTGCCAACTGTTGTCAGCGGTTTCTCGCGGGCCTGTTGACGAGCTACTTTCATGACACTGGAGTAACAGGCTACTGTGACGATCAGGGGTCCTACAAAACACAAGCTCCACACAAATATGGTGTATGCTTTGTCGTGCTCCCATTGGACAGTGCAGATGAATTCATACGGCAAGTAGACGTACCTGAGAAAGGAGAGTTACTTAGTCGATTGATCTCTAAAAAGTGTTATTTGATCAAACCGCAGAATAGCCTTAGAAGAGATAAATTTTTTCTTCTGCAGAAGAAGTTTATTTGATCGGTAAAAAAATATACATAAAAACTCTTGGCGCCAGTTACGTAAATGAACGGTACAGGCAGTGTTTAACAACACGCCGTTATCAGCCATTTTCAGTTTGCCGAACGCTTTTTTGGAAAGACCATTTATTGTGACCAGTTTCATGAATGCATACAGCTAACTAGAAAAACATTTGTCTTCTTAAAATGACCCACTAAGGAAGAGATCTGAAGGTCTAAAGATTTCTTAAACCGCAGTCTATGGTAGACTTCGTTTAAATAACCGACCCTTAAACTCTTCACGTTTGGAAGACATTCATTCCATCCTTTACACTAACTATGCGCACATCGAACCAGTAATCAACATTTTATACCTTTCCACTGTGCACTTAACTTCAAAACATCTTGGATTTTCGGTCAAACTAAAGTTTGTAAAAAAGATGGCGACAATGTCAAAAACGTTGTCGAGTGGACACAGAAGCGCTAGTCTGCGAGAGCATCCTGTTTTTTTCGGTTCAAGTTTCTGGTTTCTTGAGCCGAAAAAACCGGTTGCTCTCGCAAGCTACAGAAGCGCGATCTGCACTGCAAAAGCAAATAAAAAATGCAAAACAAAACAAAACATTCAATGTGAAAAACATACCTCGACCACCCAAGTACTGGCAGAAGTGCAGCAAAAAACGCCATAAGCCAAAGGCAGACCACAACCATTTTTGACCTTTTCATGGAAAGCCATATGGGGTACTCTAGTGGATGGACTATGGCCAAATATCGATCCACTGACACGGCAGTGAGGGTCAGAACAGAAGTAATACAAAACAAGGAATTAGTCGCTCCACTGATGGTGCACAAAATCTCTCCAAAAACCCACTCTTCGTAAAATGCCGAAGTTGCTATCAAAGGCATACCTATAACCGACTGCAAAAGATCTGCAACTGCAAGATTTGCCAGAAACAGGCCCGTAACATCACGTAACGGATCATAACGATAGAACACGAATAAAGTAAGACAATTTCCTACCGCACCGGTGATTATTATCGCGATTATTATCACACCTGTCACGAGCGAGATATCCAACGACATCTTGAAGGTAAACCTTGAGTTCTTACCTCACGAATGCAAATTACATGCGTTTTTTTTCTGCATGGAAGGAAAGGTACTGCAGTTTCAAGGTCTTCAAAACATCTGGTGTGGTACAATAATTTCCAAAAATAAGCCAAGTCGCACGTTCACTCTCCTGTAAGTACTGTTCAGTTCTTCTTTTACAGTTCAATACTGAATTATTATGCATTTTTCTTCTTTCTCGCTACTTTTTCTATATATATATTTTTTTTTCACCACGCTGAGCATGTTCGTGTTGCTGTTTGAACAAAGGAAGACTTACTTTCGCGTACAACAAGCTAAAAAACGAGCAGGAGCTCAACCGAGAACCAAAACGTTACAAATGTCGATTTTCTTTAAACTCTGCTCTTTTCCAACAGTTTTCACAAAACTGTGCTTAAACCGCGACGGTAAATTGCCTCTTCAAACCGAGAGAACATTTGCTGAGTCTCCCATATCTGATCTAAAACTAATCCTGCTTTACTTAACACTAACTTGGACGCCCTTTCTTACTTCTTTTATTTTCGCAGCAAATAAAACGCAAGAAACTGAATAGGCGATTTATTACTATGGTTAAGATCCGTTGCATTTTAGAGGCGTTTAGAAAAATAATTTCCTCGTACGTCATGTACATCCTGAATACATTCAGTTGTTGTTTTCGAGCGTCCTTTTTGCCTTGAAGTTGCGCGAAATTCTACAATGACGCATATGCCCTTGAAACGATTTCCCTGTGAGCAAAGCAAATAGAGTAAAAAGCTGAGTTCGTCGCTCCGTCTTCCAAAACGGAACGAAAAATTGAAAACGGTGGAAAATGTACACGGGTTGTTCAGTTATGATTGCAACCAGACTCCAAGAGAATTTGAGAAAACAAAAGGCTTAGAATTTTGTGATGCTGAAAATCCACATAGAATATAACAAAATGGAAAGTTTTTCTTTGATTGAGTAAAGACAAATTTCTTTCGTCAAGGAAAAGCTTGTAAATTAGCAGTTTATGTGACCCCGGTGTTGTGCGCGTTTGCTTATAATTAATGAAGAATTATAAGAAAGAGTGTCATAATGATTACGTGATTAGCATATCAACTTCGTGGACGGTAATGGAATATGTTGTGGGGAAAACAAACCTGAATCAGTATAACAAGCGGGAACAAAACGATCGTTGTATACATGCATATTTTAAAGACCAAAACTGAGACTAACTACTTCACAGCAAGACTAAACTTAACCACTGAAGAATGGTGTAAACGTGTGATTTAATAATTATTCACTTATATAAGTCGTCCTTAATTTGTCGAGTTCAATATATATAACTCTGGGTTATACGAATATCTGGAAATCGCCGATGAAGGTTAATTTTTTCCTCAAAGACATAAAGAAGTGAAGTTTTTTCCACTGATTAAAAGCGCCGACCTTGAAATGGCTACCGACGGAAATAAAACTAAGTAATAGATGAAGAAAGAGCAAAAAAAGCCACAATGATCAAGATCTTTTATTGCCAGCTCGAAGTTTATGCCAGTGAGAGATAAGCCAGCTCCGTTTTTCCCACAAATAATGATGACCATATTTCAGGTACAAACTATGTTTAAAAAAGAAAAGAAAGAAAGAAAAAGCGTGATAAGAATTAATCGTCAGGTGGGCCCTGTTCCTCAAAAGATGGTCAAATTTAAGTCAGGATTAAGCCAAATTTTGAGCAAAGTTTTCTTGTCTAAGAACATGCAATTTGAGCTTACAAAATACTGTTCAGCCTTTACTCCGAGATACAGTAATGATAACACTAAGTGTTACCCTACGCAATACATCTAAACATAGGAAGGTAAAATACAAAAACCGAACAAAATTTTAATCATGGATTAGCGAATGATCGGCCTTTCAGGAACCGGGCCCAGAGGTATAGAGTCGCAAACAATCAAACAAATGACAGATGTCTTCAAGTTTTCGTCCATCTCTCGCCCTTGAAGTTGCGTAAATGGCCCACTTACGTGGGATAACTAAAAAACGTTCTCCTCAGCAAACAAAGACGACAATTAAAAATTCAAAAGTAAGAACGCGGAGGATGAATGGAAAGCGGAAAAAATATCTTTTTCCTTCCTAATTCCTTCACTCCTTCCCTCTCCCCAGGGTCCCCGCGAGTTGGCAAATGCGGGTTTCTTCGGAAGAAAAACATTAAGATACAGATTAGCCTGTAAACAGACACTGTTCTATTTTTCTTTTCGTTCTTTTCGAAACATCGGCGAGTGCGCGAGCGAGGTAGTTTCTATTTTTTATCCGCGCGCTCGACGGACTTTAAGGAGAAAATAGAGGGTTTGTGAACAGGTTGGATGCAGATCGCAAAGAAAATTTGAGGACGGGTGCTTGAAGAGTGGTATGGGGTGTAGATTTGTGATAGACCAGCATCACATCAAGTGAGGGGAGTAATACCTTAATGAGGAATATTAAAGCATGGATGATTTCGCTCATAGAAATTTGGATAATCACGGAAATAACTCGCCTATATTTCTACCAAGGAGTCAAAACAAGCACGCTACACACGTAACATAACTCGCGACGATAGCTGTGATTTTGGGCGTGGTATGGATGAGAAATTTGAAGGACACCAACTTACCCTCCAAATAAAACGCCTCCCAAATGAGCTGCATGATCAAAAAATTGCCAACGAAAAATTAATCCCGCCAAATCGAACCCAGCTATGGCTACGAGGCCCTGAAAATAAAGATTAGAGAGTATAATTATATGGCCGGCAGGTTTTGCAAGCGGGTAAGATAAAAGGAATTCACTGTTCTGATTGGCGACCTGAACCAGGAAGATAGCCCTGTCTGACCAAGGCAAGCCCATCAAAATACAAACAAACCCGGCCCTAGGTACAGTGTTTCTAATCGCTAACTGACCTTCCAGCTTTTTCGCGTGCCATGCTCGATTGTCTGTGTTTATTCATTGCTGGCTCGCAAATTGAGATGTGATTCAATTTCATTTAAGTCGAACCTTAGTAAACTAAGATTTGATATATCAAAGGGGTTTCTAATGTTTAGTTTTCAATAAGGATATTGGAAATTGCGAGAAGTGACTTACCGTTCCCGCGGAGAATGTTAAAAATGGTAGAAACACGATAGCCAATCTTGTGTCTGGTTCATGAATGCACCATAATGACAGAACCGCCAGCAAAGCCCCGGACTAAAACAAAAAAAGGACAGCCACTATTGAATTTCTGTAAAAAAAATAGTCAAACGTTCTTCTCATCAACAACTCACTCATCCAACAGCCGTATATTTGCCGCCCATGGGCAAATGCTAAATGTAAGGGTAATTGACCAAAAGAAAGCACGCTTTACTTTTGTTATGTATAAAGTATTGTAGATACCCCTTTTATTTAGCCTAGTGCTGTGATAAGGGTCAACCCTTTAAGTCCCAATAGTGACCAAGATCAATTTTCTCCTGACAATATCCATACATTGTCAACAGATAAGTTGTGTGAATTAATAAAATGATCACCTAAGTAAAAATGCCTTGATCTTTAAACAAATTCTCTTAACTCATTCTTTAAGGAAATGTATAGAGATCAGTTTGGAGAATTTGTATGTAGATACTGGGGCTTAAAGGGTTAAATCAGCCACCACTGAGTTGTTTATAATCTTCAATACATTTTTCTATGGTGTTAACCTCAATTCTCTTACCGCTCCTAACGAAGCACCCAGTGCTGATGATGTCACAATAACTTTGTATGCAGTACTCGCAAAAGAAGCAAACACACCTAGGAAAAAATAAGGACATTGACATGATGTTATTGCATTTTTTGCCCCATAAAAAAATTGAAAAGACTTTAAGCAAGCAAAAGACCTTTATTATGTCTCTAGGAAAGAAAGAATGATGGATCAGAGAGGGAATGTTAAGGCATTGGTCGGGATATGTATATTTCACTAAAGTTATTTTTAGAGGTTGTAATTAAATATAAGACTAATTCCTGAGATCTCCTCACATTTCAATAGATTCTTTGAAACCTCATCAAGTCCATGTGTGTCTGCCTCAAAGAAAACAATAGAGAATAATGACAACTGTTGCATTCTTTCTTGACAACACTTAATAAAAGTTTTAGGACCTCTCAGAAAACAAAATTCCAATTAATTATTTCATGCATTTAATTGGTCTGAAAATAACTTTGGTGAAATTCACATATCCTAAAGTCTAGCCTGCGTAGCAGATGCTTGGAAATAGTGGGTGAAAGCGAGAACGGGCGCGCGTGAGGGACACACAGGAGGGAGACACGCGCCCGTTTTTTCTTGGGCCCACTACTTCAAGGCGGCTGCTATGCAGGCTACCTCAAGTCTGTACTGGGCATTTTCCTCTCTGTCCCATAATTCTTTCTTGCCACTGGTTGCTGTAACCGTACCTCCAGTGAGATAAAATGCTATAAACTGTTCCTTACCAAGAAGGGCTGTTCAAAACAAAAACACAAAAAAGATCATGGTACACAGACTAACCACTGAAAAAGACAGTCACAAAAATTCCTCTGATGGACATGCTTGTTCCACATGTTTCTGAAAAGAAACTCCACCTTATGAACCCCATGTGAATCTTTTCAATAATTTCTCTTTTCAGTTTGTTACTAGCCTGTCCACAGACCCTCTATTTTCTCTTGAGGGATTGTCAAACACGCATATGGAATTATGAATCATCAGGGGATTTATTGACAGCAAGGGCAAGGGGTAGGGCTTGCTCACACGCTGTCAAATTGTCAAAAGAAAAAAGAAAAACATCTGTGGCCATGCTGGTTTGTTACATACCTTCAACATGGGGAGCAAAACTCCATAGAACAAACATATTGACGCCTAAATGCCAGAAGTCCATATGACTAAATGCGCTTGTTAATAACCTCACAGATGAGCCTGAAAGAAAATATTGTACCTCTAATTCCTCTCCACCACCTGTGTTATCATCATCATAGTCTCTGTGGCAGGGTTCAAAAGGACAAGGAAATGGAGAATTTCGGCACATGAGAGTGCAAGGGGTGCACAAGGGCTCCTTTTTCCTCTTGCCACACTCTCTTCACCCTCTTGCGTGCCTAAATTTGGCCTTGCCTTTCTCCTTTTGTCACCTGCCACACATGCTATTATCATCCAGACTAACCTGGACCAGGAGACATTGTAAACCATTTCCACATAAAATTTTGCATCTGAGGTATTTTCCATAACAAGAAAACTGTTGTATTAAGGAACATAATCACTGATGCTGTCTTGGATCCATCAGATAATGAATTCCACCATTTGTTGAACTGAAAGAAAGTAAATCAATGCTCAAGCTCATAGCTAGCTGGCAAACTAGCTGTTATGAGTGACTATTAACTGATAAAAATTCACAAGTTGTAAACAGTGAAACATTCATGTAATAATTCTATACATACCATATCTCTAATACCAAACTGCTTTTTAGACCCAGTACTAGGAAAATATGCTTGATTTTTATGGATGTAAGAACTTCTAACTTTTTCATACTGAAGAATTGAACATGCTCCAAAACTGACTGCACCTGTCTTGAAACAGAAAATTCAGAGGCATGTTAAGAAAGCAAAATAACCTCCTTCCAATCAAGATCATTTTCAATCAATTAGCCTGCATGGCAGGCCTTCAAAAGGGGTGTGGAAGAGAATTTGGGTGTGAGTCTGCCAAAAGAGGAGGTGGGTGGAAGGAGTTCACTTCTGCCCTTCCTCATGTACCTTTTGTGCTTCTTGTGCGTTTGGAATCTCCTTCCCCTTTCCCTTCCTTTCAAACCCCTGCCAAGCAGGCTATCAATCGATGAATACCAGCAATCAAACCTGAACATTCAATTATGCACTGTGTTTCAGTGTTGAGACCTCTGAAAGGTGCACAGATAAAGAAGATGGAAACATCTAAACAATAAGAATGATTATTTGCTATTTGCAGTCTTTCTTTTCCTTTTCTCCACTTTGCTCTTTTTTTTTTCAGACACTCCTTTCCCACTTTTTCCTTCTTGTAAAAACTAGACAAAAAAAGGTATCAGATATCATACCAAAAAAATGAAATTTTGATATCAAATTATGTTTCGTGATTAGCTTTTTTAGTCTGTGAACCATGCAGGGACAACCAGCCCCCTGTACGACCCTCTATGTAACGAAATGCAGGTTTTCTATTGCCCGGAAATGGAATTCTTCCGGGATAAGTTGGAGAAATTGAGGATTTCTTTAGGAGTAGAGTAAAAAAAATACGGAATTCTTTGGGGGTGAACCGTGAAGCTTTAATTTCACAACATCCTTGAGGGGTAGATCCATTTTCTTCAGGGGTAGACCCATTTTCTTCTTGGACGTCTTCAGGGGTAAATAAAATTTTAAACAATCTTCAGGGGTAAGAAGAAAAGGTTAAGTCCTCAAATGCAATAACCCCTTGTCATACCATACCATGACGGTAAATCCGAGAGGGCGCACTATCATTTTAAATTTACTTTCATCTTCAGGTCTTCCAGGATGAAGTTCTCTTTTCCCAAGTCTTTTTCTGTGTTGAACACGACCATCTCCGCTATATCTTCTTGACCTGCCGTACATAAATAAGCTTAAGTTACCGTCAGAAAAGCAAAAAAGAGACAAGATTTATAATTCTAACAAGACACATTTGCACGCCTAGCTAACAGAATAAAAAAGAATCAGGAGAAAAGTGCAAAAATATTTCACCTGAAAAGAAACAGCTTAGAAAACGATGTGTTTTTACAAAACTTTTTCGCAGCGTTCCGTGAAAACGCAAAGACGGCGGCCATTTCTGAAAACTTGTATATCGTTCCAGGCCTTCGCTTCCATTGCAGTTAGGACCCACTCTCTCCTCTGTTTACTCTTCCTCCTGCCAATCATTGTTGGCCCGTTGTTTAGCTTGTAAGGCAATAACTTCATGAAATTTTGTTATTCAGTTCAGATTGAGCTGTAGCTAGCTTTCTTAACTGATTTTTCCCGTAGGCGACCACCTCCCGTAGGCAACGACTGAGAGAGTGGGCTACGCAGGCTAAGGGACGGACCATTACTGAAACTTTATATGTCGGGGAGGGGGATCACCCAAAAATATCCAAGCAAGCTAAGGAAAAATTTAAAATAAAAAAATCTATACAAGCCAAGTAACCCTAGAATATTCATGCACAGGCTTAGAAAAAATTCTTACAAGGATAATATTAACGAAAAACTTCATGCGGCACGGAAATTCAAGTTGCCTTAGGATTACCGAAAAGATACAAATACAGCGCCGCTTAGAATGCGTTTCAAGAGATCTAAAAGTACTGTGGATAGCCTAAAAGTGTTTCTAATGTGTTTAGGAGGAAACCGTCGTTGGGTGCCGCTGACAGTAAGATTAGCACCAGCAGAAAGGAACAGAGTAAGTCTCAGTAGCCTTTATTTTAATGTGTTCACGCTCCAGAATTTTATCCTAATGCTCAATTGACTGGTAGTAACCATTTAACTCTAAAACTGAAACTAAGATCACTAACCCCAATGTGGATGAATTCAGCGCCAAGACTTATGTCTCGTACTTTCCTGCTGCCAAACTTAAGCCTGGTGCCCCACTTCAGCTTTCAAGGGGCTCACCCAGCTACAACAGACTCAGCAAAGACGCCTGCCTTGGAGCCTAAAGACCTTGATATGATTCCAAAGAAGGGAAATACAGCCCACCTATCTACAACCGGGCCTCAGCAAAGACGCCTGGAATGGAACCTAGAGACCTTGATGCGATTCCGAAGGAGGAAACTACGGCCCACCCATCTAAAAGTGATTCAACAGCGGAGACCTGGCGTGGAGCCTGAAGACCTTGATGTAAAACCAAAGAAGGAAACTACAACACACCCTTGGTCTAAAAGCGACTCAGTAAAGAGGCCTGGTTCTTGATGAGATTCCGAAGAAGAAAATTACAGCCCACCCATCTACAAATGCAAGCGACTCAGTAAAGAGGCCTGGTTCTTGACGAGATTCCGAGGAAGAAAATTACAGCCCACCCATCTACAAGCGAATCAGCAAAGAGGCTTAGTTTGGAACCTAAATATCATCAAAATATCTTCATCACATTGTCACCTGAAAAGTATCGAACATGTTGATGATTCAGGGGCGGGTCTGGGGGGAGGGTGCAGGGGGTGCGCACTGCCCCCCCCCCCCCCTGAGATGACCTGCCGTTTTCTAATACAACTGGTATTCTGCAAAAAAAAAAAACTATGTGGTATATTGGTGTTGAAGTAGAGCAAAAGAAGAGTACACCCCCTCCTAAAAAAAAATCCTGGATCCGCCCCTGTTATTTAATAAATCGAAGTCTTGCTGGGAAGCATTTGTCATGGTCTCATGGTGTATAATGACTATATCGTGTCCAAAACTGGGCCTTTTTAAACTTGTTTGAATGCATCCAGCAGCGAGGCTTGTAATATTAAAGTTAGTGTGAGCAACAGGGGCGGATCTAGGGGGAGGGTGCAGGGGGTGCGCACCCCCCCCCCCGGAGATGACCTGCGGTTTTCTAACACAACTGGTATTCTGCAAAAAAAAAAAAACTATGTGGTTTATTGGTGTTGAAGTAGAGCAAGAGACGAGTGCACCCCCTCCTAAAAAAACATCCTGAATCCGCCCCTGAACAGGTTAGGATGTTTTTGTTTCGCGGGCAAGTGGTATTGACTCTGTTGTTTATTCTTTTGCTGTTTATAAGGGCATTGAGTCAGCCAGGCGAGACCTGGAGAGAGCACTCACTTAATATTGTAGGTTATTTAGGTTGCGTTCTATTAAAAGAACATTGTGAATTTGCAATGCTAATAACCCTTCTCCTTTTCTTTTAATCCATTAGGTCTAAATTCATTTCTTATTCTTTGTTACCAGGTCATTGCCATCTATTTTTAGTTACACTTCAAACCAGTCCAATCTTTTCTACTCCCACTACAATCCCAAGGACAAGACATTATTTCGTCATCGGAAAATCACGGTAAATATACGATCATCTTCCGTAAGGAATCTTAAATATTTTCTGTGATGGGGGCTTTGATGGTAATTCTTTCCATCTAGGAAAAGTAGAGCCCACAAATGAATAAAAAAGTTTGAATGGTAAATCATATCATCGTAGCTCAGTCTACGAGCTAGAGACAAGGAACTGAGGGATAATGGAAAATTCAATAGTCCCCCTTTTCAATCCAAATAGGATGCGAAAGAAGAAAAAAAAAGTTGCAATGCAAACAATTAAAATTTTGTTCCATAAAATCCTATGAAATAAACAGTACTGTGCGATAGTTCAGCCCAAAAGGTTTCATTTGAATGGCGGTAACCATAGGATTTCGTCAGCAGATTTGAAAGCTCAGAGATAGGTAGATACTGGATAGACTTTAATAGCTGCTTTTTGTGGTCAATCTAATAATTTAAAATTAGCAATAAAATTTTTAGTACAAAAATTAGCCTAAGAAAACAGCCGATTGGCAAAGCGAACACTGGCTTCCCAGCCAAATGACGACGGGGAAACCAGTGGTAGCGCGGTCGCCAAATGTCGGCTGTTTTCTAAGGCTAAACAAAAATACGCTTGTCATATCATTGCAAAATGTATTATAGAGCCTAAGGGCTAATTAAGTGGGAGTTTTTTTACGTAGTTACCCTTCAGCCTTTTTCTAGTTTTACTTCACAGGTAAAACGTATTACACTACGTTAATTAACACGGAAAGAAATTTAATCAATAAGTAGGGAAAAAGGAAAGTAAACTCGATCTCTCGGCGGTAATGAGTAAAACAAAGTGCCTTTGGTCGTTTTGTCGTGAAGGAAAACGTGTTTAAAGATTTCAGCTGGTGCAAAAGAAAATCTTTCCAAGATCAATTACCATGAATGAAATTGCCTGTTGTCGCCATAATGTGGTCAAAGAGTCAAACTGGGATTAATTTATTATTCTATCACCGCGAGATTAACGCGTTATTCACGATGATCAAGTTTTCTTGGAGAACATCGACGACTTTTCTTGCCAAGAGAAACGAAAGGTATTTTCTTCTTCGTCTCTTTACTTGTAAACTTAAATTGCTGATTTTACGCCAACTACAAGCCGCAAGTCGCGTGCTTTTAGAAGGCCTTGGGGGTGGCCCAAAAATTAACCTTTCAAGAGGTTTATTTTTTCATCAAATCCACAAAGGCTGGTATGTTATATTGCCTTTTTGAGTTTGTCAAGTACCTTCGATTGTCACCAGTTTTTCCACTGATATTGAACCCTCCCTCTCTTGATCAGATACATTTATCACAAGATTCGAGGAGCAATATTATTTTGCGTGCGTTCGTTTAAGAAAAGAGCAAGAGACCAGTTATTATTACAGTGTCATTTTGTTCTTTGGTCTCCTTAAGGCGGTCGATTTCAAAAAAATTGTTAAATTAATATCAAAAAGTAAACACGTATTTGTTTGTGTAAGCATTAAGAAACCCGAACGCTCGTGTGGTAGGTCACGAGGACGAAATTAGTAAACAACCTTTTTTTTGAAAGTTTACTTATGATACTTAAAAAATGTAAAAATATGACTATGAATCTTTGAGGGAAGCTCCTGTTAAGATTTATTAATAGTTTGATTGATTCGCGAGCAATAATAGTTAGCATAGCATTAAAATAGGTAAAACAGGGGATATTTAATTAATTAACAAGAAATTCCTGGAAAACTTGACCCTCCTGGCGCAAAACTTCAGCAAGGATTAAAACGAAAAGGGATTGTTATTGTTTTACGTGTCGGTTGAGTAACAACTTCTCATCTGAACCTTATGACCGCACCTGCATAAAGCCAGCAAAGGCTTTCCTGCTTACACATTAAGCATCCTTAGGCAACTTACATGTTTTCAATTTGATCAATTTCATAGTCACGCGAAAGGCAGCTGTTATACTTTGGCAAAAGATTTTGTTCGTGCCACATTTCAAAATCACTTTTTAAAGTCACGCGATAGAAAATTGCAAGGGATAATTTCGAACGTCGATCCGTTTATTTCGAAATAACAGTCAAATTCAAGGAACAGAAGGACAGCGTGTCCGAGTAAAAATTATAAAAGAAAAGATCGAGACTGTATTTTAAAGGGGGCTAACCGAGGGTACCGTCAATAGATCAAGATTCGATGGAAAAATACAGTATGGCAATCATTTTCCATCTTCAGGTTTGTATCATGGCCAAAAACTGCCAAAGGGGTCAAAAGGGTTTAAATCAGTTATTTCCCCTGATAGAACTATCCCCAAGGGAGGGGATCGGATTGGAGGGGAGGGAGGGGGATTCATGTTCCTTTGCGTATCGATGAGAAATTAGAGAGGTTAAGCATCACGTTTACGTCAAACGGCAAACGCGAATTTGTATCACGTGACTAAGTTTCCCCTTGACTTGCCATTTACTGTTCATTTAGTGATCGTGTCTAACCAAGGTATTAACACGTGACTAGTAACCCAGTCCACTTCGCACTGACTTATCAGAGAAACAGAAAGTGTCCTCCCGTCATAGTAGTTGTATGGAATACACTTTATACTGGAAAGTCAATGTTCCCTTAGCCTGTTCCTCATGACGCAACAGGCAGTTACCCTCTTCCCTAGAAGTTATTTCAAGAGGTCGTGTTCCTTCACCCTTGAAAAACTCTTGGAGGCCCTATATTAGTTCTGCTAATAATTCCTAAAATTACTCCTACTTTTAGGAATATAATTACCATGAGCACATGTAGGCAGTGTAGGTAACAGGGAGAGATGAAGTTCAGTGTACTTGTTAAAGTCACTAAAATTTTCTTAAAGTTGTGACACTTCCAATTCGTTTGTATCTTTGTGCTGAAGTGAAAATAGCCAAATTAGTAGATGAGCTGGAAAGAGAAAAAAGGCAAGGGGAGGCTTATGTCAAGAAAACTAATATTAATTAACTAATAATAATTTTAAAAATATTTTCTTATAAATGCTTCCACGCATGGCACTTGGCAGGGGCTCCCGCAGGGTATCCCAATAAAAATAGCAAGAATCGAAAAATAGAAAGCGCGCGGGGGACGATGATGGGTTGGTACGGCGTGGGAGGGAAGGCAGGGTATTCACTAATCCTCACTCCCATTTTGTCGTTAAAAGTGAAAAATCAAATTCGTCCCTTCCGGAATATGTTCCCAGTAAGAGACTGTATATACGCCCACCACTGAATCAAACTACGCAAAAAGAAACTAAGTAATAGAAACATACTATCAAAAGTGACGGTAATACACCTACTGCGATATCTTTCTAGTGAGTTAAACAATGAACAATGGTCCCCGGCCGGGGAGTTCGGAGTTCCTTTACCGATGAAGAATTGTAATTTACCGTTTTTGTTTCCTCTAATAAAGTCGAAATATATGAAAAGTGTAATTGGAAATGAAAAAACTCGATCTTTATACAAGTCAAGTCATAGCAATTACACAAGAAACTCGGCCAATCTCAGTTTGCCGGTCTGTAGTTCAGTAGTTCAGGCTCCTTCCAACTTTTCAAGTCCTAAGTGAGTGTTACTGGGGAATGCTTGGAAGTAGTTGAAGCAAAGAAATCACTCCCACAACCAATTTTTTGGCCAAATTCCGAAACAAATCGTAAAAATCTCGAACAGCAGATAGAACTAGATAGAAGTAGATGGAAAGTAGTCCTTTCATTTGAATGCCGGGTACGCTTTAGGCGACTAATTAACCCTGGGAATACAACAGTTAATGGTGCTTAAAATAGTGGCACAAAATGTCTGAGTAATGTAACAATCAATATCACAACAATAAGGTGTGTCCAAGCAGGCGACACGACGAGAATAGACTTGCGGCACGTATTGCATGCTACTAGATGAAATATCAGAAGATATGTTACCCACGCCACAGATAAGAAAGGCGCCGACTTTTACATGAAAAGGAGCAGGTTTATCAAGAAATATTTGACTTAATAAACAAGCCATGTGCTTACATAGAAATGAAGACAAAGCAAGAAGGGTGTCGTTGCTGGGGTTAAAAACGAGCAAGGAATTTTAAAGACCGCAATTTACATTATAAGCTAATGCATGTCGATAGAGTGGTTCAACCATGTGCAGGTAGCCGCGTGCGGTAGTTTTTTTGAAGTGGCCGATAGGGCGGTGGTAACATGTATCGACCATAAGCAGATTATGGGGTTCACTGACCGACAAGTGTCACAAAGGAAAGATGAAACGCTGAAAATGCTCAGTTTTTCTCTGGTTTCTGTCTTGTACTCCCCACTGAAATTTCTAGAAAATAAATACTTGACGGGCGAAACGTTTCGGAGGACGGGCCGACATTCACTGCCAGGCACCAGCTATGATACTTCCTTTTCCCTTTCTCTTGAAAGCGAGATACAGAAGAGGGCCGACAGGAGATAAACAAATATGAACAAATCTTAAAGAACTGCAGGCTATTTTTGTCCGTTATCCTTGAACAGGTGCGCTTAAGCGGGCGAAAAGTCGGCGAGAGAACTCCACAAACAAAACGCCGACGTTAGGCAAACTTGGAAAGAAGTAACAATTGTCAACGTTTGACTGTTATTTGCGTCATGTCTTTGTTATCAGTAAAAAAGCAGACCGATTCTTGACCAGGTCGTTTTCATTTGGCAATTAATGGAGTGTTTTTTGTTAGTTGTGCCAAGTCCGACATTCTAGTTGAAACCAAAGCGTGGATATAAATCTGACTGAGGGCGTGCCGCGCGAGGAACCGAAATTCTTTATTCTTTTTTGAAGTTATAATCACGGGGTGTTTTAGACTTTAAACAAAGGCGTCCGAAGGTTTAAAGGGCATCGCGTTCTGATAGAAAATTTCAACAATCAAAATAGCTTAATAGCTAATAATTCTTTTTATCTGGTGCACGTATTGTGGTGCGGGGTCCGCCTACGGTAGTCGACACGCGCAATACACACAATACACACAATCCTATTTTTAATTTACTTTCCGCGCCAGTCAAGAAATCAAGAAACCGGGAACATTGCTGATATTTTCAAGCAAAATTTCTAAGACTTCAGCCCTACTTAAATTGGTCTTTGTTGAGTGAATTGATGAGCAGTAAGGCCTCCGATCCCGAATGAAAACAAAAGAAGTCATGGGAATCTCCTTGCTCAAGACTACGCCACCGCCTCTTTTTTACCCTTTACATTGACGAACAATATAACACCGGCAGATAGCCACGCTGCCGGCTACGTATTTTGAACCGGTATGATACTGTCTCAAAAAGTACCCAACTGTTCGGCTTACTGGAACAACCTTTCAGACATTCAGTCTAGCACACATTTAGCTAGAATCAGTTGTAAACAAATCAAAGTTCTTCTGTTTAACTCATACCGTATATAAGAGACGAGAGTGACTACAGTTTAAAAACAGCAAAATAACTTCTTTTGAACGTCGATTCATTCACTTTACTTTCACAAAAGAAGGGAATCAACAAACTTCGGCAATTAAGCCACCCGTGTTTTTTTTCGGTAATTTTACTACGCTGATACAGTTAATTCATTTTTTTTCGTCTTTAAGACTATCCTTACAAAGAATATCTACGACATTTTTTTCCCCAAAACGGATGTGACTATACTGTGTTAAGCTGCCTACTTTTCATGGCAACAAAAATATATGGCATGCACGATAGGCTGTCAAAGTCGAAACAGAAGCAATTATATTGTAATTCATTACTTCCCTTTGTAACTGAAAAAAAAAAAAAAAAAAATATATATATATATATATATATATAAGTACATCACAGATGCAACCATTATGAAAATGAGAAAATCCCTGGGAGTCAGTTCTAGAATTAAAGATGTAATTCGAAATACTAACAGAATAATAGATGTTCGAGTACCAACCACCACAAGATAATAATTAATGTTTCAACCACACGGACCTTTAATTGTTATATAAATATGAAATAATCTGTGATGCCTCCCTGGAAAATCATTATGAACGTTTTCCGGCTACTCAGGTTTGCTGTTCAGTCTAAAAAAAGCCCGGAGGTGCTGCAATATGGCAAAAAAATATTTTTCCGAATTCAAAATTATTGAATTTTTATTAAATAATTGGTAGGTTTAATCTGTTTAGATAAGATACGATCATTTCATCTCTGGCTCACTGAATATATTAGGATTGAGAAATTTTTTATCAATTGCCAATTTTATCAATTGCCAGTTGTTTGAATACACTCTTTTGTCGCCAGGCAGACCATAATCAACCTGTCAGTTGGCCAATCACTGACTGGGGCAAGTGCTACCTTCTTATTCTCCGTCGTGTGGTCAGCATAGTGGGCATGTGCACTGCACCGTAACATTATTACCCCATCACCGACGTGACGATTCGCAGTAAAGAGGTGCAATTCTCAATGTTCCGTGTGTTTGTCACAATTGAAGCCGGGTTTGAAACCCATCTATAGATACTGACCGGTAGAAGTCGCTTAGATTTATGAAGTACCAATGCTGTACGCTGAACGTTTGTAAACAACTGGTGAACATTGTGATAACTCGACTACAATTAGTCCCTTATTTTTCTCAAGGAGAGTCCGCTTCTCCTCCCAATAAAGGAGACTTATGCAGACGTCATTTGTAAGTTTAAAGTACAGACAGCGAAACAAATGCATGCTGAGATGTCTAGACAAAGATTAGTCATTTACCTCATCAGGGAGAGTACAGTAGACTCGCGGCGCGTCTTCCCGCCTGTCTTCACTGCGCAAGTGCTAAGTGGACTTTTACAAACGCTCGAGTTTGCTGCTTATTCTGCTATTCCTCGGGAATATATGGGACTTCTCATACTCTACATGACGCGCGATGCTGCTTCATCCTTGTTATTAATAAACACTAGATACAGAATTAAATCACAGAAACATACTTACCGCAGTCCAGACAACTCATTTCAGTAACTGGACTGCATATCAGTTTGAGCCAGTTGTGCAGTTTTAACAAGACGGAAATCTGGTTCAGAACTAGACAATCGGCCTATCCTTAATACTGAGGACTTATTTCTCCTCAGTTGTATTTCCGTGATTTACACAGTAGTCGTTGTAATGGCCTTTTTTTCATATTTCAAATTCCTGGGCTGCAGAAAACGGAAATAAAACTGTTTGATTAATCCTTTGAGCCTCGATGTGAATTTCTGTGTTTACTTTGTCAAGCCACTTTTTTTCAAAAACAGCAATAACAGCAGCAAATTACCGGCCACAGCGACAAACCAGTGAGGCGGAGTCGGATCTTCTAAAAATATTGATACATTGTTGAAAAAAAAGAGAGGTTGATCCTTACTCCAAGAAATTCAAAAGGAAGAAATAATAATTAAAAAAGTAGCGAAGTGTATATACCTGAAGGAATCGTTTTTCCTTTTTTCAGGCCCCTCAGTCTTCTGGACGCGAGTATCAATTTACTGTTTTTCTAGTAAGGTATGCACTAATGACCCCGTTTTGTTCATACGATTACGGAAAATGCACTGTCACATGACCACTTTTCTTAACAAACATGTTACATCTTGAACAAATAACAATAACAGAGCAGGGCCGATGAAATGAAGATAAACTAGTCAGGTTCCACTGTGCAACAACAATCACTCAAGTTTTCGGCGCACGGCAATCACTGAAGATAAAAATTTGCACTAGAGCTTTTAAACATGATGACAAAAATTGCCAGGCAATTATGAAAACCGGCTTAACTCTAAACTAGTAAGATCTTTAACTGACTTCTCAGGTTGTGAAGCAGGTCGTGGCCGAGTGGCTTAAGTAGACTAAGTAATTTAGCTTGAATTTCTTCAACCGGTAGAATGTTCTACAGAAATCAGTTTAAAAGGCTTAAAATTTCATCATATCAATGACTGTACAAACTTTATCGTTTTCGATTTTTTCAAAGCTCCCGATTCTAAGAATGTGCAAATTAATGACTCAAGTCATGCAAACGATTTCATAACTCACTATGAATCGTCTCTTTAGTTTTGGGGCGAGACTAATGGACTGTGGTGTTGTGTTCTGTCCATTAACCTTGGAGGGCGTATATTAGCGCTGTGACGTTGTGACCTTGTTCGGCGCGACCCCCATGTCTGAAAAGCTTCATGGTAGGAATTTCTTTTAATTCTCTTTTGCTTTAAAGGAGCAAGTGATCAGTCTAACTTTAAAGCTAGTAGGAGCCACTGATTAGCGAGTTCCGATGTGTGCTTGGACTCTTACACTGCTCTTAAACTGTTTACAGAATGTACCATGATATACTGTATGACTCTTTAGTGATCAGGCACCGGTTTAAACACCGTCCCTAAATAGATTTCAGTAAACCTTTAATAGCATCAAAGCGGATTTAGAGCTAATGCCTTCCTTGGTGAAGCTCTTACATTTCACACAACACTGAGTAAGAGGAGATTGCATAATTGTGACCCAGTTGTACATAAGATGGTACGGTCGGGCGCGGGTGGGGTAACATAACTTTTTATTTGTGTTTAAAGTGCTCAAATAAAAGCTTGTAAACCATATTTGGTTATGTTTATGTGGTACCGTTTTTTGCTGTGTCCACGTTGTATCGATTGTAATCTGAACGCTAGAATTCAGGAGGTGTCTGCAGACCAGGCTTGTCACATGGCCATGCAGCTTCAAGAGCAAAGTCAACAGTATCACTAACCATATTCTTATGCAAATAATATTGTCACCTTGCCATTAAAAATTTTAAAGATACAAACCAGCAACCGGTAGAAGAGGAATGTGAAGAGATATGATACGAATGACCCACCCTTAAACCGGCGCTCAATATTAAGATATTTTCTACATCGCCACCCACACAAACCCCTGGTAAGGAGAAACTGTAATGTGGGTTAAGCATTGTGGAATAATGCTTTCCTTTACTTTTTCATCCGCTAATTACAAACATCCGCCAAATTGGAGCCTCCAGTTTAGGAATACTGTACACAATCAGGAAAGTCTCACATCTTTGTTAATCTGTAAAAAAGCTTACTTTATGAGCTATAAATTGACGAAACAAACATAAACTTACAAAGCACTTTAACAGTTGTCGGTTTTTTTGTGTGCTTCCTTAATTTGACCAGATTTATTTGCTTGATAGGATGAACTAAGTCCAAATTCGTATCTACTCACGCTTAGTTTTTGTTTCAGTAATGATATAAGCTGACTTAAGCAGATACCTCATCTAAATTTTCTTTGCCCAAGTCACGTTCACCATGCATGACCTCATCATTTTCAGGAACAAAAAAGAAAACCTTTTTCATCGCCGACGGAATTCTGCAGGTGCTTGATGACTTTTCAACGCTTTTAAAAAACTTAAATGAGGACTTTAGGTACCTACAAACATTTTTATCTTTTAAATCAGCTAAAAAATGAAGTGCTTCGAATGTTTCGCTCACTTTTTTGCCATCCAGAAAATGTTAATAACTTCCTTCGTGTTGTGTGCTTAAAACAATAGAACTCAAACCTGTTAATCTTTTCGCATTAAACTCTGTTAGTTTATGGCTGTTTTTGGAAACAAGATGAAAAACTATGTAACCCGAATGGTACATGGCACCTGTTTTTGAAACATAAAAGAGACCTTTTAAACGCAGACATAAAAAATTAAGGGAGTTTTCAGGAATAAACTTCGACGACAAAGAAGAATGTCATTAACACCTTTAAAACGAATATTGCTTTTACGGGTCGAAAATCTTATACGTAATTTTTCATTCATACAAAGGGCATGGCATATAGTCATTGTCCACATTTTTTCGTTGTTGATACATTGACAAAACTATTTATCAGCAAAATTAAGTTAGTTTGTTTCAAGTCTGCGAAAATTAGCAGAGTTGCTCCTCGATTTGGTTGCGACGGCAGCTCATAACAATAAATAAATACTTTTTTTCTTTTTGGATCGATGTAATCGTTGTTTCTCTAGAATTTGTTCTATTCATTGTATTTGTGTTGAATAGAGTCGGCTTAGAAGACGTAAATATAAATAAGGCGGGTGATTTGTGGAAAATCATGCAGTTGAATTTTGATTGGCTCGCGGTAAGTAGGTCCCGCCTCTGAATACGTAATGCACAGTGTAATTGTCCAAGCTTGTCAACGAATACAAGGCTTGCAATTAGCGCCGTTGAGATCACAGAGCACAGCGGGAAGAGTGATTTTTTACTGCCTTCCTACTGTTAAGAATTAGTAAAACGTTTACTGTTTGACTTTTAGAACTTGTTTGACAACGGATCTGAGGCAGTGATTTGAACCAACGCGAACCAGAGCTCGCGGTTGTGGAAGAGGTTTTGAGGGCCGCCGACAGTTCATTACGTTTCTGAAATTTTGGTAATACAGCGACAATGGCCATGCTCTGGTTGATGCTCGTTGTGTTCGTTTTCTTTTCTGTTGGTTTTGGTCAAGAACTGTCGTGTTCAACAGTGAAAAGCGCGTGGAGATCGAAAAGGCTGACAGAGAGCGAGGTTCCTCCATCCGCCGTTGATGGTAAGCATTTGTTAGTGCCATACCAACAGAGCAGTGCTTCATGAATATGTGGTCTTTTCTGTGATTTCCTCATTTTGTTTTAGGTGTATTACCCTGCATGGGGTGGTAGTTAGCCGAGTTCGACTTTCAATTTGATGACATTGCTATCTTTATTTTGTTTTTTAGGAAATGACCTTCTTATATGCCCTAAAGACAACGGCAAGCAATGCTGCTCTCGAAGAATGGAAGATCGCTTCGCCAGCTTTGCGCGTGGCGACTTCGATCAAGCGGTGTCCAAAAAAGTTGAAGAATTGGGGAATCTCTTTGGCGTCCAGGCCAAAATATTTGACGGTAAGCTGTTCGCAGTAAAATGTACAAAGTGTGAAAGAGTGTGGATTAAGTTTGCGACTGAAAAAACCCGCTAATGGAGACTCATTTGGCGTGTGCATGCCGAGTTGAGCCCAGCTTTATGTGAAATAAGCTAAGCTTGCGTTTTATTGTAATATTATGCTTTTCTCTCCCGGTTTTTACCCCTTTGCTTTCGATTTATTTCTTAGATGAAGCGTATAAACATTTCGCCTCTGGCATTTTTAGGGTTTGTAAAGGTCAGCCTGCCTAATATAGAATGAAAGGGATTTGGTGCACAGGAAATTGGCCGAAACTCAAAAGTAAACAGGACTGCGTTTTTATGATACTTTTACCCACAAGCCTTAAGCAGTAATTACGGCACTCATTTCTGTCGCTCAATTCGCTTTAATCTCCTGATTGCTGTAACAAGAAAAAATAAGTAATTTTTTTCTTGTTAGTGGTCATTTAGGAAAGCGAATCGTAGATCTAAGATCGATGAGAAATGAGTAAACTTGCACGTACTTGCGGCAGTGTTGAAAGTAACATAGCTCTCGAAAACTGCTATGTAACCTTATCTTCATATCTCTTCGGAATGTCGGAGAAAACAAGCTTAAAAATTATCAATTTCGTGTGTTAATCTACCACAATGAAACGAACGCTTCCTTAAAAATCCTTTTCTTTCGTCCATTTCATAAACCTTAAAATCGCTTGCACGTTTCACGGCGTGAAAGTTTAATCACAAAAGGCTGCGATGCCATTTTGAAATGAACTCGTCAGATCTGCGTGTCGGAGCGACGCAAAGTCTTTCCACAAGTTTGAAGTGTCGGTGTTATGTTACATTTGCTACCTCACGAAATTTTTTTGGGCGAGAATCGTGCTCGTTTGAGGCAAAACAAGAAGAATGTCATGCTGTCTTGAGTGGGTTTGCGAACAATAAAGTTTATAAATCAGTGTTCAGTAACCACATGGGAGCATGTTACGGAACAAGCGTTTAGAAAACCCCCCTTCGAGAGGTCACAAGAATAGTTTGTTATTTCTTCAGCATTTATCTGAATCTTGTTGGACAAAACTATCACATGTGAGTTGTAAATTTAGAAAATGAGTTTTGTTTGTCACAGTTGCATTCGCCTGGGGCTATTGTACATTTAAATTAAAAAAAGATGAAATCTTTGGGGTTTTTTTATTAATCGTCGATTGTTTTCATGGATTCGTGGTTTACTCGGGTAACAATGTGTGCATGAACCCAAATTATATATCCAGTTATATTGCTTAGATAAGATACTCGCTGTCATCTGAAATGAGAAGAAAGTACGCATTCTTAACTCTTCAAAGGTGTAATTTACGACCAAACATAGGCGAAATATTGGCCGTGAACTTTTATGTAAACGATATTCTTAGGTAGTTAAACACTATTTCTTTGACGTACTAGATTTTTCTGTACTTTGTTAAGTCTGAAATACTGCCCAACCATTTGTATCAGAGATTCTGATGTTTTTTTTTGTCAGGTCCTTGAATATAAGTCGGTTACAAAGAAGGTTTATGATTAATCGCGGAAGTGAACTCTCGCTGCGGCCTTCCTAATTCCGACATGTTCGAGGAAAGTGTCGGTAAACCATGAAGACTTCACTGAAATTACTGATTCTTTGAGGTCTTGCCTAACGGAATTGGAACTTAATTGGATTAAAGCACATTATTATAAATACACATTGCTAATTATGAAATGCAAACACGCTTTTTACAGCGTTGTGCGGCGTGGCGAGGTCAAAATGTCCTCGCTTGGCGCATTTCAATTTAGCACCTCATCTTTAGTTTAAATGGACACTTATTAAACTAGCAAAACCCATTTGGCGTACATCCACACTTTCGAAATCTTACCAGGGACAGTTTCAGCAAAATGAAACAAACATGGAGTTTCCTCTATACCTAACTCTGTAAAGGAGAGTTTTGAACCTCTGATGGTACCAGCCCTTGAATATTGCTACGTTTGCAGTGTGTTGTGTGTGACCATTATAGTGGAAATCTTGAGATTACTAATTCATCATAATTTGCAGTGTAATTTGTCAGTGTCTAGACACATGAAGAATGTTATCTTTTGCATTATGGAAAATACTTGCACAACTTAAATCACAGCTGGTAACCTGCAATCTTTTTGCCTTCATAAGCAAACAAATTGTAGAATAAATAACTATTTTGTGGTGTCACGTTCGCAAGTGTTCTAGATGGTAATGAAATTATGAATTTTGGTTTTTTAGGAGTGCAGAAAACTGGATTATCCCTAGAGAAAGAATTTCACGTATTTAACCCTTTCATGACAGTCTTTATACTGTAGTTTTTGAAGTTGAAGAAAGTATGTGGATAAGTCACCATTTCTTAGTAGTTAACATTAGTTAGCAAACAAATTCCAAAACTCAGGGTAACAATTTCTAAAAATTAAATATTTTGTTTAAATTGCTTAAACTTCATCAGTGATATAAAATGAGGTTTCCTAACAGATAGTTGTTTTGTAATCCCATGAAAGGATTGTAAATGGCTGAGAGATCCCATCCCTTGTCCCTATTCAGCTAAGGTTTTCCTCTATTCCTTTGGTTTTTGATAGTTAATAAATGGTTGCCACTATGTCAATGAATAGTCCACCTCAGATTTACGTAAATTCTAACATAGGGTCAAAAATGCAAATTTTCCTCAAGTCCATTGTCTCACAATTGCCGGAAAGAGACTTAAGCACATAGAAAACCAAACTAAATATAGAAAAATGACCAGAAAGCCTTGGAGTCATGTTAGAATTTTAATATATTGAACATGGGTTATTACAGCACCTTAAATCCTCTGTCAAGCCTTCCAGGCGGCTTATTTATTTCAAGCCCATTTGAAGGAGGGGGGGGGGGGGGGTTGCTTAGTTGGCTTATCAGGGTAATAGCATATCAGAGTAGCTGGCCAAAGACAGCAAGCTGGTGGTAGTATCCAGTGGCAGCCAGCTATTGCTGACAACCATCGAGAAAGAAAAATTCTTTATTCAGTAGGTTCTTCACAAATCATTCTTATTTTGAATTTTGAAACAAATTCTGTTTTTTGTTTTGGTGTTTTGATCCGAGCAAGTTTATTTAGAAAACACCGGATATGTTTTCTATATTTAAAAAATGTGAGTCACGATGAAACAGCAACCTTAGTGACATTTCTCACAGTATAACATAAAACCAGAATTACTAATGAAGTCATTATTTTTTAGTCATTGTGTACTATATTGTTTTGGCAAAGTGACAGTGTTTTTTTTTTTTTAAGGATAATGCTTTTCTGCTTCAACAGTGATGTAGTCTTTTAGCTTGCCATCTTAAATTTAGTTGCCATGAAGTGAAGGGTACTTTTAATCAATTTTTTTTACCAAGTTTAAAACTCGGTGAAATTGATCGAGGCTGTGCTTTAAGAAAAATCAAAAGGAAAAATCAAGGTTGCCCAGCATAGGATTTCTATGAAAAAGCTAAAATTTCCATGTTGGCTAAGAGTGAAAGTAAGGCGCCAGGGGGAGCTGAGCACTGCTACACTTCAGACCACAGCTTGTGGTTAAAACGAAGCAGCCCAGTCCGAAGATGATCATGATCATGACTAAAAAAAAATTATGAGCAACAATATTGTTATTTATTGCCAGTATAGCATCATTTCCTTTTGGATATTGTGTGTATATCCAAGTAAATTTGTCATTTGGATTCAGTTGAACAAATCATTATTTTTGATAATGTTTGATTTAAACAGTATCACCAAATTATTCAAGTTTCGTGTTGACAACAGTTCTGCACTACCAATAAGCATAATTATTAACATATGCCCAAAAGAAAATTAAATTGTCAAACACAAAACAACTTTATATTTGTATACATTATAAATATTGCTTACAGTATTGTTTGTATTCAGAGTGGACCAAAATTCTAAATCACATGACTGATGTAATCTTGTACCTAATTTTTAGCTAATATGACAGCTGTATATGATGCTTGTACACAATTTTCAACACACAGGCTGTTAATTAGGCATCAGAGATCAGAGAATTCCCCATTTGCTGGGCAGAATTTTCCAGCTAACGTTCGGTACCCTATGACTATTTTATATTCAGATATGGAACCTCTGTCACATTATTCTCCTGTAATGTTCCACCTTTCTCCATCTACTAGAATTCTTAATGAACGCCCTGAACACAACTTTTGTCATCACCTGCTCTTGTCTGGTTAGGTAGACATATTTATTTTCTGGCATTTGGATATCAATGAATACTACTAGCGTACAATTCACTGTCATTAAAAATTGATTGTGGGAAATTCATTTTCTACAGCTTGTGGTATATGTATTGTTATGTAGCTGAGGAGTTCAAGATTTTCCAAAACTGCCCCTCCCAGCAGTCAGGTCTATCTAGCAGTTTTTAACTCGTTTAAAATTTATTTCTGAGAAAACAAATGATATTGGCTAGAAGGGGTAAACTGCCATTCAGTATTGGACACATAATCAGGCATTACCGATCCTCAAAGTACATGTGTAACTCTCATTTACTGAGTTTGAGCCCTGTACTGTAATTAAATTTTCTTTCATATTTTGGTAATCCCAGTGAGGGTTAAATACCAAAGACCTTAATTTGCACAAGAAAGAAAAACCCTGAATCATTCTGTTAGTTCATGGGAACAATTGCCAAACAAGTAATGACAGAAACCATGCAATGAAATTAGTTATTTGGGATGATGTAAAGGTTTTTTTGTTGAATCCTGGCTTGAGTTATGTGTTATTCTTGGTTTATAGAATCTGCTCTTCTCCCTTTTGAACCTTTTCAAGGCTGTGCTCTGAGGAAAATTGAAGAGAGCCCAGTGTTCTGAAACCGTAAAATCTAGGGTGCCCAGCATATGATTTGTATGAAAAAACTAAGATTTCCTAGTCACCCGAGAGGAAAAGTTAGGGGCCAGGGACCACCGGGCTCTGCTACAGCACAGCAATCACTTCATAATTCACATTGTTGTTCTGTTACAATTAAGACCTTTACGTAGTTAAATGACATGTCAATTCTGTATACCGTATCATACAATTTTTTTTTTCAAAGCACCTGCAGCACCTCGTGAGCAGAGCCTTTTTTTGGCTTCTTGAGTGAAGAGGAGAAAAGTAGGGTCTGTCTGAATTGCGTCAAGCCCTTGAGGTCACTGCAGCCCAAACTTCCAGACTAGCCAATTTGTTTTCTATCATCAAACTGTTTTTTTCTATTGCGAGTATCCCTTTCATTGATAAAGTAATGGTCAAAACTGAACCCACTGTAGCAAGCACACAGCTATTAGGCCTGTAACGTGCAAAGAAAGTTGTGTCCAACAGTCCAAGGCTTGTTGACTTTACTATCAGGCTAGTCTATTCTATTCTTAACTTGGGCAAATGGGTAATGGGCAAATGAAGCATTGTGGGGATTATTACTTTTGGGCTAATACATACTAGTTACAGCTTGCATGAATGGCAAGCTGTAAAACTGATGTTCTTTGTTTCCTGGGCTTGGGTCAAAACTATATCCTAGTAACATGCAGGGCTCAAAATAATTTCTCGAGAGTCTCTGGACACGATGACTGGCCAAATTCATTTTAGCATGGTCAAGTATCGTTTCTGGAAGGTCAAATTGATAAGGCTAAAAGTAACTCTTAAATCAAGTGCCAATAAACCAAAACTGGCGTGTATTTCTAATAAGTCGTTACTTAACTGATAAGTGAAAATATTTTCAATTTTGTGATCGGAAGTACTGAAACAACTGAACAGCGTGGAAATTTTAATTCATTTCATTTTTAATATGATCCAGTGTGACTGGCCAACCTGACTGGCTAGGCGAAAGGTTGACTGGCCAACTCCCCAATCAGCCCAGACATTGTCTGTTGACCAGCCATTATTTTGAGCCCTGACATGCCACACATGCTCCATAAGGATCTTACTCAATTCATGCAAAGCCTTTCTCGAGTATGCCAAAATTGAGCAAGCGAGATAAAGGCCCTGCTGGAAAGGTGCAGCTTCATCAGCTTGTCTCTGACCCCCATTGTTACTTTTTCACTTTCGTCAGATTACTTCCAGGAACTCATCAAGAAGTCTCAGCAGGACTTAGACTCAATGTTCACAAGGATTTATCGCGTGCACTATGAGAAAAACAAACAATTATTCATGGACTTTTTTGTGGACCTTACAAGTTATTACAGGGGAACAACTGGTTCTGACATCAATGGCATAATGGATGCATTTTTCACCAAGCTTATGGGTCGCATGTTTCAGATTATGAACACTCAGTACAACTTCACTGAGTCATACCTTAGCTGCGTATCGCGACAAGTTGATGAGTTGCGACCATTTGGAGATGTGCCAGAAAAACTGAAGCCACAAATAAGGAAAGTGTTAATCCATGCCAGAACTTTTTCCAAAGCTCTTTTTGACGGTCGAGATGTTATTCACATGCTCAAAAGTGCTGTTTCTGCTTCTGAAAACTGTAAGAATCACCTTGTCAAACTAAAGTATTGTTCATGGTGCAAAGCAATGACTTCCTTGAAACCGTGTTATAAGTTTTGCACTGATGTACATAAAAGTTGTTTAGTGGACATCACCAGAGTAAACACCCTATGGCAGAGCTACATGGCAGCTTTGAATGACCTCTTGGAGAAACAAACTGGTCCTACCAACATCCAAGATGTGCTTTCTGGATTAAACTTCAAGATTTCTCTAGGAATCATGAACTTTCAGGATCCACAAAAGATGGAAGAAGTGAAGAAAAAGGTAAGGAAATGGACTATTTGGTTCTCTGAAAAGTTTTGTTCTTGTTTTGCCTATTAAACTGAAGCCAAGATAGTAAAGAGCATACCAAATGTATTTGGCATTTTATTAAGAGGTTTCCACAACACTGTGCTTTGGTCCTTAAAGCCCATAATCAGGGGCAGATCCAGGATTTTTTTAAGGAGGGGGTGCACTCGTCTCTTGCTCTACTTCAACACCAATAAACCACATAGTTTTTTTTTTTTTGCAGAATACCACTTCTTTTAGAAAACCGCAGGTCATCTCGGGGGGGGGGGGAGTGCACACTCCCTGCACCCTCCCCCTAGATCCGCCCCTGCATAAGAGTGATTAGCATTGTATATCTGCTTCTTATACTATCGGTGCTATAAAAAACAGTGGTCACGAGAATTAAGAAAATGCGTGCAAAAGATAAATTAAATTTATTATATGGCTAAGTCTGTCTTTGCCATGCGATTGATCAATTTGCAGTTCATAACTTGCTATACGGACCAAAATTTCAAGAGCAAATGCTCATTTTACAGTGTCTTTTAAACTTAGATGGGTAAAAAAATACCCTAAAACAATTATGCAAGTATGTGTTTGTAAATTTTCTTAGTGACAGCTAAACCTAAGGTGGTGGCAAACTTTAAGAACTCATGGAAAAAGTCATGAAATTTGAAGAGCTCCAAAGAGTTCAACCTCCTTTAAGCTAGAGGCTGTGACAAAAGTTTTTTTCAAGAAATTTGTTTTGTCTGAGTGCCCAGATCAGTATGTTTTGCTTTAGCATTTCAAACCAGCCTCAGCTTCTTGCACTGTAGGCTGCTATAAATTCTTGACATGAGGAGGCTTGTTTAAGGTACATGTTCAAAAGCATAGTTCATCTGTGCTGTTTTTGTAGGTCTTCCAAGCTGCGGAGTGTGGTAGTCCAAGGGTATCAAGGAGATCTACAGATGACTTTTTCATTGAAGGAAGCAATAGACATAGAAGAAATAGTGATGTAATGACATTAGCAAGAACGGATTCTTCAAAGGGCAGCTTGGACAAGTAATTACTGTTCCTTTTATGAAATAGTTTAATGGTTGAACGTTACATCTGAGTGTGAAAGAGGCTTTCATAGTTTGAATGAAAGCACAAAGCCAGGTCATAAGTCTTCAAGATATGACATCTGAATATTAAAAACGTCATATCTATGTGGCTAAACTGCATGTTGCTGTTACTCACTTTGTAATTGGGTTGTTCAGGGTTGTCAAAAGTAGCTGGCTTCTTTGAATGCTTGGCATTTCTTTAAGGATGGTGTTTGTTAAATAAAATATCCCTGGACTGGCCTGTTCCTTGACAACTCAGCTGTCTGTTTCAAAACTTTCTTACAACCCTGGTTGTTGGTGATGATGAAAAAAACAATTTAACATAATTTAAAAAAAAACAACATACAAATGCAGTCTTTAATTTGTTGTTTAAAACATATCCATTCACCCCCACCCCCCATCCCTTTGGAAATTTTAGTTTAGGCTAATACTTAAATTTTTTGAGACCCCACCTTCCCAGCAACCTCCAAAAATAGCTCAAACAGCAGAACTGAAAACTTTATACCCTTCTTCCCAATGGCAGTGGTAGAATTTAAATAAGTGCAGGGTAAAAACAGGTCTGTTTATTCAGTTATTTCTTAGTGTTATTCTTTTACTAGTTGAGGACTGTTTTTGTTCTTATACTTGCAATTCAATTATCTATTTTTCTTTCTGATCGTTAGACTGACAGGCACTTTCAAATCAAAGATGAAAGCCGCAGATAACTTTTGGAGCACTCTTCCAGATAATGTTTGTGGTGACATTTCTGTCAAACAGAAGTCTGATTGTTGGAATGGTGTTGGCAAAGGGAGGTAAGCAATTTAAACATTCTTGAAAGAAAAATATTACTGGTATGAACTAATTTGAACAGATTCCAGCTTTTGAATGCATAGCCTTTCCCTTATTTTTTGTCCTAACAAATTTCACATCCTGAATAGTACAGTTTAGTTTGTGTGTTTGATGAGAAAATTGCATCAGTTGACAAAATATGCTAACATACTTTGCTGGTATAACCAGTATCCACCCAACAGCTTTGTACATTAATTTACAGTGGTTTTATGTTGTCTTTTATGTCCAAATGTTTTTAATTTTCAACCAATGATCATTACTTTCTGGAACCAGTCCAGAGGCTGATTAGTGCTAACCCAGGGTTAAATTGTAACCTGGTTTCTTTATATTTTGTTTAAAAAACATTTTCTTTGATAGAGCATCCAATCATGGTATTGTAGACAAAAAGAATAAAAAATGAATTGGCTTTTTGTGCTTCCATTTGTGAATACAAGTTTTGCACTAGCCTTTGACTATCTTAGCCCAGCTTTGAATATCCTAGCCCTGGAAGGAATATGCACTGACCTGCCTCCTTGATACTGCTGCCCAAATTAACAACCCCCCCTCTCATTGTGTGGTTCCAGAAAATATCCATACCCCCCCCACGGATGGTTCTTCCGATTAGACCCCCCCACCCCCTCGGAATTTCCGTTCCAGAGGGGTCATGTATAACCCCCCCACCCCCCAGGAATTTCCTATTTTCCTTTTCATGGTCTTAATTTGCCATATTTAGAGATAATCGACCGTGTACCGCTTAAAATTAACTGTTCTCATCTTAAGACACATTTTTTTTATAATCTTTGACCTATTTGTAATCTTTTACAAGACAATATGTATTTCTTACGTAGGTAGAGCACGCTTGATAGACTATGAGCGGTCTCTCTTTTTTATTAGTCCTTTCAGCGAAACGCGCGAGGCAGAACAGAGATTAAAAAGTTTATGTCATCTCAAGAAAACATTTCAAACATAACTTTAAATTTAAATTATTCATTGAAATAAAACTATGTGAACATTTTCAAATTTCAAAACGAATCTACCTACAGACAAAGTTAGACAAAGTTGATGTCTGGTACTGTAATTAAGTTTCACTATGTACACGTCTTGTCTATTAAGACAGTTTCATCTCAAATGCAACATTTACAGCATAACTTCAAAGTTAACTATTGATTTAACATTAAACTACGTGAAGAAATTCGAATTTCAAAACGGATCTACTAGAAAACTAACTTACAACAAAGTTTATCGTTTGTTCGGCCTCGGGTCCTAAAGTCACCACAAAGTCGATCTCTTGATGTTTGTAATTAAGTTTAACTTTGAATGAATTACACTTGCAGTTAAACAAATCTCAGGAATTACAAAAAAACCTATTTGGGTTATAAAAGAACAAAATATGCAAACATTCATTTTGCGTCCCATATTTGCATCGATTCATGTTCAGAAATGAACATCAGTGAAACATGATCTATTTCGTTGCCTAGCACGTGATCGAAAGTCTTCTCCACCAAGAAGGAACAGATCGTTATTATTTTCGGGCAAAAGTTGATTTGGCGAAAGGTCTGTTGGACAAACAGCTTGCCTTCAACGGTACTCTATTAGAAGTCAATAATAAAATACAGCAAAGGTCTCATTTGGGTCGTCACACAACGCTTTGTCGAGACGAGCTCACTGAATGTCATCAGAAATTTGCATAAAGTTGTTTACACAAAGCTCGAGAAATATATCGCCGAGTTAGACGACGTTTGTTCTCGATTAGCGTAAGTAAGTGTTTTTGTCAGACTATCTGCAGTCGAGTCCACAATCTAGATACATGTTCGACATAAAGAAATTATTATTAATCGATGCACTAGAATTTATTCCCGGAGAAGTAACCTGTTGAGAATTGCGATCGATTTGCCCAAAGGACGATATTTATTTAAAGACTTCGTCAAAGTCAAACGTTGGACGGACCGACCGTTAGCTGTTTAGAATCAACCGTTAGATCGTAAGAGCAATCCGTTAGAGCGTTAGAACAAATCGTTAAAGCGTGTGGACAAATCGTTAGAGCGGAGATGATAGCGAACTCCCAGTATGTCTCGTATGATCGATCGCGTCTTTTACAACCCTGTGGAAAATTATTCCCGTGGGCACCCCCTGTACCCCTCGGAAAATTCTACCCTTTAGCCCCCCCACCCCCTAGGAATTTCCATTAACCATCCGTGGGGGGGGTATGGATATTTTCTGGAACCACACATTTTGACATAATGCTTTGCCATAATTATTAACCCTTTAAGTCCCAATAGTGACCAAGATCAATTTTTTCCTAACAATATCCATACACTGTCAAGAGATGTTATGAGAATTAATAAAATGATCACCCAAGAGGAAATGCCTTGATCCATCAACAAATTCTCTCAACTATTTCTTTAAGGAAATGTATGGAGATCAGTTTGGAGAATTTGTATGTGGATACTGGGGCTTAAAGGGTTAAAATATTGTGACACCTCTCTATACCTTTAGTTACACAAGCCCTGAAGATGGAGGGAATGACATCACAGAAGGCATAAAACCAGAAGTACACCGAGCAATTGTCAAACTCAAAGAAACAACAGATCAGTTAAATGCAGCCATAAATGGAGAAGAAATCATAGACAACGATGTCAGCGGATCAGGGAGTGGTAGCGGTAGTGGTAGTGGAGATGAACCAAGTGGAGGAAATGAGATTACAGAGATGACAGAAACTGTCACTGACAATCCAGATACTAATGGTATAGTTGATGATGACCCAGCGGGTGATGATAAGCTTGGTGGAGGAATTGGGAAACCCAGTCCTGGAAAACGAAGGAATATTGCATCCCAGCATCATGCAGAAGTGTGGCTTTTAGTCTCTCTGCTTTGGGCCTTCCTGGGCATTCTAATTGCATAAATAGATTGGAACACATATATTACAATAATTGTGTCCACAGAAAAAGGATTTGCAGTATAGTTTTATACCGACTGCCCATGAAACATTGGTCACTTGATATAGTACAGTACACTGCAAAAGTCTTGCCACACTCAAACTCCCAAAGGGGGCAACTATAAATTTAAGAGTGAACATTAACAAGCTTTTATTTCCAGGGGATTATTTTTTACAGAAAGTTGTCACAACAAAATGTAAATTAATTTGTAAATTTTTAAGCTTACCTTTGACTGAGTGAAGACATAACTTTTTGTATAAATTCATTTTTATTTGAAAATCCAGAAGAATTAAGGATGAATATGTCTGCTAAACTAATATACGTATGGTTTGCAAGACATGCAAACTATTCAATAATATTGTGTATATAGAGTACCAATACATCATGTTAGCTACAAGAACAAAATATGGTTTGGGCAAGAAGAAATGAGAAACACCATTAGGTTTGAGGCAGCATGAAGAAACTTGCAATTTTGCTGCATTCGCAGAAGCCTGCTCCATTCGTTCTTGCGCCATTACTTTCAAGCACCTGCTATGCAGGTTGCCTGCGTTGCAGCCAGCCCACGCACTCATCTAAACTATTTGAATAGCACAGAAGGGTTAGAACGTGTGCAGCACAGGCAACTCTGCAGGCTACATTCCTAGTAACCTTCAAACCCTTGAAGAGGGTGGGAATTTACAAAAACCATTACTTTTGAAAGACAATACTTCAGACATAGCAACCATGAATTTCCCAAAAATTGACTACGGTCATTTGTGATACTTATCTTTTTAAAAACATAAATGCCAGAAGTTGACTAAGCGTCCCCACCCCCCTCCCCCCCCAAAAAAAAAAAAAATACAACAACCAAATTGTAGTGTGACAAACAGCATTACAAGGTACTTTATGACTTTTATGGATTGAGAGCTGGGCTAATTTACTAGTGTGGCTATTGTTTTCATACTCTCAAACAATAGCTACACTTGTAAATTATACATGTAAAAGTTTTATGAAATTGACCCCTGCTTAGTTTTTTACCCTTCTAATGAAAAGCCTGCATAAATGGCATATACTTAATTATGTGTATGTTCAGTCAAGACCTCGTGTCTTCATTTTGTTTGAAGTTTGGTTGCGTTATTACCAAGAGAACCATGTGTAGTTGAGAGGTTTGAAATTTTTTGCGGGGAAAGGTTTGAGTGGTGACCAGTTTCACAAATGGGGTTAGCTTGTGGCATTTATTATTATGTTGATATCCGAAGTGTATTTTTTTACCAAACAATTATACATGTTTTGGAAGGGGCTTATTTTGTCAGAGAATCTCCTGAAAAAAAATTTACTAATCCACAATAATATAAATTATTACTGTGAACATTTTGTTTGCAACCTTGGAAGTGCTGCATATGTATTTGAAAAAAAAAATCTGAGCACGAGGCCACAGTCAAGTTTGCCTATCAAGAATTATGTGAACAGGTTTTTTGTCAAATCTAACAATATTTGTGTGATTGTTAAACAAGGGTTTTAAAAAACCTTTATCTTGTAGAATAGTCGCATCATGTTTAATGTAATTTCTACATTGCTCAACAGAAATAGTGTTGGGTAACAGAAACACGTTTTCAAAATCTCTGTGAGGAAACCATGTTTCTTGTAGAGGTCCTTGATCCACCAAGGCACTCTTTCAATTCCTTATTCACAGTAGCCTGCCAGCAAGGTCTCAATTTTGGGATATCAAAAGAAAGGTGCCAATCAGCAGCATGCAAAAGGGGACTGAGAGCTGGGGATTCCCCAGCCCTCTTGCTCATCCAATCTCTTGTGGATTGCCTTGCTTGTAACTCAATTTGGAGAGCTTGCTTACAGACTATCCACATAAGTAAGGTCTTCTTAGCTAGTGGGTGATTGGGAGAAACCAGTGCGATGAAATTAAAGTACTTGAAGGTCAGAACCAGATCAACAAATCGTTTGGTTTGGCTTTTATATTGAAAGCAGAAGGTTTTGGATTATGCATTTATTACATCTGTCTACAACATAAAAAGAGATGTATGTCACTATTAAGGTTTGAAACATTAAAAAGAACTTGTGAAAAAATCTCACCTTTCTTTTTGCCAAGTCTCATTAATCCCAGCCTCATATAAAGTTTTTATTAATTTATAATACTTTTCTATTGTGACATGAAATGGGTCTCTTGTTGTAAAACTACGTTGTGAAAACTGTTCACATTTATCATTAAAAGGACTACCCATTTGTGGTTTCAAGGATTGATTGAATTTTTGTTTCATGGGTTGAAAAGAAACTGACGTCTGGTTTAAGGTGTTGTTTGTCCTTGTTGTGTTTTGTTTTGTTCTGTTTGTTGTTTGGGGTGGGCATTTAGACACGCGTTTGTGGGGTACTGCCACAAAAGCCCTTATTTTACCCATTGGTGAAGGGCAAAGTGTTGATGTTTCGGGAAACTGCCCACCTACCCCTCCCCTGAGCCGACATTAACACTTACTTCTCACTTAGGGCAAAGTGTTGGCTTAGGGGACGGGTAGGTGGGCAGATTAATGAATGGTCCATCTTTTCAATCTTTGGTATGACGTCATTTTGTGATTGTACCCATCTTTGTGTTGCAGGATAAGAACCATTGTTGATTTGTTTGTATGTTGTGGTGTGGGTATTGTTCACTGATGGTGTCTTTTCAGTCTTTTGTATTAAGTCGTTTTGTGATAATTGCACCAATCTGCAACACCAAGCAATTGCCCAAAACGTTTTCAAAACTCCTTATTATATAACCCTGTTCAAGGGGCAAATCTAAATATTGCACTTGTGATTAAGGTAATCTCCCCGGGGCGTGGCAGGTACACAAAGGGCAATGTGGGAGGGAGAGTATCCCCTCCATCTTCTCTTGTACACCATTCAAGTTATTTTCCTCTATCCCCTTCAATTTGAAACCCCCGCATTTCTTGCTAACTTCTGATCTTCTTATGTTTGACCCAATTTGAGATGAAACAGGGTGGTCAATAGGGCCAAAAAATTCATTACAGTACTACTATTTTACTTTTGCTATCTATTTTCCCGTTCCCACCCCAGGTGAAGATATCAGTAAAATAGCTATTGTGGGTTTTCGTGGCTATCCTCTATCGCTTAACCTTCCACCACTGGTTATTGCATCAGTGTTGTTCACTCAGCTTGTGTCGTGTTAAGGCTCGCAAAGGTTTTCTGCCTGACAGTCTCCAAGACCTTATTATTACATAAACTGCGTAAATCGTAAAAGGGTGCGTTCGTTTAGGATGATCCAGATATGGATCAGTGATCCGAGATCACTTGGATCATGGTAGATCAAATAAACCGATGAATCCTCGTTCAGAGTGGATTCATAGGTTCATTTGATGCAACATGATCCGATCAGTGATCTTGGATCACTGATCCTGGAGTCAATTTAAAAACACTTTTACAAGTGTAGCTATTGTTTTCAGAGTTGAAAACAATGGCCACACTGTAAACTACACTTGTAATTTTTTTATGAAATTGACCCCTGATCATCTCAAAGGAACACATCCAAAGAGTCATCATACTTGCAAAAACATAAAACAATTGGTACAACACAAATAATATTACTGAAACTAACATTTATTTACAATGTTTAAAATCATGCCGCTAATTTCTTTTGGATTTTAATACATACACTGATAAACCATACTTACTCTAATAAACGTTGACGAGCAAATAATGAAACTACCATAATTATCGTAAATCCTCCTTTAAGCCCCACCCTTTGAGGGGGAGGTTTTACTTTCTTCAAGCACACTTGGGTTACTAGTAAGACAGGAGGAAGACTCAGACTAAAGTGACTGTCAGAGGCATTGGAGTGATGTATAAAAAATTTCACCATAAAAATCAATACATAAAGTATTAGTCAACTGCCTATTGTTTATTAGTCTGAAAGTAAAAATGGCAGGGAAACTTGTACTGGTATGTTTCATTTCTGAGGGAAGTTTTTTGAGAGGACTTGAAAGACGATTCACAGTGTGTAAAATGTTTACTGCTTTACTATACATTAACAGTATTTACAGTTACTTTTACAGCATCAAATTTCTACAAGAAGAAACTCAAACATTGCTAGTTTTGTGTTTTTGAAGCATTAAAGGCATGTTCCTGGTAGTGGCTAAAGTAGACATAATTGTGTTGTAGCCTGAATTTTCAATCTCTCTTTTCACCCTATTTTCCAATCATGTTCCCCCTTGAATTCTAAAGCAATGTGAAGCTGGGACACATAAAATTCATAGTAAAGATTCTAATGACATGTACCATACATCTGGAAGAATCTGATGTGCTCTGCTATACATGATTAAGATAATGTGCTGTAAATGGTCTTATAAGACAATGCTTTGAAATAGCGAAAAGAGAGCCTTTGATAATCTGTACATTATGAACAAAATGGTAATAAAGCAACACTTTCTACGCACACATAAACAATAACTTTTCAGTCAAATAACCTACCACGATACAACTATGGATAACTAGAAGATGTGACAACTACGAACAGCTTCACAAATGAAAATAATATCTATTGAAATGCTCACTTCAGCCTTCATTTGCTTTAATATTTAATCAATGAATATAAGTTATTAGCCCATAATTTGTATCCAAAATATAACATTTCATAATTGACAACAATGGCAAATTTTTTTGTTAAGGCTGAAGAAGTGTGTTTCTTAAATATGTCTGGTCTACTTAGAAAAGAGACAAAACTATAAATATTGGCCATTGGCAGGGCTAAAAAAACCTTTAATTCCAGCTTGACTTTTGGACAAGCAACTCAGCTCTGACATTTTTCTTGATTGTTAGACCCTTTGACTACTGGGCAAATGAGCAACTTAAAAAGTAACTTGTCACGAAAGAACAACATCCAGACAGGACTTTTTTGAGCCCTGTATTTGTAATTCCTTTTTTAAAAAAAAACAGGCCAACAAGTAGACTAATTTAGATATATTGGCAATAAAATTACAAGAATCATCTGTATAGGGTCCAAGGGTGAAGGTCAAGTTTAGCAGCCTTTTGATTTCAAAAATATGCAACCAAAAGCCTTTGCCTTAAATGTCGCTAGCAAGAGATCTAAAAGTTTAATTTAGAAGTGAACCAACTTCTTGTTTTAGAGTTTAAAACCAAAAGCTCTAAATTACATGAAGTGTTATTGCCTGTTGCTTCACAAAACAAAATATGATGTCTTCATGTGTGACCATCATACAAAATTAAATATTTGTCAAGCATTAACTTCTGAGCCAAGAAAAATGCAACTATCCTTTTATTATCACCCTAAAAAAGTAACCACCCAGCTAATGACTCAGAGTGGAAAACTTATTAACACATGTCACATCCACAAGTCCTGTAAGTATTCCTAACAATAATACTGAAAACTGCATTATTAAATTAGTCTCATTCTTTGTTTTCACCTACTTTCATTTAACTAAAAAAAAACCCTCAGTAACTGAGCGGGCTTCAGGGTATCAGTCTGAGTTCACTGTTGTTGCACCTCATTTCCCAAAAAGGTGAAACTATGAAATAAAATCATTACCAAGATCCAATGAACCAATGATAAAGCTAGAGATACATTATAACAGGTTTTAGAATTTAATAAAAAGTATCAAACCTTGTTACTGCTGAAAAACAAGTCTGTGGACACATATATATAATTTTTAGAAGTAAAAGAGTTTGCAAGCTATTGCATTCATACCTTCCTTGACTTTCCTAAGGTGTTAATTCTGAGGATGATGTTTGTCTGCAGTGTTATCCCGTAATAATAAGATCATTATAATAAAAGGCTTACATTCAATACTCTAAACCTCCTGACATTGTTGACGAAAAACCACAATTTTTTTCCCAGTTATGACTACCAATTTCTGATGAGCAACAAAAATAAAAACAGAGCTAGAATATTAAACAGGCAGCTGGCTAAGTGTGACGACACGTTCCCTTGAGCTAGTACATTCCCAGATTGTGAAGCATTGGGAACACCACCACCCTGTGTATCGTCAACCTCATTGCTTGGTTCTTTGGTGCCATTGACTAGGTAGACATCTGAGTCTTTTGCTGAAAGACATTATAGTAATAAAGACTTTAATGTCAACTGACGGATTATCTGCTAGCAGAATCTACTAATTACTCACTTGAATCTTCTTCAGTGATTTCATTGTTGATTTTATTTCCACTCCATCCGCCTCCACTACCACAATCTTCATCATCCTCAACACAATCAGCACTTCCATTTTCTACGGAGAGGTAGAAAGAAAGTTGTTTATTACAACTTATGAATCATGATTATAGACGATTCAATCAGGGAAAAATGAAATGTCTTCCACACTGCTTAGGGATAGTACTTTTTGTTTTTTGAGAATTATGAAGAATATAGAATTTGGAATTTTGATCTTGGCAAAATAATGGCATTTAAAGATGACATTTACAGTTTTGCTTACACAGAGTAAAGGTAGTTACCTTGGCCACCACTTCCACTGCTACTGCCGCTTTCATCTGCTTCATTTACTTCATTGTCTGTAATCAACTTCCTGATTTCCCTATTCTTCTCATGTAACTTGTCCATCAACAGTTTCAAATGGTTACCTTCCTGAGTGCTCATCTCTACATCACTTGATTCTAAACCTGTATATCTATCAGACAGAATAAAATTCTTAATATTATTAAATGGTTTTCAACCCTAAATTAATCTGACAAAGAAAATATTATATTAAAAAATCAACAATTTCCAGTTTTGAAATATGTGTCTCCAGTTGTCAAAAACTCATTCCAATAATTTGTGTCTTTCAAATTTAACACTTGGTGTTCCCATCTGATTTATGTGTTGCGGTGGACATAAGAACATTTTAATCACAACCAAAATTTCATGGGAGGATAGATAACCAAATTTTATTACCCATGGTGCTCTGCTGTGCACATGGGAGCTTTGCTATGGGGACAACAGTTGATATTGGGAATGAACATCACACCATCCTAATAATATTTTTTTGTGTTACCTCTATTTTCCCTTGCTATGACAGGGGTTTCATTAAGCATCAGAGATCGGAGACTTCTCCATCTACTACTCAAGATTTTCTGGCTAAATTTCAATGAAGTACAGTTACCGTAAAATTCCGAAAATAAGCCCCAGGACTTATAATTTTTAAAAGGCCCTTTTTGAGGGGCTTATCTATGGAGGGAAATTTGCATTTCAAAATCGATATAGTTGGAAGAAAATTTACTGTTTTTGCTTTATTATACTTTGTATTTGAGGGCAATTTTCCAATTTCAAGCCCCCAGGGGAGTTATATTTGGAGGGGGCGATTTAATGGAGGGTTTTTTACGTTACCAGTTTGGGGGGCTTATATTTGGAGGGGCTTATTTTCAGAATTTTACGGTATTTTTTGTTCAGACAAATCAGACGTGGATATGTTATGTAAAAAGAAATTATTCCCAGAAATGCATAATTTTTGGTGCTTAGCCACTTGCTTTACATATTTCCTAAATAAATAACAAATACATAAAAGACCCTGTTTAAATGCTAGTAGTTTTAAGTCCAACAAAACAGGGGACGTGTAAAATATTAGATGGTTTGTTGAAGCATGGAGAGTTTACTGTAAGCTTGACGCTTTTTTTAATTTGCACGCAAAAAATTATTAAACATGAAAGAAAATAAAGTACATGATACACAAATCATAGTGGCAAAGTTACGACAAGAAAAGTTAAAGTGATAAGAATCAACTACCTTTATGAATAAAAATAACGATTTCTTTGTGAACTGCTATGGAAATAAATCTGGCGATGTTCACCACGTACAAATGAGAGAGTATCAAATTACTATAAAACAAATGCAAATTTTGAGATTTTTCTATTTTAACAATGACTTCTAAAACGTGTAAAAGTATGCAGTGTTTTTTGTTTGGCAGCTACGAGAAATAGAACTTGCTATCAGACTCAGTAGGGTTTAAAATGCAAAATTTCCAGGCTTGTTTTCAAGCTCTGTCTGGGAAAGTTCTTTGCTCTTTCAAAATATTCTCCTGTTACTTTACACTATAATTCTCCTACTACTGCAATTCTTGATGAAACTCCTGTATGAGGATGGCCAGTTCACCCTTTAAGACCTAACAACAACTACAACTACTACTAGTAATCACCTTCCAATAGATTTGCCATTCCAACAGTCTTCAGAGTCTTCTCGCCTGGCAGAAAGCTCCTCAACTACACACAGCTCCTCAGGTAGGCCTTCATAAAAAGACTTTTGCGCCAACACTTTCAATTTAGCTGAATCCATCTTGGAGAACAGACGTATCTTTACATGAGGAGTTGATGCAACGGACTTTGTATAGAGAGAAGTTTTAGAATGTGGAGTGTTGATGTATTGTGGAGTGCCACACTTGTCTAACACCTGTGTATATGAAACAAAAGTTAAACTTAGTAATGATGTCTATCCCATGCAAAACTAGAAACAAACACAATCCGTTGAAAGTACATAAATTTTGAATACATAAACAACGAGTAAAAAAATGGTTCACGATCAAAACACAAAAAGAAAAAAAGAGATCAGGGTAGTACACATTGATGTCTTTAACATCTAACATTTGAGCAAGGATGGGAGGGTAGTCGAGTAGCAAATCTCACTGTTGTTTCAAGAAACAGAAAACTTAGCAATACTGGGGGTAGTCTTGTAAAAGACTGGCATGATATTGATTCTATTTACCACTTCAAAATCGAAGAGACTGACTCAAGTTAGCTTTTGCAAAGAATTCGGCAATCATTACTAGGACACGCCGGTCAGCTATTGGTCAATTCTTTCCCCTGTCCCCAGGGACAGTCCCAGATGTCTTTATGAAAGTTAACTTGGTCCAGTTTCATTTCTAAACTCGGGACATTACCTGTTTCATGACACTATGCTTCTGGATCAACACATACATTGCTGCATCCCACAAATCCTTGTACATTGTATTTGACAAGTTCTCCAGATTGGACTTTGCTATACTTTCAGAAAGCAAATAAACATTTTCAATGAACTTGCCCCACTTTGTCTGTAGTAGAATTTCAGACGACAAGCACCTCCTTAGTCCTTCTTTACAATAACTGTAACATGGCATAACTTTGTCAAAACCTTGGCACAATGAACAAAACTCCATCTGCAAAAGTGTTTTCTTGCATCCACTGGTAAAATTGAACTGTTGTGCCTTGTTCATCAGTTCTATTGCAAACTTTAAGCTACTTAATAGCTCACGCACAGGCTGAAAGACTTGTTCATAGATTCCCACCAGATGAGCTGGACGTTTTCCAAATGGTTGTATTGTCTCCATGTTGGTCTTTAAACATTGCCTGTATGTATCTGCTACAGTTTTGCCTGATGGGTTAACATATTCAAGAACTAAAGGAAAGGAGTCCCGAAAGAACGTATTAACAATGTCTTGTAAATCCATTTTGTCATCAACCACATAGTTTTCAAGATCTTTAAAGAAAGTTGATACTACTGTGACTTCAGCCATGGTAAGATTCTTCGGAGTTTTGAGAAGGAAAATAGCAGTTTGGCGATGAGCCTCACGAACAACACGCTGAAAATATGCTGCAATACAAATAACCAAATCCTCAATGATAGAGAAAAAAAGCATGTTAAAGTAGCAATAATTACCTATTTATTTGTCTGCTTATCTATACAACCAAGTAATAGTAAATTAAGTATTAGTTCTTTGACTGAACAGAATGTGGGCAGACCTTATTAAATCAACCACCCAGGGATGACAAACAGTTTGGCTTCCTCCATCTTAACCCTTTCACTGCCAAAGTAAATGACTCAGTTTTGTAAGGTGGTTCTAACTTTTAAGTCCGCGGACAAAATCCTATTGTGTGACCATTCAAATAAAATCTGTTTAGTAGTACTTTCACACGGTGCTACCGGTATTTGTTTTTCAACATTTTACAAAATGAAATTTTGGATTTTTGTCAACTTATGCCTTTGGTCACATTTCACAGTAACGGGGCAAAGGCCAGTTTTCATATAATCATAACATCACATGTGGTTTGAACCCAGGAGTGATAACATAAGTTGGTGGAATACGATCATCTGGGTGAGCCTAGCCCTGAATTGGACTGTTGTTGATGGTGACTGGTGTTTTGAAGACCTGCCTGGAAAATCATCTTCAGAGTCAAAGTGAGTTGAGAAACAACAGTCACTTTTAACAAAATTCCTGTTCAGCAATGCGCTCTCCTGGATGATAATCACCAACTTATGACATGACTCCTGGTCACAAACTATCTATCATGATGAGAAATAAAAGGTTTCTGGAAAAACATATCAGATTCAAAAAATGTGATCATATTGTTTGGGGCTTTTTATATTCTTAGGCCTGTTTCAAACTTCATGCTACTGCCATGCTAAGCTGGCTCGACTGTAGCTCGACTGCAGCATGACACTAGCGCAACTTGGTTTCAGACATCCAATTTCATTCAGTCAAATAGAACGGCTGTTGCCGAAAACAAAACACAAAAATAAAGCACGGTTTAGCAGACTTTTAAACATATTCTAATGTATTTATAATTTATGAATTGAGTTCGGCACAGCGGTAGCACAACGTTTGAAACTAAGTCCGGCTACTACCAGGTAGCACGGCAAGGCTTGCCGTGCTACACGGCAGTAGCATGACTTGGTTTCAAACGTCGCACTACTGCTGTGCTAAAGTCAAATTTAATTCGATCAGTTGAGTTCGGCACGGCAGTAGCACTAAGTTTGAAACGGGCCTTAGGGTTTTTTTTATATTTACTAAGGGAATTTTGACTGTAAGTATTTACAGTAATGCACTATCACTGATTTACCAGTGACGTACTTAGTGTCACGATTGAATGATAGAATATATTTTGTTTTTTGGATGCAATACAGCAGGTACTTCTAAACAGTTCAATCAAAGACATAAAAGACGCTTTAGTTTTATTATTTACGTAAAAAAGCTTCATCCTTCACTGAGCTTTATGGATTTTTGAATAAAAATCACCGAGGAGACCTTTATTTTGATCACAAAAAACAAGCAATATGCATTATCGTCTTGAAAAGTACAAAAGACCGTTTCCCGCTGCGCACAGTTGAAACGAAGGTTCAAGATTTTTCAATATTCTAAAACGTCAATTCCACCAGGCTCAACTTGTGCACCCCGAGGGCATAGGACACGAGATCAGTACCGAAGTGTCCAATCCCTTCGAGAAATAGCAATTCCATCATGATTTGTCTTAAACTTACGACCAGCGATCGACTATTTTAAAAAAGTTAATTGAAATATGGTAAACACAGGCTTTAATCAGTTTTTACTTCACAGACTTAGACGTTCGCGTAGCAACGGTGATAAGATTCCATAGACAAATTTAATGAATGAGAATTGTAAACGGGATAAATTATTTATATGAAAGAGTACCGATTTTCCAGCCGTATGCAAACCCATTCTGTTTCAAATAAGCTTAAGTGCATCAAGTAAATCTGTGCTGCAAGACCGGAAACAGTCAATCTCCTTGGAAATATCGAAAACCTACCCTCAATGATAATCTGCGGTTGCTGAGCGAATATCGATAAACCCATTTATACTATATTATTCACACGGTCGTATTGATTCATAGTGAGCGAAAAAGAAATCAACAATTGTTTCAAAGCGCAGGGATATCGATATAAGAGAAATATTAAAGACGCGCCTCAGCTTCAATCGTTTAAGTGAATTAACACGGTGTACAATAAGCAATTGCTGTATGATGTTGTTTGCGCCAGTCGAGTATGACATGAAAAGATTGTAATTTATAACGGCGTCTAAAGGAAATAACTCGGGCTCTATTGATGTCCATTGTTCAAAATTCCCCAAGAGAACACGAGTGTTTTTGTCTAGGAATTATACAACAACTTGAACTAAACTATCTGACACAATTAAAAATTTCTGAACCGCAAAATCCTTTCGCAGCTGAGATCTTTATTTCGTCGAGTCCAGAATTTGTTTATATAGAGCAAATAAGAAAGTGCTTTTCATCGGTTTACAAAATATTTAACGCACCGTCGATAGACACTTACCTTTGAGTTCGTCTAAAAGAGACAACAACGAGCTTTTTGCAGCCGTATATTTGGTGTCAATGAGAGTTTTCATCTTTTTAGCGGCTTTAACGCGAAGAGTATCTTCTGTTTGGTCAGTGCAGCAAGTCATATTGCTGACACAAACTTGTGGCTCCTTCCCTGTTGAGCAAAACATGAAAACGAATCTTACCGTTTCATCAATAAAAAAGGATATTTCTCTACTCTTTAATATACAGAGAGAAAATCTTACTGACAGCTTACCTTGTAGGGGAGTTTGAAAATTCGGCAGCTTTCTCGCTCCAAGGTGTTCTGAACAAGTCGTCTGACAGTCTATCCGCCATGCACTCAATAGGAAAATGAACAAACAAACCACGTGAAGTGCGCGAACAGAAGCCATTTGCAGAAGAGCTGGTTCGTTAGCGAGCCGATTGTTGTTTAAATGCCGTTCAAGTGTTCCGTTGCGTGAGGATCTTATAATCTGCAAAGCGATAGGCGATTCAGTTATGTCATGTTCGAGGTCATTCGTAGGCACATCACCAGCTTCCTAACCTGACTACAGCTTGACAGTTCCACGATGTGCTCGAGGGTGTAACCGATGAGCCCTTCCCGTATTCGTCCAATACTAATTGACCCAACAATGTAAACAATCAATCATGAATACTCTATGAAGCAAACAGCTGCCAGCGGTACCCTTTGACTAATAACAGTTAGGCCGAGATCTAAGCAAAATTTCTCTGCTGGGCGAATGAACGGGGGCGGATTAAGATTCACGATTGGTTTACATTCAGTGAAGGGTTTGGTTTCCTAATTATTTCCTGCCCCAAGTCAACTTTCTCGCCACTTTGCATTTGGACTCCAATTATTTGATTCATCACTCTTCCGCGAGGTTATCCTTGTTAGAACAATGGTTTCTTCTTATTTCTTTACTTGAATCTATTATGAAGAGTTTTTATGACCAATTTCCTTTAAGTGTGAAGGCAAATTAAACTTCAATTACGTACCAAGTCCGACATAAAGTTCCAAAAAGAATTCGAACAAGAGTTTCCCTATTCCCCTTGAACAATAGAGGTTAAAAAGAATACACCTCAGGCTAAAAATAAAAATTTTGCGGTGCGGCTTCCCATGGAGTTTGTTGGAGTCTCGGAGAGTTAGAGAGCATGTTTCAAGATAATTTACAAAAGGTCAGCGTCGCAGTTATCAGGTTTGAAGATTCCAAATAAACAAATGTTTATGATAACTAGAGATTATGGCAGATAACGAAAGGATTCCTTTTTGCATATTAACCTTATCTACCAGCTCTCTGACTAGGTCGTATTTCGAGTCCCCTTAGCCGAAAATATTAAAGATAAGGAGCTCTACAGTCTTGGGCTTAAATAGTTCTGTTTCTGACTGTATCTCAAAAACTCCAAAAACTGTGGTCTTGTCTGGTATAAGTGCTTGGAAGAACGCCAGAGAGTAAAATTTAAATTATTTCAAGCTTCAGATGGCCAAAACGAGAGAGTATAGTAAGTAGACAATTTTTATTAATGGCTCACCTCTGGCGCAAATATTACAAACATCTCTTTAAAACATATTTGGATAAAGGAGGAGTTAAAGATACCGTCACTATTCGTGGTTTTCGTCACGTATAACCAGTTTTAATTGAACAAGGTAAGCTTATACTTCAAACTGACTCTTCCATCAAGTTCGTTTAAACTAAGCCTAGTAGAGTAAGCTTAATTACAGTAAAAACTGATTTCGTCAAAAAAAGTTTTACTCACGCGGATGGTGAAATTTCATTTTCCGAAGTCGCAGTTCAAAAACCTTTTAAGCTCAGCTTTTCCGTCAAAATAATGGTTAATAATCATGCGGAGTCTAAATAGATTAAATTCTCCTGAATTCCCAAAATATAAACCTTCCTTACAGTCATTCTTAAGCCGATATACATTAAGTTAATCAGTTAGCTTTATCTTTCTTTAAGTCTTACAGAATGCCAAATGAGGGTACATAAAGTTTAAATTTAGTGGTACAATACCAAAGTAGACGGTCTTCATCCTCTCTTAAGTAGATTTTCTCTTTTTCGGAGGGCTTTCTTCTTCCTTGGTTTCGCTACCTTCATCACCTTCCGTGGACCTTCGCTTGGAATGTTCCGTCATCTCCGTGGATTCGCCTTGAGCATTCTCCGCTGGTCCTTCACATTCACATTCAGTTTTCTCTTCGTTTCCTGGCATCGTATTTGACTCATCTTTGCTCTCTTTCTCCGGGAAATTCTCTTTTTCCATCTTTTCCGACTCCTCAGTCTTCTTGGTTTCTTCTTTTGCTGTCATCACTTCTTTGCAACCAGCTTCGTCTTCTTTGGAATTTGCCTTGGTCTTCTCAGGAAACTTCTCAACATCTTTTTTAATGACAGAAGGGGCACAATTTGTCTCAGCTTCTGCGGCCGGCATTATTGCTTCAAAATAGCCAAGTATGATTTGAAAAAAAAAAATCCTTTAATCAGCAACCGAACTTTTGTAACTTGTTTGAAAGGAAAGACAAGAATGACCGAAAAAACGATGGTATTCAGTTTTATACCTGGAAAGACGCGCGCTGCCTTTCCCGCCATACACCATTTCGCGCCAAAATTTCCCGCCATTTGCAACCGGCTGGTGTTAAAGGATGGACAGGGGGTCCCTAGGGGGTTCCTTGAGTACCCTTAAAACTCCGTAAACCTCCTTTCTGATCACAGAACACAAGGGTTCGCAACTTTTCGCAACGGGAAAGATAACCGCTCAATATTGTTGACAGACCATATTTACTGTTGTTTAACAAATGCCAAGGATTTTCCAATCAGAGAATCTGGTTTCCCTTCGGCGAAGCGTCGGTTTCGCCCGCAGACATCCGATTCGTCCGCCTGGATAATTTTTGGCGCGAAATTTATTCTCCCAGCATTCCATAGCAAAAACATCGTAAAAGATCCAAGATGGCGACTGAAGAGGACGAAGAAACATCGACTTCGAAGAGCGTCACTAGCTTTAATATGCTTGAAACAGAACAATTTAGCGAGGCAAATGTAAACTCCATCTCATCTGCAGACTTTACGTGCCCTATCTGCTTGCAAATCCTAATTGAGCCGGTGGTTATGCCGTGTGAACATGAACTTTGTGGACCATGCTTTAAACAAAATGTGCAGGAAGCAAATTTTCTCTGTCCACTTTGTCGAATGAGAATATCAAGTTGGGCCAGACGAAATTCCCGAAATGGAACTTTGGTCGATTTAAATCGATGGAAACAGATTCAAAAACTTTTTCCTGAGAAATGTCGGAAACGATTACGTGGAGAGGATGATGAAGATCTGCTTGGTGAGTTGAATGTGAAATATAAGCTTAAGCTTGCCTTACTGTTTGTTTCATAATCAGTAAATTTACTCGATCTTAAGTTAACAACCGAGAAAAAAATTTGCATTTAAACGGCGAATTTTTCTCTGTTATTGTATTCATACAGAGCGCCTTACTTGCAATTTTTTCCCCTCTATACGGCGAGGTGATTATTATTGTTCTGGTAATTATCCCAAAACAATGAGAAATTACTCTATTACAAATAAAAGTTTAACTTGTGTATCCTTAGCCTTTTTCAAAGGAAACTTGCACTAAAATAACTCGCCAGTGAGAAAAGTTAGGCTTTGCCCATAGAGCATTTCACTTCCCATTGCTTGGCAAAAAAGGTTAAAACTGGCTGAATCATGCTATCCTAGGCCTAATTTCTCTTTGTTTGTTTGTTTGTTTGTTTTTTTTTTCAGTTTCCAAAAGTTTTCGGTTGAGTGTTCGGAAAAAAAGAACTTTATGAACTTAGCTTAAAGGAAAACAAAAACAAATCTGCCGGAAACTTTTGATTAGCAGACCCAATGCTCATGATGTCTTAAGTAACAGGCTGGTTATGTGTCAAACAGTTAATTGAAACATAAGTTTTCTTGAAACCACAGATACTCCACCCCTCAAAAGAGCAATATCACAGGATGGGGAGGTTCGCAAAGAGTATGAAGAAGAAATGAGAAAGGTAAACTGAACTTCTATGATACAGAAACCAGTGCTCTAAGTAAGCTCTAATGGCTGGCCAAAAGTACTGTCGGCTTCTTCACTTGGAGGAGTGGGCTACTTTCCCCCCTTAAACTAAAGTTATCAGTGAGTGAAAACCTGTCCTTAACCTTATTGATACAGTTGAACCTCTCTACAATGGCCACCTTTGGCACCGAAAAAAGTGGCCACTGTAGAGAGGTGGCCATTGTAGAGAGTCTGAAACAAAAGTGAATACATAGACTTTCGGCAAAAAAAATGGTTAATGTAGAGAGGTGGCTGTTAGTGGAGGTGTGACTGTACATTATTAGTTTACTCTACTCTCAAACCACCTGCCTGTATCTCAAATTTTATGAATATCCCTGAGTAATAATAGTAAAGTTATTTTAAATAGGAAGCTGCAGTCACCAAAAGGTGCTTTACAAAGAGAACCTCAAAATCAGATGGGGCAAGAAGAGGAAAATTTAGTAAAGCTGAGTTTAACGAAATTAATGAGTGTAATTTTTTCTCTTGTCAGTTACAACAAGCAAGGGAACAAGAGATGCAGGCAAGTGAAGAAGTTGTGCGTAAACTACTAGAGGAGGAACAAAAACTTGCAAGGTCAATAGAGCACCAGGCACTACAAGATGAAGAACTTGCCAGACAGATATTGTTAGAAGAGAAAGAACAGGTAATTAAATTGATTGCCTTAGGATAAGGAAACAGTAGAGTTACTGGCACTGTCGTCGGGGGCATTCAGCTACCCTAAGTTTAAATCAGAATGAGCTAAAATTACGGTGAAAGTATACAAAAGATGGCAGAAGGGTTACTCTTTATATGCTGCTCTTTAACTGTTAATAATTATTGTATACCCATTTTTTGTTGGCAGAGGTTTAGTTTTACTTTTGTCAGTTAGAGTGTGTACGACACAGGAACAAGAAGGCTGCCTTATAATCTCATAGTTACCATTCCGTTCGTCAAAATACAAGGGACAGAATAAGTAAATAAGAATTTGCATACTTTGCAAAGCATACCATGGCTATATTTATATTTAGCTGACATTTTAACATTTTTAACGCAGCTGTAGCTTATATTAGTTAAGTTTTTAGTTCTCTACTTCTATTATGCATTTATTTATCTAAGATCATTTATCTTTCTATTATTTTACAAGGCCTCACTGAATATCACTCTTTGTGAAGTGATCTCCCTGTATGAAGATTGTTATTATTATTATTATTATTATTATTATCATCAGTATTTCCTACATTTTTTAGAATTCACAAGGAAAAGAGATACTTTCACAACCAAGCTCATCAAAAACTTTGTCAACTGGTGCAAATTCAAAACAAGGGAAAGGAAAGAAGATTAAATCACAGAGAACGCAAGACCATCATGGCTGCAACACACTGGATAGATGGTTTTCTCCTACCAGACAACCAGACAATCAAGGTAATGCACATTCTTGTTTTACAATATGATGTTTGCATTGATCTTAAGCTGAATTAGAGAAGTTATGGCCTATGTTCTTGCTCTTAACCTACAAAACAAATCAGTCTTAAATATCAGACCTACCACTGACTTAAGATTGTCATAGATTATGAAAGTGTGTATTTTAAATTTCTTATATTTGAACCACAGGAGAAAGATTTAGCAATTTGAAAGACCATTATAGCTATGTACTCAACCATACTTATAGCAACTGCAATAAACAAGTATACTTTTTGAATCAGTCTGCAAAGATGTGATAAAATTTTTTTTTTTACATATTACTATTACTATTTTGTTTCCTGCAGTTCAACTAACACTTTTAGTGCTAAGTCATTTAAAAAATAATAATCAGTTAGGCTAGTCTTGTGGTTTGTGGTTACTTATAATAGTTACTCCAATTTTCTATAGGTTTAGAAAAGAGCAGATGTGACCTTGTAAACAATAAGAATCATTGGAGAACAACAGACTCAGATGCATCTGGTTTTAATTATTTATCACACGACATCTCTGATCTCATTAATGAAAGAAAGGAGCAAGAAGATAGAGACTTTCAATTTGCACTGAAATTACAAAAAGGGTTTGATTTAGCAAGTCAGAAAAATGCACAAGTAGAGAGAAAGAAAGGAACTGTTGATGGTTACATGTTGCGAAGTGAAGCTTGTCCTAATAATGCAAATTAAACTATAAATATTTATGCTAGGGGTAGTTATCAAATTATTTTTCTTAGCAGTGGCTTGATTTTCACAAAATAACACTAAAAGAAAACCCTAGCTAAATCTGTATTTATGTGAGTTTAAAGAATTTTAAAGGGAAACACTTTCCAGTTGTGATTGTTCTTGTGCAAGGAAGTTTTAGAAGAGGAGAAAAATAACTGTTATGCTGTGAATTATTGTAAATACCAATGCTTACAAATTAAGTAAAATAATTTTGGGGATTTTTCTTATTATTTTTTTAGTAATTAAAAGAATGCACATGCAGTGTAAATAAATATGCAAAACAAAAACAAAACATGGTTAGCATACTGATTGAGTGTGGTTTATTGTACAATAACGTATAAATAATTAGTTCATATTTTAGCAATAATTGTGTATCCCATTGTCTCTAAGCTGACATGATAATAACTGTCAAACATTTAAGCTACAATAAGGACTCTCTCAACAGCGTATAAGGTTTATTATAATATATCATTGTATTTCCAGTTCCCAATCTCAATGTAATTATTACACATGCATCGCATGTATGTAGCGAGCATTTGTTTGAAGTTCCACTCTTCCACCTACAAAGAATGGAATGCATAGAACATGATTTGATCACTCACATTTGTACCTTGATCACTTGTAATCTGATCACACGTGTTTTGACCATCTATCACATGAACCTTGCGCAAAGCTCAGCATCGGAGCAAAAGTGTTTTGACCATCGATCGTTGTTGCCTGCACCTTGAAACCTTTGGCTATTACTTCTGACTAGTCTCAAAAAAGTCAAAAAAGTATTTAACTAAAAAAAATTGCTTACAGAGGCAGAAAGGTATGAAGAAAGGCACTTGTCTTGCATATTCAAATTCTCACTCATCCGAGTCTGGATATGAGTCAACAAACGACGCTAACATCTCAACAGTCTCATCATTATCCTGGAAAACCAAAAAATTAGGCTCAGACAGGGTTTTCAGTAGCATTTGGAAGTGCCAGATGCAGTGGTTCAGCTGGGGGATGTGCACCATTCGTGCCGCTGGTGCAAACATTGAGTGCCAGAGGCATTATGAACTCCTAGGGGGTGCAGGGGCATGTCCCCTCCCCCCCCCCCCCCCCTGGAAATTTGTAGAATTTGACTTTAAAATTTCCTGCATTCCCTGGTTCAGAATTGGGTAACCAGAATTATGACAGGAATTATCTCTTTTTTTTTTTTCGATTGTATGCATTACATAACTAAGTGAGTAAAATAATTTCATGTGTGAACTACCAGACATTACATGTCAAACAACCGGACGTTGCATCTGGCATCTGGCCTGAAACGAAACCCCTGGTCAGATAAAGTAAAACAACATATCAAATACAGTCGACTCTCTCTGAGACAGACACCTGGCAGGGGCCAGCACTATGTGTCCATCTTAGACAGATGTCCATCTTATACAGAGGCAACTAAACAGAGTTAGGAAAGGCAGGGACCAACTCTAGGTGTCTGTTTTATAGTGAGGTGTCCGTTAAGAGAGAGTTGGCTGTACCTAGGAATTTCTAACTTTTACCAAACTGTAGATGACTGGAAGAAATTGTTGATGAGCTATTGTTTTGTGGTTCAGATGTGGTTCATTGTCACTCCTTTCACTTTACAGTTGATGATAAGAAACATTAAAAAAATACAAAATATTTTACTTACTTCATTTGTCGCTGCTGCTTCTCTTTCTTTGTGTTCTTTGTCTTTAGTGTGGCCAATCCATTGTTCTTCGCTTGTTGGTGTACTTTCAGGCTGTTTGTCATTCAACATCTGATCAGAACCAATGCAACTGTCATCAGCTCTTCTTCTCTTTGGTTCAGATGATCCAAAAGTGTTATGCGTATCATGCAATACTGCTGACTGAAAGAAAGATGTAGTAACATCTCTTTGCTCTGTTTCATGGGTGGTATTTTCCAACACTGTTTGACTCATATTTGCTTCAATGAATCCTTCCTGGTTAAGCAATTGTGGCATCGAGCTGTCAGAACTTGACGTGGAAACCTGTTTTCTTGCTAATTGGCTAGCATTGTCCATCACTATGCAGTGGTCTGCCTGGCTGTTTGATGTTTCATTTTGGCTAACAGTACTTTTTTGAAATGTATTATGTTCATATTCCTCAGATATATTCCTGACACTAGTTAAAGACGAATTGACATCACTGCTTTCTGTAGCCTGACGCTTTTCTGTATATCTCAAGGAGTTTTGCCCTATTTCTGAATATCCAACACCATTGCTGTGTTCAAATGATCCTCTGCTCAAAATGCTTTGCTGAGGTAAAGAATTTCCACTTCCTGTTTGAACAAGTGATCTTGACGTAACTGACACGGATGAACTTTGATCAAAGTCAGTAGACAAGGGGCCATTACTGGGATGGTGTTCAGAGTTACTTAGTGACAGTGGCCCAGCAGCAGAGCACACTTGTGGAAAGGACCTTGGATGGATGATGGAGTTAGCTATGGCTAAGGCCTCCAGACAAAAACTTGATACCTAAAAACAAAAATAACTACAACAATATTGCTCAGCCAGCTGGAAACAGGCAGATGTACCTTTTCTTATCCACAGAGAGCTGAAATTTAGTGGATAAAAACAACACGTCTATTTACTTGAGAAGTCCCAGGCTTGTAGGTCCCTTTTAGCCAAGTAGCATTTTCATCAAATGTATTCTTTAATGAAGAATCTTTTGTGGTTTTGTTTAGTTTAATTGCCTGATCCCCCCAGTGAAAAGTAGCATTTTGATAGGACCTTCTTTGTAGTTTATGTAGGGCACTTTCAGAGCTGTCAATTAAGGGCTGGGGGTGGGGGCTTCCCCCAGCTACTTTAACCCTTTCAGTCCCAAGAGAGAGCAAAGTTAATTTTCTCCACACAAAATCAATACACAGTCAAGGGAAAATGTTGTGGGAATTAATAAAATGATCAACTGATGTGAAAAGCTTTGATCAGCAAACAAAATCTCTCACCCATTCTTCAAGGAAATGTATGGAGATCAGTCTGGAGAAATTGCATTTGGATCTTGGGCTTAATAAAGGGTTAAGCTTGATCACTGTTGACGTTCATAGGAAACAAGTAGAACATAGAACCAAAACAAATTCCTAGGTGTTCAATCCCAGCCTATAAATTTCATATACCCAGCAACTTGCAATCTTAGTGAAAGTCCTGCACTTAAAAAGCATCTTTTCCCACTTTGGATATCATGCTATCATCTGTTAGCTAAGGGGTTAAAACATAACAAAGTACCTTGAGATCAGCATCTTGAAGTCCCTCACTAAACAATCTAACAGCATGATTGACAGGTGATGGAACATTAGGTGAGTTTACAAGAAGACAACACTGAAGAACATGGTACAAAGCCTGCCGACAGTCAGGGCTGCTGAATGGTATTGGGAAGGAGTCATACGGAGACTGCTGACACTGAATAATGAGCCTTATAATGTATACTTGAATTTCCTAAAAACAAATAATAATAAGCCCCATGAGAATGCACAGAAAATAGAAAAGAGTACCCAACAGTTCAAGCACAAGAGTGAGGTATTCTTCTCTCAAAACATACCCTAAATGTACCTTGGGGAATATCATTTCCACAAGCAATAAGAACTGCAGATAAAGCTGTTAAAAAGATAGCAATAGTTAATGGTACATATGAACATAGTTTGCAGGGATTACAATAAATCATCAAATACGTGCAGGCAGAGACTGATCTTGAAATAGTGCGCTCATTACATCCCTCCTACACTTTGGAAGGACAAGGTCTATTGATGCAGTGGAATTGCCCCATGCAAAGGAATCTGGGATACAGCTCAAGGAATTTGGAAACACACACTGATGGTTGGAATCTGGTATCCAAGCTCCACTGACAAAGAATCACGAATCAAGTACCTGGAATCAGGATCCACAGCTTAGACTGCCTTTGATTGCCTTATATGAGGCAAAATGGAATAATTTATTTTAACTAGAAGCTGAAGAATGATTGTGATTAAATTTACCTCTTAGAGCTCTGTAAGTGACCATCTCATTTGCCTTTGTATCAAACTTCTGTTGACCTGTGCAAAAAAGAGAGATAGAACTAACTATTCAAATAAAGTATGTATGTATGTAGATACTAATTAATCAAGGTATAAAACAGTCCTAATAACAAAATCACAGAAAATGACAGGGGTAAAAGTAACATTGTCTTGAAAAATCAAGACATAAGTACCTGTTAGTAGTTGATCAACATCATCTTGCAGTTTTCTTTTCTTTGCCTCCACAGAAAGAAAAGGGTACAATGAAAGATTAATTTTGTGTTTTTTTTTATTATTTGAGTGGTCACTGTAGTATTTTGTCCACCAAAAGAGGACATTTGCAGAATGGCAACATGTCTCCGCAACTATCAGACTCCTTTGAACAGGATGTTACTTTGTTGTTCAAATTACTGATTTTGTTATTGAAACCTCATGGAGATTACTAGAAGTATTATTAGAGGAAGGAAAACAGGTTGGTGGCTGTAGTAAGATAAGGCCATTGTGAAAATGGCCTAAGATGTTTGGACATGAAAGGGTTTCAGTTGAAAATGGTACCTTTTTTGACATCTGTTGATTTGCAGTGTTTGTAGTTTGCAATAACTAAAAACAGCAGAGCAAAATAAATTACTTTTTGAATGTTAGCTATATGTAAAGACAATGGTATAAATAAACTTTTATGTTACATAATCTTACCCTGTAACAACCTCAAACAAATGTGTTTGAAATTGGTGGTTGGAACATCTCTTTATATTTGAAAGATTCACAGACCCTTTACCCCCTTCCGTATCAATACCTTAGTTTGAGAAGCCATAGGTTTTATGTCATCCAACATGTGCTGTACCAGTTTAGCCACCACACCACCCCCCTCAGGTAGGCTCCTTGTCAGTTGAACCAAGCGTTCAATGCACAGATACACACTACACCTTAGTTTCCTATTAAGGGTACAAAAAGACAGCCAATGTCAGGGAAATGGGGTGCAAGAATCCTATATGCACTCTTAAGTTATCATAATGTTATGTCCACTAAAGTGTCTCCTGACCTATAAGATTTGTCTTGACCATGTGAAGGATTTTGCTGCTTTGTCCAAGTGAGCTCTTGAATCAGCATTCTCACTACTGAATCACAGTGAGGCAGAATTAGTCCTCTACACCTATGGGAGACAGTAATGGGAACAAACGTTTATTAGGAAAAAAAACTAAAATATGTCATTTTGTACATGCAATTTGTTCACTCTTAAAACAAGAATTTGTTTGCAAGTGTTCACATATTCCGTACTGAATTGAAATTTGAAAGAGAAGGGAAAACGGAGTACCTAGAGAAATATTCTAAAAACTGAACCCTTCAAATTACTTGAACTTGACTTAAACATTATATACCACTTATTTCCCAAGAGTGAGGTCATTACAGGGAAACCTAAGACAAAGGCCCTGGTATATTGACCGAGCAAAAGCAAGGTCAATACATCAAGGCTGAGGTCTGAGAATTCCCTCTAATGACTCAACAGATGAGGTTAAGAAGCTATTTAAAATATGGCATTTTCATTATGGATGACCTGGGCCTGCGATCAATTAAAACCATTAACTGGTTAGCGGATAACGTTTAAAAAACATGTCACCTCAGTGAGTTGTACACTTGAGCCTGGAATATAGTCATGTGACATGGGTCAGCAGATACCATAAGGATGTCCACTTTCAATTTAACACAGATTTATACACCTTGGACACCTAGCTAGTAATGCCCCGTCATTACAAGAAAATAATGCCCGCTTAGCAGCCAATCAGAGTGTGTGTACTATTGTAGCCATATAATAATAATAGAGAAATAATGAGAACACATTTAGGCAGCTGCACTAAACTGGGAGCCAACTTTGCCATTTTCTTTTTCATCTTATAGGCAACAAGACAGTAAAAATGCTACCAAGGGAATGACATATTATAACATACCTTGTTATGATATTACTTAGCAAATCTACTGCACTTGTATGGATCAAAGGTATACTTGCTCTTAGCAGTACTGATTCTACAATTACTGCATTTTTCTGCAAATGAAATGGTAAATATTTTTGGAAAAAAACTTAGCATAAGTTATTTAATTGTACCTATTGCAGTTCATTTTTTCGGTAGGATTTCCTACAAATTTTTCCCTTTGTTTTTGAATATGGTAATGTGTGCTAATGAATTTCAATAAAAAGGGAAGAACTAAATTAACAATAAAAATCAACTGCAACATATCTACACAGAGTACAATGATTAATGATAAATTTTTTCATCTGTAACACAATTCAAATCGCACCAGTAACATATCAGAGTATTCTAAGCAATGAACTTCATATAGCTGATTCAATAACGGTTTCTTTGCCCCAGGGAGTTGGGAATTAAGCTCTGGGAAGCTATTGTTTGGTGGTCAATCAATTCAATCAAATCATTCTTGGCCCTAATGCCCAATGCCCAGTTGTCAACGACCAAACACCAAAGTTATAAGGTATATTATACAGCAATACATTGAACTTACCACAGAGTTAGTTGTGACTGCTATTATTCTGTTCACAAGGTTAATGGTAGCTTCAACAGGAACTGTAACAACTTTAAAGTAGTGCTCTCTGAAATAATAATATCAAAAACATCTTTAATAATAATAATGATTATAACAATAGTAATAATAATAATAATATTAATGAGCGAGAGCATGCTTCAGTATACTCTTCATAAGAAAGAGCATTATTTTGAAATCAAAGGAGTCCTGAAGCCAATAAAAGCCACCACCCATAGACATATATTTTAAAGCAAAGCCCTGAGCATTCTTTTTAAGTGGGTTGGTGGCTAAACTGAAGCAGAATCACAAAAATGACTTCTAATCACCATCCACCATGTATATTCAAAAAGTACTCATTGGGTCTCTGATGATACCTCTATGCATGTAGTAGAAATACCTGGCCCTGGTTGTTCAAACGTCGGATAGCACTATCCACTGGATAAATCACTATCCAGCAGATAGCATAATTGATTTCCATAATACTTACCTGCTGGATAGTGATGTGTCCGGTGGATAGCGCTATCCAACGTTTGAACAACCAGGGCCAGGTCATTACAGACAGATATGACAATAAAATAAAATAAATGTTTAGTACCTGATCATTACAGACAGACATTGCAGTAGTGTCATACACCGGGTGACAAGGGTGTATGTCCGGCCAGGTTCAACCTGTGGAATTTCACCAAGGAGTAATGTTTCAGCCTCTTGAGTAGATTCCTGGGAGGATTCTGACGAGACTGGAGAAAAAAGGAAAGGGTATGGAATTAATTTTTTCACTTTCACCTACCCTAAGACTCAATCAAATCAACAGACTATGGATATAAGTAATGAATGATGATAGTCTATCACAAACCAGGTTCAACATTTTCATAGGCAACATCTAGTAACTTGTGAATTGTAGAAACAATCTTATTCCACTGTGTTTCCCAAGGACAAAGTTGCCTTTTGCCACTGGAACTACTTCGACTGCACCTCGGCAACAAGGCATAACAATGACAGCTATCCTGCAAGCAGTGAATAGAGACAAAAACAATTACCAATGCCTTCAATCTACAAGCGCTAAGTATTATTTAGAATCATTAATTACTTGTTGCTTACCTTTCTTGTGTTTTCACAGGTTGAATTTAAGAGAGGTAACAGGAAATTCTCAATCTGATTCTAAAATGAAAGGCAAAATGTTAAGGTTAAAAAGGTGAAAGGTTTGATTGTACTGTAGTGGAAAGCACATTTTTTTCCTGGAATGTTTTTTAAAAGAAAGCTCTCGATGAGCTCTATTTAATAATCTAAAAATTACAAATTTCGAATAATGACGATTTTTTACCCTGGATGATACCTTAAGCTAGTTTACAGGCACTCCCTTAGTAATTGCTGGACATGACAAAAGTGTTGTTTTCTGCTGGCTCAGGAACAAAAAAGGGAGTCTGGGTCCTACCCCTCCCCTAAGACAACATTAACACTTCCTTCTCACTTAGAGCAAAATGTTGGCTTAGGGGAGGGGTAGGTGGGTAATTTCCCAGAAATGTGTGATGATCTGTTGGTTGTAATGTACCAATTTTCTTGTTATCATTCATCACCGTCTGACCTCCTACGCACCCACCTTTAAAGTTGGGTAGATTAAAGTGATTGCCTTTATATTTAATGCTTCTTTCATTGTTGTGGAGCCTTTGTTGGCCAGGAGTTTTCATTACATTAGTTAGTTCTTGTCTGTTTATAATTAGCTTGTCAGTTTTGTTGTGGCATATAATCTGGGGAGCTTTTCCCTGTTTGCTGCCCTGTTGTACTATTTTGACATAAAGGTCAGGCTGTTTGGTTTGTACATATTGTAATGAGCCTTCTTTTTTAGGGTCAATGATGTCTGCTGTTAAAATAAAAATTGACTTATAAAGACATCAGAGCTTTTTGATAATATTAACTAATCTAAATTTTTATTGCAGAAAGGGAAAGTGGGGGGAGGGGGAGGTGGGGTGACACTCCTTAGGCCTGATGCCTTACTCTTTTGTTTGTAAATCCAGCCATAAAAAAGTTACTCACTCTAAAAGGTCCAGTTGGTCCAGGAAAGTGACACACACAGGAGGAAAGGATGGACAAAACACAGGAAATATCCTGTAAAGAAGGATTTTGATTCAATAACTGGAAACAAAAAAAAAGTTAAGTACAGCGAAGGATGAACCCACCATCTCACAGAAGAATACTACCACAGAGACTGCAAAAGTCCTTTTCCAACCGAGCCCAGGAATGGATCAACCCCAATAAGTATTTCTCAGAGGACGACCTCATGCACGCTACCTAAGACCCACTCGGAGATGCCTTATAGTTGACTGCTCTTCAGTTGGCTGATGATGAAAGTAATGACTGCATTCTATATTGGTACAAGAGTCATTATATGTGTCTTTCTATAACACCAGAAACTCATAGGGGTTTCTTGTAACACTCACCGAGCATTTTTTGGACAACATGGCAGATATAATAGTAGGTAACACAGAGTTTGCCAACTCTCTTGAAAGTTCTGAAAACTAAGATAGAGGGACAGTTAGTTGTAACGGGATGTCATCAGACCCTTCTCTTAATGTGTGGTCAGTTGAGGGCACTCATGCCCTTTAAGTTTGATAAAGCAGTGTTATTTTTTTATTATTTTTTACTGATCATTCTTAGGAGTTAAAAGAAGAGAAAAGTAACTTTAAAAAACTAACAGTAATCCTGGTCATAAAGACCAACACCCCAAAACACACATGAGCATTTAATATTAACATTTTCATGTCTCTTTCTGTAATACCTCAACTGCATATTGCAAAGTTTTATCAATGAGCATACTGCAGTACTGTGTGATGTTTGGTCTTTCTTGAGTCTGCAAACATTAATAAGATAGACATGGCTGTTAACAGCAGTTTTCACAATTAAACTGAAAATATACCAGGCTGAGGAGATCCAAAATTTGGAGAGTTTTTGGAGACCTTTGGCCGGGGGGAGTCACAGCACAAACTTCTAGACCATGCAATCTTGTTCTCTCTCGTCAAACTTTTTTTTTTTTTTAGTGCAGGCATCCATTTGTTGATAAATTATGGCCAAAACCAAGCCCACTGTAGCAAGCACACAGCTATTAGTCCTGGGTTTGAAACTTCATCCGAGTAACATGCCAGGCATGCTATAAAACAAACACCTTACTTGATTCGTGTTGAGTCTTTCTCAGATGTGCCAAAATCAAGCAAGCAAAAGAAAGGCTCTGCTGGAAAGGTGATTAATGCATTACATTACCAGACATTTCTTTACCTGAATTATTTGAAGAATGGTTCTTAGCCAGGTGGCACAATGCTTTGTAAAATTATCTGTGTCACACTGTTCAATGGTGACTCCAAGAAGGCACAAACCTAACCAACTGGTAAAAAAAACAATCTTATTTGAGCTTGACATGACAACAAAACCTTGCTAAAGCAGAGGATAGTTTTCTCTCAGTACAGTGATGTCAAAATACCTGTCAGTCTTCGAATTAAGAAAAGTATGGACCTTGCCAATCCAGTCGTCTGGAATTTTCTAAAATAAACAAAGCAAACCACGTGTAATGCAATTTTATCAAACGATAAGTTGAAATGCGCAGAGCGGCACGTGGGACAAAACGTACAAGTAGTTGCGTTAAAAGTTTCTAAAAATCTCGGAGGAAGAAAAGGCACAGTTCAGTGCTAGCTTAAATACTCACCTCATTGTTAAGATGCCGCTTTGAGTTAACACATTCAAGGAATAATGGCGCATAAATCTGGGGATTTGTGTCCAGAAATGAAGCCACCAAAGTCGATAGCTCAGCCGCCATTTTGTTTTCCTTCGGGATACCGCTGGTCACAAATAATCAAAATAAAACCCACAATGCATTTTGATCCAAAGTGCCAACATGGCGGTGTCTGCAGGACTTTCGTCTTCGTACACTGCTGAAGTTAGAGAAAAATTGAGCTTGTGGGACGTGAAGGATTCTCCTCTAGCGCCTTTAACAGATAAACAGAGAAACAGTGTACTTGAACTGACCACTGTGGCAGGAGATCGCCCTCTTTTAGACGAGGTAAACCTAGAACCAAAACATGTTGCTCAACAGCTGTTCTCGAAATTAAAGACAAAAGCACTGAAATGATGTCTCTAATTGTCTCTAGCTACCTGATGATGACTGTATTAATCTGCCTCCAAAGAGGATCCTAAGTGATTCCAGTAAAGAGACTGCTATGGATATGTCTCGAGTGGATTTGGGATCAGAAAAAATAGAGAATGCCCAGCAGGTAGCTATGATTTCTCAGATTTCAGAAAAGGCTGCAATCAAATCCAGTAAGAGATCATGTATTTTCTTTCTTGTCCAGACTTTATAAAACTGTGGACTTGAGCCTACCAGAGACTGTCTTTTTAGAGAGGACAACAGCACAAAAGTTGCTGGCATTAATGATCTTTTATGTTGTGGTATATTGTTCACAATTTTTCCCAGATGTCGCTTCAAAAATGTATTACTGCATCATGATTAAAAAAGTAATGACTGTACTCCGCCAAGAAGGCCAGAAAGAAAAGGTGGCCTTCTTCACCCCACACATACAGTACGTGACAGTGTGTGTACATGCCCAGATAATTTGATTTAGGGTGTTAAGTATTGACATAAGTAAGAACTGGTAATTTGTATGTTTAGTGTTGACATGACAAATGTAATGGTGTTTTGTCCATATACTTAGTTTTTTACTTGGTTTGCAAATGTGGAAGCTCAGATGGAAGAGGAGCAAGAATCGTCATATAGGTAATGTACAAAAATTGGTTTCTAAATAAAACAAGTCACGTGGAACAAATTTAATAGTACTTTGGGTATCAATAGACATCCTGGTGGTTTTCTATTTACAAAATGGTTCTGGGAAGTCCACTTGGAAACCAAACATAATTTTTTGGGTTGTTCCAGTGGAAAAGTTTCCAGAAGCAACTGAATGTTCGAAAAAGTAGTCTTTTCTTTGAAGAATGTTCCAAATTGAGCAAAGGAAGGTCTCAACTGTCCAGCAGATGTCAAGTTATTAATTTTTATCACTCAGTTAAATTCAATCATTCCTTTTGTCCATAATCTTTTAAAGTGTAGTTAGCAGTTTGTAAAATTATTGTTTTGGTTCATTTCCTCAGAGCTTATGCTACGCAGCTGAGTTCATATCGCTCACACTGTGACAGTATTCTTAATGAAGTGGAATCCGCACTGCGTCATCTGCAGGATTTACAGCGGAAACACTTGCTGGTGTCTACAAAAACAGGAGCCCTGCATGAAGCCTGTGAACAACTTCTTCAGGATCAGGTTCAGGATCAATAAAAATTTTATTAATAAATAAGTGGTTCAATGTGATGTTGCTAAAGAAATTCTCTTAAGTTAACTAATAACCTTACTAGGCCAGAAGACTTTCCAACCTTTTGAGTATGAAAAATTGGGATATTTTTCAATCACTAATGAATCTCGCGAGTGCTGAAGGCATAAGCTGCTAGGAGGGTGCTGCTAGGAGGGTGTGGGGGCATGCTCCCCTACAAATTTTGAACTCTTGATGCTCTGAAATACCGAAATTCTAGTGTTCTAAGGGGACAATTCCTGTCTAAAATGTTCACTATTGATTTTATTTTCATGCTTATTTATGTTTACATTGCTTCACATACAAGTTCTCGATCTTATTTTATATTTCATGCGGCTTTTTTAAGTTTTCTGGATATAAGTAAGTCAGTATACTCTATTAGGTGTTCTTGTATAAGTTAGTAAAAATTCATTTGAAAATATCACAGACTTCACAATCGGATATTGGTCGGGATTCAGATTTTCAAGCAAAATCAGGAGAATCCTGACAAGATCAGGAAGGTTGGACAACCTGTTATGCCAACCTTCATCAGGTCAGTATTTACAATATGTATGCCATGTTTAATTTCAGACAAAGTTGATGAACATGGCCGAAAGCATCAGTAACAAGTTGTCTTATTTTAATGCTTTGGATCATCTTAGACATGTAAGTATGCCAGTCCAAGAAATTTATTTTTGTTATCAACATTTTAGGGCGCTGAAGTTTCTTTGCTTGTATTTTTTGGTTTTGTTTTTGTAAATAGGAACCTAATAATGACTTTCTTGTTTTATTTCTGAATTAGAAACTCAACTCTCCTACCTTCTCAGTTACAAGTGAGTCCTTTGTTCCAATGTTAGCACGACTTGATGAATGCATTTCTTTTATATCAAGCAATGTAAGTATAACTGTACCTTTTTCATTAGCCTGCATAGCTGGTGGTTTTGTTTGTCAAACACAGAAGTAAACTAAGTGATAAGTAAAGCTGCATGGAAAATGGCACTTTGCACTTGCTATTGTGGGCTTGGTGCTCACCAACCCTCCAAGTGAAAGTTTTTACTCTGTTGCCATTTGGCAACCAACTCTTTTGGTTTAGGGAGACCTTTTTACAAATCAAGTCGCCAGCTCCAAAATTTTAGGTGCCATCGCAACCAAAATCATAAATGGTTGAAACTTGGAGGGTTGCTCACTAAACTATTTTTGCGTGCGTGCAACAAAACAGCCAGTTATCCAGGCTACATTTTTATTAGAATAGTTGTTTAAGAATATTAAGAACTTGAATCATTGCTTTGTTCTCTCAAGTTTATATAAGTTTATTAAGTTAAGTTAAATATATCATTGTTTTCTTACTGTTTCAGCAACAATACAAGGAAAGTTCCGTGTATCTTGTCCGGTTCAAACAATGCTTGAACCAGGCTCTTAACCAAGTGAAATCACATGTAGTGAGCTTACTGAAAAATGCTACTGCTCAAGTTTTAGCAAACAAGGTAAGCTAGCCACCTTTTTTACAGTTCCTATTGTTGTAGAAGTGTAGATATTCTAAGTGCTAACAGCATGAGGCAGATTGTTGTGTTGACATACTGAAGATTTGGCAGAACAGAACAGTTTATGCAAAGAATGTGGTGAATTGTGCAAAGTGTTGAGATGATGATTTCAGGGAGGTTTTTTTGTATTGAAGCTATGCTACAGTGGTGTTTTAAAATGTTTTGAACCTTTTGTATCATCATTTGGTACAGCTTCTTCACCTACATGTACTCGGAATTTTAACATTCTTTTATATTGCTAACTCGTCTGACAAATCACTGATTTGACTTTATTAGCAGGATGGTACAAACACATCAGAGAACTCCTTTGCATTATTTTATGGAAAATTTAGGACATGTGCTCCACGAGTAAAGGTACTCTTAATATGAATAAATTATACTACATTAAATTTTTGGGGTTAATTTGCATTTGCTTAAATTTCATTTACCACTGCTACGATCATATTTTTTTTTCATTTCGACTTGTATTTCTGCAGTTCACATCATCTTCATTCCATATAAAAATGTATTTTGTAAAAATCACTAAATGATTAAGAGGATTTTTTAACCATTATTTTTGCATCATTGTAATTATTTGTAAATACCGGTAGAAATGTAATGCATTATCATGAAAAGAATGGTGTTTTAAGAAGTACTAGCTACTGCTCAATAATAATTATGTTGTTTTGGTTGACAGGAACAAAACAGGATCTTGTTTTTGTTATATCCATCGTTAGTACACTATGTCTTGCAATTCTGATCTTGACTTTGGATCTCTGTTTAGAGTTTAATGGAGCAAATTGAGCAAAGAAGTCATTTGAGCTCTGAGTGAGTAATCATTCAAGTGGAAAATATAGCAGAAATCTAATTCTATGCCCACCCTGCTAAAACAGTGCTGTCCTTAAAAGAAAAAAAGAAAACAGAACCCTGCCCCCCACGGTGAACCTTCACCCTCAATTTTGTTTGTGTATTATTTTTGATTTTTTATCGTGGTGGTATTTATTGTTTAGTGCCCTTTGTGACATGTACTGTACACTCTGCCTTCTTTTATTTCTCGCTGTTCTGTGCTTTTAAATAAAAAGTATTTTTCCATTCATGGTTCCTTAATTTATCAGCCTTAACATGTACTCACTGAAATTATGTATCTTTGATTTTTCCAGATATAGTTCACTACTTAGCGACTGCCAGCATTGTTATCTGTCCCAGCGCTCACAGCTGTTAATGCCTTGTGTTAGTGATGCAATTGACAAACTGGCAAAGCAGTATGAAAGGAACCCTTGTTCATTAGTAAGTTTCCTTAATCCTTTCCTAAACATGGCAGGATTAGGTCAGTTGCTAGAGCACTTGACTGCAGAGCGGGAGGTCGTGGGTTTGATTCCCAGGGCTAGACCAATACTCAGGGTCTTAACATAACTGAGGAATGAAGGTACTGCCTTCGCCCTGCAAATGGCTGGACCTTCGCCTGGCTCAGCTGACCACTTAAAATGGTGGTCCTGTCTCCAGTAGGAGACCTAAAAATGGTGTCCCCAGTATATTTCATTTTGTAATTTCCTTAGAAGTAAATAGTACTAATGAAAAAAACTGCCAGAGGTTTTTTTCTGTGGACCGCAGAATTTTGTTCACCGACTTAGAAGCTAGAAAAACATTTCATGTGTCCATTATTAGCTGAAGAGAAAGTATTCTCATGTTAATGTATCATGCAAATCAAGCCTAAAATATCCCACCCATCATGCCTTTAAATGCTAGTCTATCTGCAGATTTACATTTTTAATGGGCATATTCTGTATTGACTGCAGTCTTTTACTTGAACTAGGTGAGTTAAGTTCAGTCAAACCCTGTTAACAGGGACACCGAGGGAGCCCTAGAAAGTGTCTGTATTAAGTGGATTGAATTCAGAGAAAATGTACTTGGCCTTTTTTTCCCCAGGGACAAAGCAAACTCTCTGTGATAACAAGGTGTTCATATCAAGGTAGTGTCCGTGAAGTGAGCTTTGACTGTAGATGTATTGTTTCCATTGTCTTTAGGTTCGTGCTGGTTGCTCAGTGTTGATCCATGTTTGTCGAGATGAATATCAGCTGTATTACCATTTCTTCTCAAAGCCAAGCACAGGTCTAGAGTAAGTACATTGAACTTGTTGTAGGTGCCCTGTGCACATGCTCACTTAGGCTTGTGTGTATGTGTAAATTGAGTCACTCATGGGATATCAAAATTATTGCATGACTAGTGAGACATCACTGATGAATGTTTTTCTGTTTCCTTTAAGCTCCTTATTGGAAATCCTCTGTAGTGTCCTCTACGACTCACTGCGACCTGTTATTATTCATATGAATCACATGGAAACCCTGACTGAACTTTGTTCAATATTGAAGGTGAGATACAAAGGAGGCCGTTCCTTCCTCCTGAAGAATTCACCATTAAGTGTTGACGAGGCCCTGGTTGGATAGTGCTTTCCATCAGATAAATCACTATCCATGCAGTGGATTAGTATTAGAGAAACCAGTTTCACTATCCACTGAAAAAATAGAGATTTTTTCAGTGGATAGGGTTATTCACCTTTTTAACAACTTGGGCCTGGCTGATGTTTTAACCCTTTAAACCCTAAGATCAAAATTGGAATTCTCATATGTTGCCTCTATTCATTTCCTACAGAAGTAGTGGGAAGAAGTTGATAAAATATCAAGCAAATTGATCTTGTTTGATCGTGTCCATTATTCTCATGACCACTGTGTTTTATAAAGCAGTGATATTACAATGAGAAAGTTGATGCTGATCACTCTTAGGGCTTAAAGGTTTAACTGTAACTGGCACTTTACTAAGCTGACCCAGCGGTAAAGATGAATTTATTATTACTCTTTTGTCAAGTTTCGGTATAAAAAAATCGAGTTAATTTTCATTTCTCTTTCTTTGCAGGTTGAGATGATTGAAGATCATGTACAGCAAAAAGGTATGAAGCCGAACTCTCCTGCGACAACATAAAAACAAATACAGTTCCACATGGAAAAATGAAAGAATAAATTTAAGACTGAACACTTATCATTAATATTTTATAGGAAAAAAGTTTCATTGTATGAAAAGATTCCCATTAATCCTTTCAAGCTTTTAAAACTTTTCTTGACTAAGCATCTAATTGCCCAAAAAATCACTTGACTGTGTGTGTCATTCCACTTCAGGTGAAGAATTGGCTGCGTTTGAAGTTGTAGTTCTTCAGATGTTAGAAGATGTTCAAGAAAGACTGGTTTATAGAGCACAGGTAATTCTTGTAAGAGCCATGAAAGTTTGCACGTCAACAGTATAAGATCAACAATATAACATAGATGTCATGACGTGACACATGGTGTAACATGGCATGACATGACTTGACATGGTGTGACACATGGTGTTACATGGTACAACATGGAATGACATACATGAAATGACATGCAGTGAGATCACATGAGATGTCAACAGATATTGTTAGCAAATCCTTCTGCTCATAGCAAGCTCAACTTAGGAATAGATGAAAAGTGCTTGCAGACCATTGTCATCCCAAGGTTTGTTGATCTTTACAGGCATACATTGAGAGCGACATCCAGAAATATTCACCAGCTCCAGGAGATCTCGCATACCCAGAAAAACTGATCATAGGGGTAAGATGCATAGGAAATGTCAGACTTTCTGCAGCACCAGTTAATACATTCAATCTATTAAACAGCGCAGCCAACAACTCTTCAAACAGTCGCCTAGCATTAGACCCTGATGTTTCTCACTCATTTTCTTTGACTCACTGTTAAGCCAAAATCTCTCTCAGAACAGACTCTTTGTGCCTGTTACAACAATGTTTTTTCCAAGGATCTCAATGTTTCCCAAAATAAAGTTAATTCAAATTGCAAGACAATACTTACAATAATATTATTATAAATATATTATGGGTACAGAGGACAATGTGCGTAAAAAATTTTTATTTAATTGTCCTTTTTATTATATTTTCTTTTCGTTTATATTGTATCTGCTCCTTTTAGTCATGAAATAATGTTATTTTGTCGGAGAAAAGAGGTTTGCAATACAATAAGCAATTTGTCTGTCCAAAAAACAATATTTTGTCATTATTTTGTTTAGCCATAACTATGGTTTAACTGAAATACAGGTTTTGTTAATCTCTAATTTGGTCACACAGCCATTTCACACTGAATCAAGACATTAATACGTGTTTACTATTATGCAGTCCTCAAGTGATGCTGACAAGGAGGAAAGATCAGCCGAAGGAGAAGAGAAGAAATCCAAAGGTAGGTAAAGGGTTTCAATTTTTGACAAACTTTTGTTTTGCTGTTGTTAGACAAGTAACATGATTGTGAAACACCCCAGGCTGCAATGAGCATGTCTTAGTGTAACAGGGTCTGTCAAAATTTCTCTGTTGCAACCATTTTTTTATAAGGAAAAAATGAAAACAAACAAACATGTGTTGCCTCTTTGCCACAGAATTGCCAGCTGCTCTAGTTGATCTGCAAGGAATGTGGTATCCAACTGTCCGACGTACTCTGGTTTGTCTCTCAAAACTTTACCGTTGCATCTCGGTAAGGGTGACATGCATTTAAAAATTTGTGTTATGACTTTTTTACAATTAAGCTTACTCTTCTTCAGTTTTTTGTTCACAATCCTCTGGCCTTCATTGTTTTCACACATCCGCCACAAGGGGACAACCCGTCTATCTTAAATGTGTTTACATTGTATGCTTATATTGTTCACTTCAAAACCTTTTTGCGTTTATACAGAAAGAGACATTTGAAGGACTGTCTCAAGAAGCTCTATCATTTTGCATTCAGTCTCTCAAAACAGCCAGTGCTCTTATCACCCAAAGAAAGGTAATGAGCAGTCCTAAGCGTGACCAACATCAATTTTCTCCTAACGACCTCATTACTTCATCAAGAGAAAGTTTATGAGATTTAATCAAATGATCACCAAAAGGAAAATGCTTTGATGTTTAAGCAAATTCACTCATCTAATTCTTGACGGAAATGTATGGAGATCAGTTTGGAGAATTTGCATGTGGATATTGGGGCTTAATGGGTAAATAATTTCACGTAACTATCCTTCGAGCTTACTCTCAACTTAGTAGGTAGGGTTCAGAGAAAGAATCAAGTGTTGCTCTGTTTTTGCTCTTATACTCACCCCTGATCAAGAGTTTGCTCAGAGGCTGCAGATCATATGATATAAGGGATTTAGCTAAGGAAAAGACAAGCAGGCTTTTTTATTAGTTAAGCTGGCTTTTTTCAGCCAGTGAAATTAGCTAGCAGCTGTTCTTAGCAACATCCCTAAATATGTTATGGCACCAGTCTAATTACAAAGTCAAAATTAAAAAATGTTTTTTGGAGGCAGTTTGGTGGGACCTTGTTGAACAGTTCCTTAAGGGAAAGTTCATTTAATATGACAAGGGGGGGGGGGATGAAGATATTGAAACTCGAAGCTTGAAATTTTAGCAGCCCCCCTCACTAGCGGTTCAATTTTTAAGGAGCCCCCTCCTTGGTAGTCGAAAAAAATTTCAGAGCCCCCCCCCCCCCCCTCCTTCATTTCTTAACATTTCTTGTTACAGAGTCATCGTTTTTATAGTTCCCGTTAGCAGATTTTGAAATCTTGTTGAATCAATGTGGTTTTATTATAAAAAGTTTGAGCATTTCTTATTTTTGAAATTTTCTAAAGCATTTTTGGGATGAACAAGAGTGTAATAATTACTGAGACTACATTTGTTATATCTGTAAACCACGTGATATAGCTGAGTTGCACAGGCATTAAATTGCTGAGTTGAAAACCATCCGATCTGTATGATGATGTCATGTGTTGGTTTTGAAGTATACAAATTTTCGGAGCCCCCCCTCCTAGCGCAGCAATTTTTTCAGAGCCCCCCCTTCGGGTGTCTAAAAATTTTCAGAGCCCCCCCTCAATATCTTCATCCCCCCCCCCTTGTCATATTAAATGAACTTTCCCTAAGACTACTACTTTCAGTAATTGAGAAAATGTTAAATTATTGCTAAAAGATTCACGTCTGATTGATCCTTCAGAATACTGAAAGCAGGGCTGTGCTCTAGCAGAGTCCGGTGGCCCCTGGCGCCTAACTTTTGCCCTGAGGCAACTAGAAAATCTCAGATTTTTCATACAAATCATATGCTGGGTGCCCTAAATTTTACAGTCTCAGAGCACTGGGCTCCCTTCAATTTTCCTTAGAGTACGGCCTTGAAAAGCCCACCCTTCCATAGTCAGTCAAAGTAATTTTCATCTAACATAGTCTTCATTCAATTCTAGGATGCCATTAATGGCCACCTGTTTCTTATCAAGCATCTACTGATTCTCAGAGAGCAAATTGCACCTTTTGATGTTGATTTTGCTGTGAAGGAAATGTCGCTTGATTTTAGCAAGATGAGGACGGCAGCATATGGACTGTGGAGCCATAGCAACAGATTGTTTGCTCTTAGTAGCAGTAATGCTATTTTGGAATTCTTGTTAGATGTAAGTAGGCTGTAGTGTAAGCAGACTCAATTAGGTATCTTCTGAGAGAATATTGTGATAGTGTGGTTTGTGGATAAAGCAATTGGTTTTTTGAGTGCTTATCAACTGGATAGTGATTAATCCGGTGGGTAGCGCTGTCCAACGTTTCAACAACCGTGGTCAGAAGGAAGCGTTCTTTAAATATAGTGAGTGAAGATTGTCCCATTTCGTAAACTGGTCTAACTCACGATATTTTGATTTCAGGGAGCACCACAGTTAACAGAAAACTACTTGGACTCAAAAAAGGTTATAAACCATAGATTACTGGCGTGATTAGCATGACTTCATCGTATGCTCTGTATGTTGAGTTTTCGCCACTTGCACATCTCCCATAATGCACTTTATTTGCCCCCCAAATTTTGGATAAGCCTTGTTTTCAATTTTTCTTGGGACGGCTGTAATGCCCAGGAGAAATGAAAAACAAGGGTTATGCAAAATTTTAAAGGTCAAATAAGGTGCATTATGGGAGATGTGCAAGTGGCGAATACAATGAATTTGTGAAGGCAGCATGGCTCAGCGGTTAGGGCGCTGGACCTGCAGTTTGGAGGCTTAGAGTTCAAGTCTCTTCCTGACTGCTAGCTGGTTTTATTCTCTGTAGTCCCAAGTTCAAATCATCGTGCGTTAAAATTTCGTATTAGAAAAACATCAACTTTGCACTCGCATTAATGGTTTTAAGAAGCAAAATACCCGCATCGTTAAGAATCCAGATATTATTTTTATTAAAACAAATCTTACTATTCACTTGCATTTTTTCATTTTAAGGAAGTGGATGTTGAACTTCGTGTTGTGTGTGAGCAGTTTATACAAAATGTGTCAGAATCACTCATTGCTCCTCTCTCCGCTTTCCTGGCTAAGGTAAATTAACGTGAATTTTGATACGTGTTTGCTGGTGAATTTGTCAGGAGCGCTTTGTCAGGAGTGTTATTTAATCAAAACTTAGCTGTTTTAAAACCTGACCAACTGCAACAGAAGTAGTAAGCTATTTAATCAATCGAAAGTGACAGTGGTTTATCTAACCAGTTCTGAGCGGGGGAACGAGTCCACTCAGGTGAAAACTGCTGTAATGAAATAGATGTTTTCCTCTGTTTCCCTTCTCTGTTCACCTTTTTCGAGGACAGAAAGGTGATCATTCAACTAGTAAAACCTGCACGCCTCATCTTTACTCTTGGTGGTGGGAGGGGTGAGGGTTCAAAGTGCTTACTTTTATTCCCCCACCCCTGCCCCATGAGTCAAAGACATCCTTCTAATTTCAGTTTCCAAAAAAGGAGCGTAAAGCAGCCAATCTGGTATTTAGTTATCAGGGCTCCTAGTTGTTGGCTGCCAGGGCCCTGTTTTGTTAATAGTCTTCAAGGTCAAATGCTCAACTGAATTGCCACAGTATATTTCCTTTTTTCACAAAATAACAGGTAACGGTGATAAAAAATCTTGCAGTGGAGGAAGGAAAAGATCCCAAAGCGTTCTTAAAGCAACAGCCATTTGCAAAACCAGGTAAAAGAAAACGTTGCTTGAGTGACAGCGTAAAAACAACCGCTTACTCGGTTAGGGAATATGGACCTTAAACGTTTATTTATTTTGATCCTTTTTTCTGCGTTTCAGAGAATGTTCGCAAAGTTGTGAGTGAGACGTACATGTTGCTGAAGTCCAAACTCACCAGTACTTTACAGAGTATGGCGCTGTTTTTAGCCAACAAGGATACAGAGTACATACTGTTTAAACCTGTCAAGGTAACTAAGTTATCCTCTTTCGATCATTTCCGAAGACGTCCGAATACTGCCGAAGAATATCCTTCCAAAGCCACGAGAACGCCACATTTACCCTTGTCCAATTTTGATCGTTTCTTTAATAACTGAATATGTCCGAAGGAAATCCGAAGACCTGTCTTATTTTTAACTCTGTCGGCATTCAGTGACGATAAACAGGGTAGCTTACTCGAGGCGCTTTATTGAAAGTTTGTCAACGTAGTATAGGTGAAAAGTAACAATATTAGTAAAATCCAACTAGTGGTCTTTTGTCAATGCTACGTTCTGATTGGTTGAGCTACTACTAGGCTATATGTTATAGCCCACTAGTAGCGAAAAGTGCCGGCTTTGAAAACCAAAGCAATGGCGGCTGAATCGCGTTTTGCTAGCTAAAGTTGTTTTGACTCAAAGCCCATTCGGGCTCGAGGAATAATTGTTAACTAGCCTGTCAATTGCGCAAACAAAGCGGCGCGAAAACAGTATGGATTGTTTTGGTATACAGATTACTCTATTTAACTACACCCTCCTGGGTAAATCAGGCAGTTAGGGCCAGTTATTTAACGGAGGTTAGCCAGGGTTTAATAAAACCTCGTTCTAAGTCATTTTCAATTAGCCGAACGCGTTTATGTATACACCATTTATCGTGAACAACTTCTTTAAAGCATGTAAAGTAGACTATGAAAGCCTTTGTCTTCGTAAAATAATCCATTAAGGAAGAGATCTGAAGGTCCAAAGATTTCCTAAGCCGCTGTCTAACACTTGCGTGTATTGTATCCTTAGAGTTAGCCCCTGCCTCGCTTCAGTACTTTCTTTGCGGACTCTGTATAAGGCGGATATCGTAAAATTCCGAAAATAAGCCCCCGGGGGGCTTATATTTGGAGGGGCGATTTAACGGAGGGTTTTTTGCGTTACGAGTTTGGGGACTTATATTTGAAGAGGCTTATACATGGAGGGGCTTATTTTCGAAATTTTAAGGTACCTCTCTTATACAGCCACTCAGTGCCGGTGCAAACTTTGCCCGTATTATTAAATAGAGAGTTGGGTATGCACCATTGGAATCATTAGGACACTGGAATGACCACGTTAAACAGATAAGTCGGACACCTTCTAAGAGAAACGAACATACTTGACAACTGGATTTCTGTTTTACAGGCCAAAGTTCAAGATTATTACAAACAGATGAATGATATGGTGATGGAAACATACTCAGTTGAAGATCAGCAAATAATCGGATGTCCATCCATTCAGCAAGTATGTTTTATAGCTGTTCGTGATAGTTTCACTGTGAAGTTTTCTGGGAGGGGAAAGTGACGTTTTTTTTCCGTCCCGGATTCAACCAATATGGAGCTTTTAAGCAACGACAATGGCGACCGTAGCGAGAACGACAAAAAAGCAATAGGTTTAGATTAACAAAACAACAACTTCGCACGTGCATCATGCTTTTTTGTACATTTCTTTGCTGTTGTTGCACGAACACGACGTGAAACATCCTAGTTTTGCATTTAATGGAAGACGTTAAAACAAGACGACAATTTTCTCAACTTAGATACAGTCCTTTAGAATCAACTGCGGAAAAAAAACCCCAACAGTAAACAAATTTTATGAAATTGAACAAGAGTAGTAAAGTTTGAAACAGCGCGAATACATTTTCCAAGTGACGTTTTCGCAGTCGTTGCCGTCACCTAAGTCGGAATTAGCCCTACTGCATTTTGTGACAGCCAAGCGTATATGTACACTGCTGTAAGTAAGATATGGCTACTGTCAAAAAAACCATGTGAACCAACTTACGTTTCTCTCTTCTAGGTTTCCCTTCTGTTGGCCGTGTCATGAACAAACACTCGAAGGAATTTACTTGTAGGGTAACGAGTGCGCGGCGCCTGGAAAAAGTGTCAAAACATCGAGGGGCATTGGGGAGAGCGTGCCTTGGACGCTACCCCTCTAAGGCTGGCATCCAGTTCTGTCGCTGAAGAAAATACAAGCGATATATCGGGAAAAAAATTCAACTTGTGGCGGAAAAGTTTCGAAAATGAATTTGAAAAAATGGGAACAAATACAGTAGAAACCAACTATTTTAAAAAGGAACAATTTATATTTATATTCCAGTGTTGTGATGGAAGTTAATATTGGAGAAAACAGACGTTGTATGAATGATGTAGACCTTTAAAAATATTAAACTTAATATGATCTGATAAGTTTTAATGGCGATGTACAACGAAAATTACTGGATGTGCAGTATAAAAACAAGTTTAGTTTCTACGTACAGATGTACAAAATATTGTAGTCAATATTTAAAAAAATGTGAATAAAGAACCATTCTTTGATAGCGTTATCCTCAAAATTATGGATATTAAACCAGTTTGATGTTAAGGAATGAGCTTGCAAGCGTCATGTTGTGTTAACGTGAAAAAAGAGGAAAACATGGGTGGGATGGTACAGGGAAAAAGAATAAAATTTCTAGGTATTTGTAGCATAGGTATAATTTTTATTCTCTATTAGACAACTTTTTATGTACATTTAAAATAATAGAATTTAAGAATAACTTATCGATATTACAGCACACAATTCACGCTAGATAGCTGGGCATTATTTGGTTTACACAGTAACACTTAAGTGACCATAATGAGTAGAGCTCTAACCATCTAAAAAGAATTTTAATTCGTGTTTGCTTTAACTCTTTCAAGAATACTAAAATGTAGTACATTTTATAAAACATTTTTTTCTGCCACTGTGACTATTTAAATACCACAAAATTCACTCTTAGGTCTGAAACTTTGCCTAGATGCTAAGCTCGTGTAAATATTTAAAAAAAGGCATTTGCTAAGTCCTAAAGAAAGGTCTGAGATGCATGATTGTTTGCAGAAACCTTTAAAATGCATCATGAGACATTAAGTGAGGTGTCTAACTGGGTTAGAAACGGCAAATAATGACACAAAATATGGTGTTACCCAAGGTTTTCAGAATAAGCATCCTGGGTGGACATCACAAATTGTCATACAAGACATGAGAGGCATTGCATGACAGTATTATGACTAAAAATTTGCTCATTAAAGTGCCACTAAGGTCTTCTTCTATCCCATTTTATTTTAGGAGAAAGGGAAAGGATAGTTTGACAAAATGACAAAATTAAAGACTTAACAAAGATGTCTATTGCCATGTCAACTAAATTACTATGATCTCTTCTCACCAAAGAAGACCTGTCCACAACTGCCGCACTTTTTTGTCCAAGAAAATACATTATCCCTTTAAGCCCCAAGAGTGATTAACATCAGTTTTCTCCTAACAATATCACTGCATAGTCAAAACAAAAGGTTCTGAGAATTAATACAATGATCACCTAAAGGAATAATTCTGCTTTGATTGTTAAACAAATTCTCCCAACTAATTCTTTAGGGAAATGTATGGAGGTCAGTCTTATTTTGTAGGTGAATGTCGGGGCTTTAAGTATTACCAGCAACTCTTGTTTTTACAATGGCCTCCTACCTCGACAGACACTTACACAGGGTTGTGAATGTGGAGACATTTGACTGTGGCCGAAGGGAAATACAACAAGATTGTCGTTGTGGCTTACAATACATAATTTCCAAGGATGGAAAATAAACACAGTATAAGACCTGTTACAATATTACTATTTACAGTTAACATCTTTACACAAACAATAAACAAGCTAATGTCCACCATTGGTCCCAGGCTCCAGTTCATTGGCTGTTTCCTCAGCTTCCAACACAAGTCTACTAAGTTCGCCTGCACTGTACCCCAACAAGTTTTTCAGGTCACACACAAACTTGTACACAAACCTAAAACAAACAAGCTTTCTATCAGAGAAGGACATTACAACATACACCAACAGCATTACAGTGAAGCTGTCTGTTTCGTAGCTGTGTATGACCGTAGCAGCACTTTCCTATAGTACTTAACAATAATTATTCCACAACTGCACGTTGGATATGAGTTGGCTATAATCATCTCATATCCAACAAGCGCGAGTGGAATAATAAATTGTTTTATTAAAAACACCCACAAAATATCGAGAATTCTTCCCAACGTTATTTGTGAAAACAATCGATTTTCAGCTTGTTTGTAATTTGAGCAGATGCGTACAGTTACCATATGTGGAGAGCATGGTATAGTGGCTCATATACCATGATGGCTAAACCAATCAGAGCTCTAGAATTGCATTATCCAATGATTCAGCTTTTAATAATGGTTATTGTAACATATGTTGTACAACGAGGTTGTAGCTTTTGAGTCTGTGGAAGAAATCCTATCGTGAGACCACTGAAATGAAAGCTGCTGAGCAGTACATTCCTTTGGTGCTATTTATTATGTTGTACAAGGTGGTTGACTTTGGGGATAAAATACAATGTACTCAAGTGTAACTATTCAAATGAAAGCTACTGAGCAGCACTTTGGTGTAGTACTCTTTATTCTGCTGTACAAGGTCGTGGTGACTTCAGGGATAAAATACTGAGCAGTAGTTTGTCGTACTAATAATATTACTCTGTGCAAGGTGGCTTTAACTTGTCATCAGCACTTTTCTAAGGTGCTCCTTGTTTTCAGCATCTTGTTATTAAATATCATGGGATTTTTCTTCAATTTTGAGTTTCTGTAGTCATTTCAATTTAAAGGGTTATGCACTGCTTAATTTCCCAACAAACCTCTTTCCATGCACTTTGTGTATCATGTCACCATCATAGTAATATCTCAGTGCTCTGCTCAGCTTCTCGTAATTCATAGCAGGTTTGTTTTTTCTTCTTCCCCATTGCTGAGCCACTTGTTCTGGATCATTAAGTTTAAATTCACCATTCTCTCCCACCCACATTATTAGGTGACGACTGCTTTTGTCTGTTAATAACTCCAACAAAAACTGCCATAACTGGATTTGGCCATTGTTACCTAGGCGTGAATTTAAAAAGGAATGAATCAACAGATGTATGTTATAACTAAAACAGGAGTGCAGTGGCATTAATGCCTAACCCTACCCCCCACCCCCACCCCCACCGTCCACCAGCAGCTGCGAAGAGTCTGCCGTTTATTCTCTGCCATTAAGAAATAACTCACTGAAACATATCAAGAAAAAGTAGCCTCTGCGTTTTACAGCGTACCCTTATAACCCAAATAACCAAGCAAATTATGTCACTCCGAGTCCATCCGTGCTAAAATCTTTGTTTCACTTGTAACATATTTTTGTACATTACTTTTCTTTTTGATGAACTATTGTCTTTCTTGTATTTATAGAACATTCATACTGTATTTTTTTACTTGATCATGAACTCTGAGAACATCATAATATATTTTTTAACTTTTTTAAAAATTTCTTAAATGTTTTTAAGAAATGTTTTGATGCAATTTTTTATAGCTAATCGTTATTACTATTACTATTATTACTATCACTATTATTATTATCATCATCATTATTATTATTATCTCCTCTTTTAAGAAAAAACTGAAGATTAAATTATTGAGTAAGTATGAAAACAGTTCATAAATCTTTCCATCTTCAACTTTTCGCCTTCTTTTCTTCAATTGATGTGAAACAGCTCTAGCTCATAGTTCGAGGAGGCCTAACCTCTCATAAGCTCCTATAGTTTCTGTTAGGCCTCCTCGCCACTTCTTTTTTTCTTCTTTTCCTATATTTTTTTGTAACTATTGTGTGGCAAATAAAATAAAATAACATCATCATCATCATCATCATCATCATCATCATCATCATCATCATCATCATCATCATCATCATCATCATCATCATCATCATCATCATCATCATCATCATCATCATCATCATCATCATCATCATCATCATCATCATCATCATCATCATCATCATCATCATCATCATCATCATCATCATCATCATCATCATCATCATCATCATCATCATCATCATCATCATCATCATCATCATCATCATCATCATCATCATCATCATCATCATCATCATCATCATCATCATCATCATCATCATCATCATCATCATCATCATCATCATCATCATCATCATCATCATCATCATCATCATCATCATCATCATCATCATCATTATTGTTATTGTTATTATTATTATTATTATCATCATTGAAATGTTTTTCTCTTTACCTGATCTATTTCCAGGAGTCGGTTTTCCATCCATACTCTTGCTCTTCTCTTCATCATCCCCACTAACAACATCTGTAAATTATGCAAAAGTTCAAGAAGTCATCATCATGGCCAGAAATGTACAGTGAATAAATCTTTAAATAACCAAAACACCTTACCAGCAGCAGTAGGAGACTTCACTTCCCCTGGACTGTTCTGTGGGGATGCATTCAGAATTACTGTTTGCTGTTCAGATGTTATACCAGCTAAACCTGTGTCAAGTAAACCAGCAAAAAGTTAAAAAGTAGCCTTAACAGGGTTCGTACCCTTTTTTGAAAAAAAATTCAACGACTTTTCAAGAACTTTCAGGTACACCTTTCCAATTTTTCAAGGACTCCATTTAGTGCAAAAAAAGAGCCTTGAGCCTATGTCTTTATTAGTTCTTCCACAACATGAGCAATTTTGTTGCAAAGGTCTCTGTGTTTGCTCCTTTCTCTTTGGAGTTCTACTTAAACTATAAAGTTAGCATTGAAATGCAAGGACTTTCCATCACCGACTGCAATTTTCAAGGACTTTCAAGGTGCGTGCGAACCCTGCTTTAAAAATGTCTTTGGTTACCTTTTCTCAGAGGTAGCAGACATAAAAAGGCCACCGAATACACCACAAAAAGCCAGATCTGTACCCTTCAAATATGAGTAGAAAAATACGATATTTTTCTCATCATTTTTTTTTTGTGGGAACTGACCTTTTAAGGAGAATCCTGAGGGAGACTGAGTTATGTCCATCAGCGTCGAGTCATTTTTTGAAGCAGAACTTTCAAAACCTGTACCATGAGAAAAAACAAAATATTCAAAGACGGTATAAAAGTCAAATATTGTCGCAAAACGTTTTCACTTCCATTTCCAACACTGACAGTTTCAGTTAATTTTTGAATATGGATACAAAATACCATACAATGGGCAAAGAGCATGTAAAGATATTAAGTATGTCGTAATAAATTTACAATGAACAAAGAAACACCATGATGATAAGCTGCATCAAAATTTGATGTTCATTGTGAATTTTTTGCAACATGCTACTTCAGTTTCTCAAGTTTACACATATGAAACTTACAGAAATATATAAATTAAAGCAGTATGTAGGCTAAGATTACCAGGCAGAAGGAAATTAAGTTTTTATTTATACCTACCATTTTTTATCACAGAAATCTGCTGTCCTTGAGAGCTACCTGCAACCGTAGGAACATACAGGGTCTAACTGTACCTATATCACATGTAATCCTTGAAACATCTAACAATTACTATTTTAAAGAATGGCATCTTCAAATCTTAAACATTTGAAATAACACTAATCTTTATCCTTATCTATCCATATAACAACCCAAAACAAAAGTTGGTTCGCTCACTTTCAGTGATAACTGCCACTTGTTGGGATCCTGGAGCTGGTAAAGAAGCTTTACTGCTGCTGGCACCTGAAACATTTCATTACAATAATATTGTTTTCATTAATTTATTTTACAATAATTTCATTTTTATTGACGATCAATGTTATTATCACACCTATGTAGTACTGTAGGTTAAAAACTATCATTAAGGTTTCTTAACCTAGATTGATTCTCAATTTCATTTTTCTCCTGGCCCTAATTCAAGAATAATTTGGGTTAGGAGACAAAGGAAAATGAGAATCAACCAAGGTTAAAAACTAAATTTAACAGAGCTGTAACATATACAATAACTCTTCTACAGATACTGAATAAACATACTGATGGAATCTCCCCCTTCCAAATAACATCTTTTGGATTAAGAATACCACTTGCACACCACAACTATTGTGCAGTTCAATAACATATCAGAAATAATTATTATTTCTGATATGTTATTGAACTGCACAATAGTAGGGGCAGGGGGTGGAGGAGATGAAATCTGAGATAAATAAACCAAAGGCCACAGCAATACTCCCAATATACACTCTCAAATATTTCAGACCTTTGAACTTTGGATAATTTCTATCGAAATATGATCCAGTAAACTTATGACATACAGTTGGTACATGCTTCTGCAAGAGTCTCTTGCTAATGCTACCTTGTGACTTAAAAAAGGTTGTGTTGTGGAATAACTAAAAATACATTAGAAACTCTAAATTTGTAGCTATTACACAAGTTGAATTGTTGAAACACTATACAAGAGTATCTCAGCCTACTTCTCTATCTCCTTTCCTACATCCTTCCCAAATGTTGCATCCCAGATTTTTTTAAAAGAGTAATAAAAAGTCTCAGTATTGAAGATGGGGTAACACAACAATACTAGTGTTTTGTAATGACGAGTACAATAGCTTTGATCCTTCACTTGCCCTACCCATCATCATCATCATCATCACCTATTCTCGAATCCCAATTTCAGTACCTTTAGCAGTGCCTGATCCTGAAGATCTTCGTCTCTTTTTGGGTGGTTCATCTGTAAGAGCTGGTGGTGACATGACTTCAGTGCTGTTTGTTTTGACTTCAGACTCCTCAGCTGGCAATGGCAGCATTTCTACTACAAATACAACAAATCTCTTTTATTCTTGAAGTTTGTTTTTCACAATGATCCCCACTTGAAAAATAATAATACTGGTAACATTGTTTGCAACACTACCTTCCGTGGGATCCTGAATACTTGTAATTTCTATCCTGAAATTCTCATCTGGTGAAAAAAAGTATAATATAATTATGGTAAGGTATAGGCAAGGACAGTTTCATTACAAGCAAGACTTGTTTACTAACTGGTATTTAATCTATCATTTCAAAATAAGGGCACATGGAATAAGGCGCCAAGAGACTCCTGTTCTAACGTTAAATTTCACCTTTGATTCACAAGCAATAAATAATACCAAGGCAAGTTGGAAGGTCAAAGGAGAATCTCACGGTTTTTCAAAAACCAAAATATGGGGCTTTACTCTAAGCACCCCTCATTCAAAAACTTGAAACAAATGTTGTCTCAAACAGAGCAAATTTTTGGTTGTCCAGTTGCCAGTAGAAAAATAGAGGTACATGTAGTTTCCAATGTGTCAATGTGTCTTAAACGTTTAAGCCCAAAGATCCACATATAAATTCTCCAGACTGATCTCGATACATTTCTTTTAAGAATAGTTGAGAGAATTTGGTTTAAGATCCAAGCATTCTCCCTTTGGTCATCAATTTAGTAATTCTCATAGCCTTTACTCTTGATGATCTGCTGATGTTGTCAGGAGAAAATTCATGTTGGTCACCGTAAGGACCAAAAGGGTTAAGACACTGCTGGGTAGCCTGTGCCACAAGTAAAACTAAACTTCTGGAAAAGTTTGCTGGCGAACTGGTGCCGAAATCCTTGTTCTGGGCTGCCATCGCCAGCTGGGTACCAGGATTTGACAAGACATCATGATTAGCCTGTCAAAAATGCCACTGTCTATTTGCGAATCAGGTTAAAGAGAAATTCAAAACACAGGCTGCTAGTTAAAGGCTATTCAAACTTTGTTTTCACATTTTTTTACAAGGGGCTAGAAGTATGACAGAGCTGGGCCACTTATATTTAATATATAATTTATATTAAATTAATATTAACTCACCATTGATGATAACAGTAAGGATTTGATCACAATCTTGCTCTACAAGACTCTGAACCTTTAAAATATCCTGGACAGTTGTCAGCTATGTGTAAATGAAAAAAATACATTATTCTATTTTTTTGATGGTCTCAGTTGATTTTCAGGAAATCTACACATATGGGACATTTATTTTTAAAACGAAAAGAAAACAATTTAAGATGACAATACACATATATACTGGACAATAACAAATCAAGATCTGACAGTTGCTGTTCGAATACAAGCAATACAAACACAAGACAATGGTACAAGCACAAGATATGTTCATATAGCTAATGCAAATTCATGAGGTATGCATGCATCGTGCAACCTAACATGGCCAAAGTCGCTGAAAATTTTTTACCTTGCTCTTGTGACTTGACTGGTCTTGTCTCAGTTCAAGAATGTGAAATGCAAATACCAGCACAAATGCCAAAAGAAATGGCATTTCTTACATTGGCCCTTGTGCATGCGTTTTGCACACTTGATTTTTTCTTGTGCTGCCACTTGTGCTTGTGTCGCATATGAACTACCCCTCAAAACAAAACTAAAATCAATGGCATTCTATACCTCAGAGTTATTAAACACCAGTGTATAACCATCCAGATGTCTGTTTAGTTTCTCTTCCAAAAGCTTTCTCACTTCCTCAGCTGAACTTGATGCACGACACTGTAACTGTACCGATAAGTTTCTCTGGGGACCCCCCTCTGGTACAGCAACGTTTCCCTGAAGGCCTTCCTCAGGGACCAATTCATTCCCAGATTCTGTCATCACTGAAAATCTACCTTGACAGGGGTATAACACAAAATATCAATAGCCAGTAATAAATTGCTGCAAAATATGTAAAAAAAAAAAACACTGCGTCTGTTATAAAACAAGACTTTTCTACAAGGAAAATCTGCAGAATGAATCCATATTTTAAAAATCTGACAGTATAAATCCGGTGCCTACATTAGCGCTCTTTCCATGCTTTCAAGCTATCTCGTTCACACTTAGTCACACTTAGTTTATTTTTGAACTGCTTAAAAAGCAGGTGCTAGTCTTCTGGCATGAAATACTTCAGGAATTTTGCAAATTTTTTCTGTTCACATTGTGTTCATGCACAACCAAACAACAACAATAACAACAATATTTAACAACAATCAATACCCAGCCTGATCGTGTATAAACTGATTTTCATAACATCCTGATTAAGATCTTCTTTACCAGTTCAGTGCCATGTAATTGACTTTAGTAAAATCCAACTAGTAGTCTATTATCAATGCTGCATTCTGATTGGTTGAGCTACTACCAGGCTATATGTTATAGCCCACTAGTAGCAAAAAGCGCCGGCTTTGACAACCAAAACAATGGCTTTAAGTCTAGCTTTAACCAGCTAAAGTTGTTTTGCCTTGATATTTTTGACCAACTAGTTGGATTTTACTAAAACAATAACAACTCATGGCCTCTGAGTTAATAGCCCATTCCGCCTTCGGCCTCACGGTCTATAGCCTAAGAGCCCATTTGGGCTCAAAGAATAATTGTTAAATAACCTTAATTCGTATACCCTGTACATGTTGTACATCTGGTTCACGGTAAAGTCGCCCGAGAGTCATCTCACTCAAAATTATGTTGCCTGAAACTAGAGTTTTGATGCCCAAAATTTTTAGCTACAGTCTCCAAGGCATAGCTACCAGTACGCAAGGTAGGCACATGCGTACCCTAAAAAAGTCGAGACTAAAAATATAATAATATAAAATAAAAATGCCAATTATCTGAAGAAAGTAAATAAATTTTAAAAGCACAATATTCCTCAATATTCATCTAACTCTATGTGTTTCTTTGAAATTATATTTTTCAAAAACAATGGACCTTTTCCTTTTAACACCCAAATGTCAGTGAAGAAACGTGCAAAAAAGTACGTAAATAGCAGCAAAGTAGATGTGAAAAGCATGACTACGTAACTGTAAAGTGAGAAGGGACTAGAGGGATTTGAAAACTTGTGCGTACCTCTGGAAAAAGACTGGCTACACCCCTGAAAATGTAGGTCACCCAAAATGCTGAGTGATGTCGCCCAAAATGTTATCGTGCTCAACAGCATCCTAACATCTCTATCACTTTCATTCTCTATGTAGTACACCTGTCAAAATTCGGGTAACATAACTCAGCATCTCAAGAGACAACTAAAAACTTTGGGTGACATAACTTCAGGCGAGATGACTCCGGTTACCATACATCTGACAAATGAAGAGTGGTAATCAGTTTTATGAAATATTTTTCAGGTGTCAAATGAATAACATTATGTCTGAAATTATTCATATAAAATCCAATCTTCACTGATCACTGACTGGGTTATCCACTAAACCAGGGGGAGTATAAAATCATGGTGAAAATAGAAATCACTTTTACATCACCAATGAACAGTTGAAAACAGGTGATATTTCCACCTTTTTTCTGTTGACATCTCGTGTGAAGATGGAAATTAAACCGCATCTCCCCTTCTTCTGTGTACTTAGTTACTATGATCAGAAACGTGCATGTTTCCACGAGAACAATTTGCTAGATGTGTGATTTTCATGAACGGTATTCACTTTTTGAAGTAACACACAAAATCAAAACCAATACTTTCAGTATTAATAAATGAACAAAAATGGACAGTTGACGACAGCTTTCCCGCCATAAACACGTTTCGAACTTCGATTTGATCTGTCTTCTCAGTTTAGCTTTAGTCCTTTTGTATTTGCGGAGAACGAAACGCAAACAAATAAATGCGAAAAAAAGTGAGCCAGTTAAATAAAAGGGCATGGTTTGTTACAGTTATGAGAATGTAATACCTGCAACTTTATGTTGGCTTACTGGGCGCCCGGGAAGATAAGCTTACCTCGCCTTTCCTGTTTTGAGCGTGAATGATCAAACTCACAACTTCACTTCCTTTGATGCCAAAAATCGCTTTAAGATCGCTGTAAAAACACAACAGCTGGTAAGAAACGTTGCGTAGATATCGTAGGAATTAGTACTTATTACTTTTCTTGTCGTATTTTGCTCGAGAAAGAAGAATGTGTACTGCAAAGGGTAATTTCCGTTCAACGAAACCGACGCCGAACTCGATCTTACCTCACTCATCTTTCCGCCGGAAGCTGCCTTAAATTCTCCCCCAAATCGATCGTTGTTATCGCTTCAAACGCCACAAAATGAAATGCTCGTGTAATGTACCACTTGCCTCAGACACAAAATTGAAATTTTCTTGTACCTTTTGCGAGATTTCTTCCCAGTTTTGAAGCAAGAAGAGCAAAACGTGCTACACCTGGCAATAAACTGTATGTGACGTCACACCAACTTCCTCTTTTCTCTAGCCTCGTTCTGAGGATAGTTGAAGCAAAAAGCGAAAAGAGATTGGAAGATAGTGCAAAAAACTGACATGGATGGTGGGGGAAAAGTCCTTTTTCAAATAATTCTAAGAACTAAAGTAAAATTTGCTCAAGTTAGGAGAAAGCTAATTGAAAAGAATCCACGTTCATGTAATTAATCGGTCTCAAACTGCAATAACATGCGCCTAATATTCATAAGAAAAAAACAACAAAAAACAGAGAAGCAATTTCCTACTTCTTCCTGTTCCTATAATTAAAAAGAATAATAATTAAATGAAGACTCTTAGAATATATCGATGTTGACATTGAAGACGCATGCACCTGTCGTTCAAGCCGAAGCCATATATTTACTCTCGTCGACTGTACCGTATAAAACTTCCGCTTCTTAGCACCCCGACCCTCACCCTCCGCCCCCCCGCCAGCCGAGGACCATCGACCTACAAAACAAAAAAAATAAACCCGGGATAAAAGCCCCCTCCAAATGTATTGAACCCCGGATAAAAGCCCCCCCCCCCCACCCCCCACCAAAAAAAATGTATTGAAATGAATTCGATGTAACGTGAAGTTTTGAAGCTTAATAAAAAAACCAGAAAAGTAAATACAAAACGTATTTTGATCATATATGTTCTTGGTTTTTGGCCATCTCAGTTTTAAAAGGAATAACACACAAACTGCGGTTTCAAATATCAGAAATAACAAACGCATGTGATCAGCGCTACGCTTTTTCTTTTCCACTCAAACCCCCCCCCCCCCCACCCCCACCCCCACCCCATGAAGCTGGCGCCCCTCTGTTTTTAAGCCCTGCTAAAACCCCTTACGAAGATGCATGAGCAGGGGAGTTTACTGCATTTTTATTCTGATTATTCTGGTAAAATAGGGGGTGAGCTTTTCAAGTTGGGCAGAGGGGGTGGAGGAGGTGGGTACTAAGAAAATCCCTGCATACTCTTCACACTATTCCTCGTGAATTTGTTGTGCTACAACAGGCAACGAAGCTTGCTGAGGGCAGGAGATATGGATGAAAAAGCATTTGCATACGTGTAAGCGAGAAAGAGAATACCAAGAAGCTCAAGCCATTGGTTACCAAACCTGATGAATTTGACATTGCTGTTTCCTTGTCAATCAAGTTATCACAGCTGAGGGGGTTGGAAAAAGTTACTCCTAAAACTTATAAAGCAGGTCACAAATCAGGCAACCTATAAGAAATACGGTACTAGTCACCAACATAATTTTCTCTGCTTTAATGAAAAATGTTGGCGTTTTTTTTCATAATTTTTAATCTTTCTGGTCATATTTCAGTCACAAACTAGGTTTCCTCTTTGGTTGGCATTTTGTCAAGTTTCAACTCTCTCACACACACAAGGATCAGTTCCCACAAATGATCTAACACAACCAATAAAAACAAACTCATGGGCTTTTTCAATGCATGGTTTTAATTCACAGCTTTCATGATAAATTATTACAACTTTGGCACATACCGTGTGTGCTACCTGGTAGCAAAAGAGCAAATTTAAAATCAATATGACTAGATAGCACAATTTACAATATACTCTCAATTTACAATATATTCTTGATAGAAGCAGCACTTACTGCTTCCATTTTTGCAAACCTTTACGCACAATCATTCTGAAGCAACTTCTACATGTTATATGACTTTTTTCTTGTATCTTTATAAAAAAAAACAATGCTCACTATTTTTTACTTTAGTAAAATTCTTTTATATTATTCTTCTCGGAGTAAATGCAAAAACACTATGGAAACACTGAAACGGGATATTTACAGTCATGATAGGTAAACTCACAGAGAACTATCAATCTTAAAGTTTTCATAACCTTGGTTTGTTTGCATGCAGGCACAGTATGCATAATGTCAAAATCTTTAGAGTAAAGTACCAAGATCCTTTACCGATCTCCATGATAATTTACAACTGAAAATTTTAACTTGGGGAGTCGAATCAATATGATTCATAAAATGGCTAACTGCCGTTTTAACTGCTTGATACAAGCTACTGAAAAGTCACCGAAGTAAACACAACGTTTTGGGTATCGACAAAAAAAACATGGAACTAGTAACCACAAAGCGCGCTGAAATCAAGAGGCCCTCCATAGAAGCCATCTCCAACTGAAGACGAAACAAGTAGGTCTTCAACTTCAGGTGACATTACTGGTTCACCACACACCACATCTTCTGCACCAGAATCTTCTTCACACTTCACCATCGGGTCATAGCCAAGGATGCCTTTGATATCGCACATGAACTGGTAAACATATCTTTTGCCATGTACTTTCTCAATGACATTCTTTCCATAGTAGTACCTCAAGCCACGGCTCAGCTTCTCATAGTTCATAGTGGGCTTATTCTTTTTCTTTCCCCACATCTTTGCGACTGTGGTGGGCTGGAGGATCTTGAACTCATAGTCCTCATCTTGGGTCCACTTGATCAGATTTCCACAGTTTGGATCAATTAACAGCTCCAACAGAAACTGCCATAGCTGGATCGGACCATCACCTAAAGGAAATCAACAACACAGGTTTATTTCCTTGAAATATTTATGAGAAAAACAGATGTTGAAAAAATATGCCCGCCCACACACCCCCCCCCCCCCCCCTCGCAACCCAAAAGCTTAAAACTTCCTGTATTCATTCCTACCTCGATATTTAACAGGTGGTTTGGGTCCTCTCTTCCTTCTTTGTGTCTTGGTGGTTGTGACATCACTTGGTTCGGTTTTCACAACTATTTGCTGCTTCTCTGTTTCGTGGTATGTAGACAGTGGTGAACCAACCGGGCTGAGCAATTCTGAAAAAAAAAAAACAATAAACAAAATTTAATATTAAGAGAACAAAATAATGCATACTAAAGAATTTTTGAGATATTAATTTGGAGTCTGGGTATAGACAAGGTTAAAAACTAACCTTCAACATCACTGAAGTCACTCTGAATTCCTTCATCTGTGCTGTATGCCTGAGAACTAATGTCACTGATAGCTGGACTGTGGGGAGGGCTCGCAGATGAATAACTGTACACAGAGTCACAAGAAGACATGGGAGATTTTGCTTCTTCCTTCAAGTTCAATAGGGCCAAAGGGTACTGTTCAGGGAATGAATGCTCTTCTTGAAGTTGATCAAACACAGATAGGTCGGGAAAGTTATCCATATCTGCAAAAGAAATTGCCAAAAATTAACATCTCATAAACAAGACCTGTCCACGTTTTGAGAAAGTGTAGGAGTTCTAAAAGATATTTTGTACTTTACACCCCCCAAAAATTAATCAACTCTAGAGAGATTGTCAATCAAGCTGCCCATAATTGGGATTCGAAACCACATTAGCATAATATAATTGCTTTGATAATGACAACGTGGTTTTCCTAGAACTCAGCGGGGTGCTGAAGGGCTTTTCCAAAGCGGAAAATTAAACGAAACAAACAACACGTACCGCTCTGATCAAAGCTGAGATGAGGCCTGCCATTAAACAATTCTTCAATAGTTTCTGGAGCTTCATTTAGATCTTCCATGAATGATCGCCCCTCTGTGTATTCTAAAGCTGAGAAACAAGACAAACCGAACATAGCATGTTAGATGAAAGTGCGTCAATTTTTCCGCTTTCGCGAGCGAAAGTTTTGATACCGAGATAAGTGAAGATGTTAACGAAAAAAAATCTGACTTTTTTACCTGATGCAATGTCTTGAGACGTCATTTGGTGAAGTGTTGGGCGTTCAAAACCAGGAACAGGAGTCCCTTCGGGTACTAATGGCTGCTTTGCTGCATGAAACATCCCGTTCAACAGCGCAAGATCGCTCATCCTGTGGAAACCGGCCGGGAAACCATGGAAGAGATTGTTGAAGGTCTGAACAGAAATCAACAAAACGTGTTAGCTCTTAACTGATCAACAAAACCATAAGCTTAGTTCATGAATGCGTCACATCTTTAAGGAAGTTCGAGACTTCGGATATCACTTTGTAAATTAACTCACATTTAACGGTAACGATTGAACGAAAGAACAGGCAGTGAGAATAAGTTCACAATTTTCTCCCCTTTGGTGTGAACAGGGTTTTATTAAGCTAAAAAGAGCGCTGAAACGAGCTGAGTCGCGTGTTTTACGTTCTTACCTCCATTTTCTGTAGCAAATCAAAATTTCCAACGTTTATCATGTTTTCCATCTTTTCTTTTTATCACTTCTAAAAGGAAAAAAGAAACGTTTTGTCAAGTCTTAGAAATGTGCTGTGAAGATTACGCGAACTACTACACCAACGCGGAACTCTGTACCTACATCTTCCGCTGAACAACAGCGCGCATAAAAGCACAGAATTGAGCTGATTTCAAGTTCTAGAATCCTAGCTTACCTTCAATGTCAAATTAATGAAGATCTCGGTAAAATTTTGCTGTTTGGTAACAAAAAAGATTTGGTATCGTTGAACACAAGATCGCACACTCAACACGCGAACAAACCAGAAAGCAGAATGACAAAGATGAAGCAACTACGAGAATTTGTTGGTATTTTCTCGATTTGTGATTGGTTCAGATAAAGCAATACGTAATGAATCTTTTTTTGGCCTACAAAGTACTTGACAGATATTTGACGTTTCTGGGTGCGGGGGAAATACCAGAGCCAAACTAACCAATCACAAACTAGAGGGAATATTGAAGTTTACTTTTTCCTGAAGGCATGTTTTTGTTATTTTCTTGGAGAGATTAATCAATTTCTCGGTAATATATTAAACAACATTCTTCTGAGAAACATCAAAAACAAAACTCCTACTATTGTTTCGTTCTAAGAATTGTTTTTAATGTATTATTCACCCCGTATTCTTAATGAAAAAAAGATTGCAAATTCCCAGTAAGCTTTCCCGCGGAATATTTAATGCACCAAACGGCTTTCTTCATTTAATCAATGGTTCCCATTTTTGTATAAAACCATCGTCAAGAGCCCAAAATAACCTTGTGTTTCAGTAAAACTAGAAACTGAAAACTGAAAACATATCAGTCGGGGTTAATTGATTATGCATACTTGGTAAACAACTTCCCTTTATTCTTGGAATGCCCGAGTGCGAACGTGATGTGAATAATAATCAGTTTTTTTATAGCAAAAGTAAGAGCTTTTGTCACGTTATTTGGCACTGTTGAAATGCTTCAACAAAGACAGCTGCCACTCAACCACCAGCAACCAATAGCGCTTCACACAAATGACGTCAATTGCCGAATCGATCCATGACCCCCTAGCTTTCTTGCTTCAGACAAAACGTCTCCATCGAGCACGTGTGACTTGAAGACAGAAAAAATTGTTTTATTTTCAAACCCTTTTCAAGAGCAAAAATGTTAAATTCCTTTCCTCTTTCATGATCTTTCTCCCACTGCTTGTTTATCCTCTAAATGGCAACGAAAGAAAGTACTTGGTGAGAATAAATGGCTTCACACTTCCCTGATGCATTATCTGAAATCCGGGGCTGAAAGACTATACAATAATACAGAATCTTAAAATCAGTGGTCCGTGTGGTTTCTGTTCGTGACAGTTTTCGGCTGCCTGAACATCACAAGAATTAATCAGTTTCAACAAAGCTACTTTTCCGTTTCTAGGGCCCATTCTTTTTTTTTCGAAACTTTTTCAAAACGTTCCCGGCGTAACATGCGAATTTCCAGCCGGCGTTTTGAGCGATGCCCTTGGAAAAAAGAAAATGAAACGAGGAAAGGTTCTTTCCTCACAAATTTCCTTCCGCGTTAATCTTGGTTTGTTCAGTTTTGATTTACTAGGTTTAAAAGTAGGTTATTTTAATATGAAGATTAATCGAAACCGACATAGTGCTGCGACATTCATAGCTGTTTATAAGTGAATTTTTTTTTACTTTAAAAAAGAGACACTAGAGAAATGCTCATAAGGCGGTTCTGCACAGGTATACCACCGTCAGAAATATGAGTGTTAGGACTGTTGCGTATCCTTCAAAATATAAGAGGGTTTTTTGGCAAAAAACGATTATTTCTGTAACCTAAAATTGTGAGAGATTTTAAAAAATGAAACGCCTTATCTCACTTTCCGTGGATGCTTCTTTTGTCTTGTGTGATCCTTAAGTCCTCGCGGTGATTCAGGATCATTTAATTGCTCATGGAACCGGTTTTCTATCTCAGGTCACTAGTTACTAGGCATGAATAGATTGTGCTAGTAAATTCAGGAAAAGTTGCTTCACAATATACCCAAAAGTTGCTCTAAAGTTGCTCAAATATCAAAAAGTTGCCACCAAAATTTAGAAAAGTTATTTGCTCTCTAGAGTCGTTTTGTTTTAGATAAATACTCAAAACGTGTTTGTTTGTTTGTTTGTTGCCATTTAAACATTTTCATTAAAATAATATTCTTACAATCATTAAAAGACGCCAAAAGCCATTGTTATACGACAAATATAAATACTATGAAATAAAATCAGTTAAAAAAAAACAAAAACAAAAACATAAAAACATAAAAAAACATAAAATCAGTTTTGATAAAACCAGTTTTAATAAAATACTTCGAAATGAAACGACCTTTTATGGTTTGGATCGGTTTTATATCAATTTGTTGCTCAAAAGTTGCCAAGGAAGGCAAAAGTTGCCCTAGGTTGCTGGTACTACAAAGAGTTGCTGAAAACGCTAAAAGTTGCTCAAAAGTTGCCGAGCACAATCTATTTATGCCTACTAGTTACAACATACAACTTATGTAAGGCAGGCCGTTTCTTATATTTATCTCGTTGTTGTTTTTAGGTATCAGAAACTATCGTTGTTTCCGTACAAATCACTGTATTCCGAAGGTTATGCAACAGTGTCATTTTCGAGCCTGGGCTTCCTGTGGACTTTGTGGATAGAAGAGGAGAAAAGGACTGGCAACTAGTCGTTTTTACGGGGATCAGGGCTCAGGAGTGGCGCATGCGCGCAGTGGTGAAAAAAAGCACTCCTTCAGGTTTCCTCCCTCCCCTCCCTAATGACTCTTTGTTTTTTATCCTCTCCCACCAGGCTCTTGCCTCTCCTCAATAATCCAACACTTCCAAATTCAACAGAATCTGATTATAGTTTTAGGGAAAGATGCATTGGTAAGCCAGGAATAAAGACTGGATTTTGTTTATAACAGGCAGGTTTTTACGTTGAAACAAAGTCGGTTGTTAAATTCCTTAATATAGTTTCTATTGCATCTATTTTCATTCCTTTTTAACCTCGTTTTTTCTCTCTTTGTAACATAAGATATTATGTCTATGACATCCCGCAAAAATTAAGATCATTGTTGTCATTGTCATTAGCATTAGCATTAGCAATGTCATTGTCATTGTCATTAGGATTATCATTATCATTATCATTATCATTATCATTATCATTATCATTATCATTATCATTGTCATTATCATTGTCACTGTCATTGTCATTGTCATTATCATCAAGTTATCATTGTCATTGTCATTTTCATTGTCATCATTATCAAGTTATCATTGTCATTGTCCTTATCATTGTCATTGTCATTAGCATAATCATTATCATTGTCATTATCATTATCATTATCATTATCATTGTCATTGTCATTGTCATTATCCTTGTCATCATCATCAAGTTTATCATTGTCATTGTCATTTTCATTGTCATCATCATCAAGTTATCATTGTCATTCTCAGTTTCATTGTCATTATCATTATCATTATCACTGTCCTTGTCCTTATCATTGTCATTGTCATTAGCATTATCATTATCACTGTCAATGTCATTAGCATTGTCATTGTCATTATCCTTGTCATCATCATTAAGTTATCATTGTCATTGTCATTATCCTTGTCATCATCATTAAGTTATCCTTGTCATTGTCATTATCCTTGTCATCATCATTAAGTTATCATTGTCATTGTCATTATCCTTGTCATCATCATTAAGTTATCATTGTCATTGTCATTATCCTTGTCATCATCATTAAGTTATCCTTGTCATTGTCATTATCATTATCATCATCATAAAGTTATCATTGTCATTGTCATTATCCTTGTCATCATCATTAAGTTATCCTTGTCATTGTCATTATCATTGTCATCATCATTAAGTTATCATTGTCATTGTCATTATCCTTGTCATCATCATTAAGTTATCCTTGTCATTGTCATTATCCTTGTCATCATCATTAAGTTATCATTGTCATTGTCATTATCCTTGTCATCATCATTAAGTTATCCTTGTCATTGTCATTATCCTTGTCATCATCATTAAGTTATCATTGTCATTGTCATTATCCTTGTCATCATCATTAAGTTATCATTGTCATTGTCATTATCCTTGTCATCATCATTAAGTTATCCTTGTCATTGTCATTATCATTATCATCATCATTAAGTTATCCTTGTCATTGTCATTATCATTGTCATCATCATTAAGTTATCATTGTCATTGTCATTATCCTGGTCATCATCATTAAGTTATCCTTGTCATTGTCATTATCATTGTCATTGTCATTGCCATTATCATTGTCATTATCATTAAGTTATCATTGTCATTGTCATTATCCTTGTCATCATCATTAAGTTATCCTTGTCATTGTCATTATCATTGTCATCATCATTAAGTTATCATTGTCATTGTCATTATCATTATCATCATCATTAAGTTATCATTGTCATTGTCATTATCATTATCATCATCATTAAGTTATCATTGTCATTGTCATTATCATTATCAACATCATTAAGTTATCCTTGTCATTGTCATTATCCTTGTCATCATCATTAAGTTATCCTTGTCATTGTCATTATCCTTGTCATCATCATTAAGTTATCATTGTCATTGTCATTATCCTTGTCATCATCATTAAGTTATCCTTGTCATTGTCATTATCATTATCATCATCATAAAGTTATCATTGTCATTGTCATTATCCTTGTCATCATCATTAAGTTATCCTTGTCATTGTCATTATCATTGTCATTGTCATTGCCATTATCATTGTCATTATCATTAAGTTATCATTGTCATTGTCATTATCCTTGTCATCATCATTAAGTTATCCTTGTCATTGTCATTATCATTGTCATCATCATTAAGTTATCATTGTCATTGTCATTATCATTATCATCATCATTAAGTTATCATTGTCATTGTCATTATCATTATCATCATCATTAAGTTATCATTGTCATTGTCATTATCATTATCATCATCATTAAGTTATCATTGTCATTGTCATTATCATTATCAACATCATTAAGTTATCCTTGTCATTGTCATTATCATTGTCATTGTCATTTCCATTATCATTGTCATTATCATTAAGTTCTCATTGTCATTGTCATTATCCTTGTCATCATCATTAAGTTATCCTTGTCATTGTCATTATCCTTGTCATCATCATTAAGTTATCATTGTCATTGTCATTATCCTTGTCATCATCATTAAGTTATCATTGTCATTGTCATTATCCTTGTCATCATCATTAAGTTATCATTGTCATTGTCATTATCATTATCATCATCATTAAGTTATCCTTGTCATTGTCATTATCATTGTCCTTGTCATTGTCATTATCCTTGTCATCATCATTAAGTTATCATTGTCATTGTCATTATCCTTGTCATCATCATTAAGTTATCATTGTCATTGTCATTATCCTTGTCATCATCATTAAGTTATCCTTGTCATTGTCATTATCATTGTCATCATCATCAAGTTATCATTGTCATTGTCATTATCATTGTCATCATCATTAAGTTATCATTGTCATTGTCATTATCATTGTCATCATCATTTTAAGTTATCCTTGTCATTGTCATTAGAGCGATTTTCATTTGAGTGTCGAAAAGTAATTGGTTTTGCACTTTCTACACGATGTGATTGGCTTAAAAGATTCGCGCCACCTTTTCATCCAATCAGAAGTAAAACCAAAGCCAATTGTGACGCGCTCGCATGTATTTTCCCGCGCTTTGCGTCAGCCACATGTAATTACTTCGAGTTTTGATTGGTTCAATGTATTGTCTGTGTCCTATGTGATTGGCCAGAGTAATTACTTTGGTTTTGGTTTTACGACACTCAAACGAAAACCACTCTATCATTGTCATTGTCATTGCCATTATCCTTGTCATCATCATCAAGTTTATCATTGTCATTGTCATTTTCATTGTCATCATCATCAAGTTATCATTGTCATTGTCATTTTTATTGTCATTATCATCAAGTTATCATTGTCATTGTTATTGTCATAGTTATTATCATTATCATTATCATAATGGTCATTATCATTATCATTGCCATTATTATGATGATGATTATAATCACACCGACGCTGTTCTTAACGCGATAACTCCAAGTCAAAAACGATCACTTTTATTCACCCAACTCTAGTTATAGACACGCCTTCAAGGTTTTCTGTTTACTGGAGCCTGAGTTTATATTTAAAGAAACAACATCTGAAGTTCGAAGCAGAACTTTCTTCCCTGTGTTCAGAGTGCGATGTTTTAGTCATAGTACCTGTGACTATAGTATGTATGTTTGTAACACCATTGACTCGTAGGTTTGCCACAATATTGTGAGATTTAAGACAACATACGTTCTTTGATAATTAAGTTCTGATGTAGCTTTCGTTTTCTTTCGGATCAAGCTTTCGTTTAAAAGTTGTTCATTGAGACTCATTCAACTTTTTGTACTGTCAGATAGGAGATGATCAGCAAGAGGGTCGCAGCAAGAATTGTCCCTAAAATGATTAGCAGTCAAACGTCCCAATCAAGAACCCTTCACAACGATGACAAAAGAGAATGACTAATGACGATGACTAGTCATGAATAGGCTAAATAATTTCCCAATAAGATAACCCCTCTGTCCAAATGATGTTTCGATTATTAGTGTTTGGAAGATGAACCTACCCGTGGTTCAGTCAGCTTTCGCTTGGCTTAAGGGGTTTCCCGACAGCAGAGGTAAGGGCTACGTCCTAGCCAGCCTGTGAACAAGACCTCTACCCTCAGCAAAAGGGTGACTGATAAGCAAAGGCCTTTTTACTGACAGCGGTTTCAGTAACACTTACCGCGAGCGGGCTGAGCTTCTGTTAACCAGTGCTTCATGGTCAGCTAGAATCGTAGTATTTTTTAGCTGTAATATGCCATACAAGAGGAATTTCCAGTTTCTTCCAATCTCTGTCCAGAGCCAGGATATGCAAATAATAGCACAAAGGAGGTGATTTTCATCATTTTGGAAATATTTTTTGAAGGAATAACTCCTGTGGGAACGTTAAAAAAATGCCCTTGACAGACAGCTCAGTTTGGCGATCATTACCAACATTCCTTTTACACATTTTTTCCCAAATAAAAATATGTACAGTCAGGAGCCGATTAAGTAATCGGCTCCTGGTACAGTTAGATCCACTCAGATGATTACTGATTAATTTTTAAGACCTTTATCCACTGCTGTTTTGATGCATCATTTGAACTGACGCATCGTCGGTTGTGGTTTGTTTATAGGTCAGTTTGGTGGAGATGCTAAATTTAGACTTGGTCACGCTCACTGAAAATCAGACTTGCGCAATGTTTTCGATATAATGATTGCGCAACGGTTGAAACGGTCACGATTTCAATTAGACCTTTCCAGAAAAGAGCATAATGCACAGGGACAAATGAGAAACAGATAAAAGCACATTTCCACGAGCATTCTCAAGCAGAGGCAAAAAATGCTGCAGAAATATATTAAATTTTCACAATAGTTTGGCCATCCAAACTGGCTTTCTCCAAGACATACTATTCAAAACATAGAATTATGAGATTATTTAAGTGGAACTCAAGAGGAATGACGTTCATAGCGTCATACTTAAAAGTATCTTATTTCAGACCACATTTCTTCACGTTTGTTGTTGGGCCACTCTCAGATTTAATAACGTATTGTGTCAGATTTTTTAAGATTATTAAGAAAGTGTTCGGTTCTGATTTGCCCATTTTAGTTTTATGTTAGTTTAATCATATAAACGGAGAGATAGAACAGAACCTTATAAGAATTAATTTTCTAAGGGAACAACGTAATAGCTTTGGTTTCTGATTCGAACTGTGATAACCTCCAAGCCAAGAAAAATCCTTTGAATTTGTTGACAAGTAGGCAAGTATCATAAAAACTTCAGAAATGAACCCAATCCAAATTGCTGAAAGTCTGCAAATATTACTGTAAACGCAAACAATTCGGTGACGCCCTGTATTCGTACTTCAACCAAGTTATGGAGAAATATATGAGACAGGTCCCCGACACATCAGGCGGGATTCAGGCCCCCTTGCCCCGGCCCCGCTGCCGAGGCGAGAAGCCGGGTAATCGGCTCCTGCCCCATACCCCCGTAATAACAATGAATTTTTTTTTCAGTTTCTTGGCTGGTTTCTGCTGTAGATTGTTAAGAAAAACTCCTAACTCGTAAAGTTGTTAAAATAAAACTCCACAGGTTTTCTCAAGGTTTAGTGGAGACTAAGGACTTTTTTAATACCGGTGACCTTGGACTGGCGAGAGTTTTGCGTTAAACTGACTTGTACCCTGTCCCCATGGCAACGTTCCTAATGACGTTAGCAAGAAAGCCCCCAAAATAGAAAGCTTCTCACGGGCTGCTAAGGTTTATAAAGTGCCATTAACATTCGAGCAATCAGCAAAACAGAACTGATCCCCGTAAAGAAACTGAACACACTCTCAGCTCATGTGCACTTTAAAGTCACGCAATAAAAAAGACGGCAAAGAACACGTGAAAACTCAATCGCGTGTTAAGGTCCTAACTTTAAAACGTTCCAATCGACCCACCGACCAAGCGATGGCACATTAACATATCCAAGCTGTCAATCAAACAGGCCCACTCTTTTAAAGATTAGGATCTGTGTGATCTACAAAAATGGGGAGATAATATTTGTTATGCGTGACAGAATGTTGAGTTAAGTTGAAGTTAAAAGGCAGTTCTAGTACGATATGAGGATCACATTGAAACCAGAGAATGAAAAACCCTCAACCACGAGGAATTTAAAGTGCCACAATGAATTTTTTTTTAATAAACGACGTGAAATTGCCTGAGGGACTCTGTACTCAGCATGGAATTCCCGTGAAGGGTGGTCACGGTTAAAATGTAGATGAATAAAACTTTCGACTGTTATTTCTTAATTAAGGCTCAACGATATTGTATAATCTTTAAAGGGTAGTGAAGAAATTTTTTCGGTTGGAAGTACTGAAGGAGCGACCCTACTGAAAAATACAATTTGACAGGGGTGATGTGGATCAGTACACCCCACCCCTACCCACCCCACCCAACCTTACCTTGTCTTGCCCCTTGAATTATGTCCCATAATCGACTCCTGTTAACACTGATTGGTTTTTTAAGCTTTGTCGTTAATCCAACCTTGGAAATAAGCCACAAGAAAGGTCATAGAACTTAAACAAAGAGCCCCTCAAAGCCTTTTGTCAGGCCGCTGAATCGAGGCTTTTGTCAGGAGAGAACTATTGCCCAGCCAAACATTCACAGAGCCTAAAAGCAAAAGTGCCTAACATTGAAAACAGGCGAAATCATAGCAAAAATTGCAAAGTAGGTCTGCTGCAAGACTTTGAAATAAGCCATTGATCTTACTGTTACTTGGCTGCGTCATTTAATTTATTTGCATCACAAAATTAGCACGCTTGTTTTCGTAAATCAACAAAAATTTAGATAAAATTGGAATTTCCATAAAATAATAGGCTTGACTTATTTGTGAAATTGCACAATTTAAGTTCAAGGAGGTCTGTTGAGACATTTCCCACTGCGATCAAAACACACAAAAAGCTTGCCCGATGGTACACTAATGATCAATTGTACTCTTAGATAGGCTGAAAAGTTTTAAAATGTAGCACTATATTGAGTGTAACAAAGCGAAGAATCTGGAGTTAGTCTGCAATTAATAGTTAAACAGTGTACTATTTCAAGACCCGCGGATCTACGTCAAACCAACATTCAGATTGAAAATTGCCTTCATCCAAGCGAATAGACCAGAACAGAACATAATGTCTCCCTCAGGGAACATAACCATAAACAACGTAAAACATTTTTCAAGCTTATGCAATCTTTTGTATTTGAAATTTTGAATTATTTTTTTTCAGACCACCGTCCCGTCACTGTGGAGTGAAGGTCACGACATTTCACTTTACGTCAGAGCGATTGACGTCATTCGGAATAATTGGTCATTTAAGAAGTTGAATTCTTTGAAAGCCTCATTTCAATTTGTATTAATCACGCGAACAGACCTAAAAGCAGGTCAGAACCGACTAGCAGCGATCGAGAACAACACAAGCAGGCAAGAATTTTGTGAGAAAGTTTGTGATTACAGAAGACTTTACATGGATGGCGTCCCAAAATAATCGAACAACATCGGTTCAGCTAGAAATAGCTAACGTAAGTGATCTTCATATAATTTCTACCGCTTACATTGATATTTTGCTTCGTCGCTTTTCGATCCTCTGAAACATCCTGATAGTCACATTATCTGAGAATCGGCCAACTCTTTTTTTAAACCAGCAACCAGCTAAAGTATTATTGACAACCTAGTTATCACAATAATATTCCGAGCGAAGCCCCAATGTAGTCTATACAACCCGGTCTAATCGAGGCAAGCGTTGGCGGTATATTGTTAAGCCCAGATCCTACCAAACGTTGCATTTGTTTCTCGGTATAAACTGCTTTTATTGACATGATTTTCCACGGTTCTAGTAGCCGGAAAACTCAAATATTAAGCATATAAGGGGTTTCATAATTTTGTAGACTACATCTAGTGGTGAATAACAGCCACTAGAAAAAAGTTTGCGCTGTTACGATTATTTTTCGTCTGTTCTCTGCCATGGAAGACATGGAATATGAGTCTGATCTTGCGCGGATAACTCCTCCGAGGCGATTGCTGTTCATCAAGCCATCATCAATCGGGAAAGCATAAAATGTTAACTGAGAATTGCTTCAATCGGTATCTTTTCATGGTGGTCGCCCCTGGGTACCTCAGGTGCCCGTCTGGTCTCTTACAAGAGTTGTCGAGGCCCCAGCAAAGACACTGACTTTATTCTATTAATTTTGTTATTTCTATTTAGATTCATGACTACCTGAAAGGAATCGTGGACCTCGCTCAGTACCATCAACGTAAAGCATTATGCCAGACGCTAAATACTAACAAGGAGTGTCAAGCAATACACACTCAGTTCAGTAGAATATTTTCACAGACGATGACGGCAAGCGAAGCGTTAACCATTGGTCACAACTCAGAACACGGTACGTTGTAAAACTTGATGTTTATTGTGGAAAGGTTTCCTTTTCGTAACTATTGATTCCTTCAAAGAAACAAATAATGTTTCAGTCTATTATTCTTTCACCGCGAACTTTTTTTAAAACTTTTAAGCTAAGATATGTTTCTATATGTCGTACTATTTTATGCTTAAAAAAGATAATAGCTTGGAGTTTAGAGTCAGCAGTAAAAGTTTGAAAAAACCCTGTACTTAAATTTTTAGGGTGTAAACATTGTATCCATTGGATCTGTGCTAAAGATATTTTTAGGCGATGAGTCATGACTAAAAATACTTCATGATACGTGACGTCCGCGGTATCAATTAAAACTATTCGGTATTTCGCAATGCTCCAAAAACTAATTATGAATATTAATCTTTCAGTGTGAAAGGTTTAAAAATTAATCTTTCAACATTTCAACCTTACAAAAGTGGTCTATTTACGCTTATCGTCTGTTAAGTTTTAGTTATGGAGGGAGCGAAATTCAGGGCAAAACGAAAACACTAAATGAAATTATTTTAGGATATCAAGGTTGTGGAAAATGAAAGAGGGGAATTTTTTATTGTCAAAACATCCCTTTTCGGGAAAAAAATACATCACGCGGAAATACCCTTGTATAGAAATAGATATAATAAAAGTGTGCAATAACTTTTAACCCAAAGAAAGAAAACCAATTGAATTTGTATAGCTGAATAACGAAATAATTTCGACCATGTTTTCATTTTCTACAGACGTCTCAAGTCGTGTTAAGGTTACATCTCAGTTGACTTGGCAAAGACGGACGACATCGCCGGCGGAATCAATGTCATCAATTGATTCGGCTTACATGTCTTCCCCGCCATCTCCAGGACTGGACAATGGCTTCATTGAAAACGTCTATGATGACCTTAATGGTAAGAAAATCACTCTTCTAAGCATTTTAAATAGCTTAATAAACAGTACCGCATGAAAGTACGGCCACACTTTAGGATTTCATCCACAGACACCTTTACACACTTTAGGATTTCATCCACAGACTCATTAGTTAAAATCACCTTGCACAGCTTAATAAACAGTACCACAGGAAAGTACTGTTCAGTAGCTTTTATTTGAATGGTCACACCATAGGATTTCATCCACAGACTCAATAGTTAGAATCACCTTGCACAGCTTAATAAATAGTACTACAGGAAAGTGCTGCTCAGTACTGTAGCTTATTATTTGAATTGGTTCATCAAATTTTATATAAGAATAGTGTCTCGCGTTTCAAGTTTCAGATCTACAAAAACCAAATCATAACTAACAGCGACCGAAAGAACTTAGATAATCATCATTCCTTCGTGTAGTGACCTACGTACGTGAAGACAACAATGGAAAATATGATTCTAAACATGTTGTATTTTTCTTCAGAAGGCTTTGAAAGCATGAGCAGTGCTTCAGGATCTCCAAGTTCCTCCGTGGACTATAATCAAGAGTTCTCCACCAGAGAAGTTCGGCTTGGAAGCAAGAAAAAAAGCCCCAAAAGAGGTGAGTTCTTCAGAAAATTTGCCATTAAACCGAGATAGAGTTCTTTTCGCGAAAAATATTCCCCCCTTAATTACGTGTGTCAACTTTTGCTTTTGAAGAGACGTTTGTCCGAAGCTTTAGCTGAGACTCGTTTTAAACCGTTTGAAACGCTCATGTTTTTTTGTTTTTTTTTTTTTTCCAGCAGCAACAAGTACGGTGGATGAATCTAATCCCAAGCCAAAGAAGAAACGAAACCGAGGTCCCAAGCCCAGAATTATGTATGAAGGTACGTTACAAAATTAATTTCAAGAAATGCGACTTCATACATTGATTAAATTGGCAAATAAGTTATTAGGAAGCAGACAAAAATTTGCCCTCTTTTCCGTAAAATGTTTGACTTCACATTGTAACTCTAGTAACGTCCGCCTGAAGAGCCTTATTATCAGACTCAAGAAAAATATCCAAATTTCGTTTCGCTAAAAACTGAAAGCAAATAAAAGTTTGCAAAACGACATGCAGTTGGGTCAAACTAAGATGTTTTAGCTGAATTGTCTCACCATCACCATAGAATTTCAATCTCAGACTTAAAAATTTGAATCTACAGAGAGCATTTCATAAATTAATAATTATTTTGAAGCGATAAGCTTATATATCTTTTATTTTTTATATTTTCTTAGGCAATGGTCCAATGCAGCTATGGCAGCTGATTCTTAAGCTTCTCGTATCACCTCCCAGTTCTGAGCTTGAATCAGGCCTTGTTGAATGGACAAGAGAGCAGAAATATGGCTTCAGGATTCTGCAGCCAAAAAAGCTGGCAGAGTTGTGGGGAAAAGTAAAAAAGAAGCCAGCCATGAACTTTGAGAAACTGGCTCGTGGCTTGCGATATTATTACGGCAAGTCAATGTTGGAGAAGGTTCCTGGTCGAGAAAATACCTACCAGTTTGTTTGGGACATTTCTGAAATCCTCGGTTACGATCCCTCTGATGGAATCCCCGCAGTTGCTCCCTCGAAAAGAGGGCTACCTGTGCTTGGCCAGAGCAGTGGTGTGACTGTTCCAGACCCAATCGATGTTCCCGAGACGACAACTGTTCCCGACATTCTTTTACCTGATTCTGTACTAGAGAATAACTTCCCCGATTTAAGCATAAAAAATGGCGTCCCAGTTGGCCCAGAGTATTTCTTTCAACCAGTGTGTCCGATGCCTCCAACGTATAGCACTCCTCTTCCTACTACATGGTGTGGTGGGCTTCCTGTTCTCGACTCATTATTCGAGGATCCACTGTGTGGTGTTCCTGTTCCTGACCCAGTCTTCGTTCCTGTTTCAAATCAAGCGATTGGTTTTCCAGTCGATTTCCCAACCCCTCAAGTTGTCCCCAGTGCCCAATCAGATTTCACGTGGTTCCCTGAAACTGATGTCAAGAGTAGCTTCTATGAAGCGTTATAAGTTAACTTGTATCAAGTAACCAAACATTTTCCCGGATGCTGAGAGCGGTTTTTCAATGGCTTTCCAAATTTGTAAATCAGACTGTAATCAGTCAAAATCACTGAACACTTTCCTTAATAAGAATGTTATCTACAAAATGCGTTTTCAATCATTATAAATATAAAAAAAAATGCATATCTGATTTTTAAAATGTTTTGTGACAATAACTTCTCATTAGAAATTTTAACAAATCTAATCACAGAATGTCAAAACAGCTCAAGTATAGTGGAACTCATTGAAAAGCTGCTCTCGAGCAAGAAATACATGTATCATGTATTCTTAACAGTTTTCAGGCGTGTCAAAAAAAGAAAAAAATGCCTGACGTTCTTTTCTGTACCTTTTTTTTTGGTGAAAAAAGGTACAGTGGTTTAAAAAGTGTATACTATGTATACGTTTACAATATTTTATTGCTCCCTATGGGGGTTAGGTTTTTAGCAAAGAGATTTTCATCTTGAAGAAAAAGCGTTAAACAAAATTTAGTCAAAATCCACGTGTCGATAAAAATCGTAGCTCAAGTTTGTTTTGCAAAAACAACACAAGTAAGTTATGTGACTTACAAAATGTAAATAGTTTAGTCGAACCACACTTGCTACAGTGAGTAAGCAAGAACAAGTTGTACAAAAAAAACTGGAAAATGTTTGTAAAAAATTAAGAAACAATGTCGAGAACTGTAAGTATAATTACCACATTGTGCATGTATATAGGTCGTACGTAAGAACGAGCAAAATGCTCACTACAGGGTGCAAAAAATCATAAGATATTATCATAATTAACTCTTCGATAACGTGTTGTCTATGCAAGTCAGCAATTTTTCACAAAGCACTAACTTTTAATAAATAAGGAAGCTTTGGAAATATTGTTGCTTTAGTTTTGAACTTTGTTCATATTTTAGGTAATGTAATAATCATTGTGTAAATCAGTATATGATTAGTCGAATTCTTAGCTTTTTACAGCTTGTATGTAGATTGCTTGTTTATATACTATTTACAGTTGATTTTTAGATAAGTAATTATTGCACGAAAAGCAGAAAAAATATGCAATCGGATTTTAGTTCTGTTAAAAAGTATCGCGATAAAAAATATAATTGAATACTTATACAACGTTTGATTAGTATCGAATTAGTTTTGATGTAATAGTTTGTTTTTATCTGTTAACTAAGCTTTTACATAGGGTTTTGCATATTGTAATTAAGGTCTTTCAATTATTTATTACAATAAATTCTTTGAAACGTGAATGTTAGGTGATTTTCATTATTGTAGCGGCTCCAAAAAAGTCCTAGCTCATGACGATTTTTATTCCAGAGACCAGTTTCACAGATCATCGATATTGTTACGGTATAATTCAACCGACAGAAAAATACAAAAAAACACTCCTTAACGTCAACTAATTTAATTAACTATACGTCGAGTGATAACTACAACTTGGGAGCGACTCTCACACAATACAACCTTACTATAAACTACTTAGAGCCTATTATTAACCTTCAGTCGCCACTGACACAAACTCACAGTAGACACTGCTATCACCAAACGTCCTGGAGCCACTTGAGATGACTTCATTTCACAGTACTCCGCAGCAAACTGCTATAGTTTCCCCAGCATAGCTCTTCTTTAGTCCTATCAATCTCTGTCGTAACAACAACAACTAACTCAAAGCTCGCTAAGCCCTTATATACAGTCACTTCATATTCTAGATAGTTCTAAGAGCTTACAAGACTACCATTCTTGTAACATGACATCGTGAGTTTCATCGTCCAGCAGAATGTTCTAGACAGTTCTATTGCGTGACGATAGAAAGTTCCAGTACAAACATCGCGTGACTGGAAAACTCCAAAAGCTTGTTATTTACATTAGCTCTCCATAACAATATATATATATATACCCAATGCAGTCGAGTCAAGCAGGTTTAGATTAAACAACTGACTTATTGTTCAATGACTCGAAAAGAAGAATCACTTATACCGTATAGATGGTTTTCACAGTGACGTCATCAAACTGTTAAGTCAAAACAGCGAGGTTTTACGAATTCTTATTTAGACTAGGTTGAAGATAAACAAAAAATAAATCTTTGTTCAAGTTTCCATTCCCGTAGCATGTTTCATTTCGAAAATACAGCAATACGAACTTCCGAGTTTTCACAGTGCGTGACACCAAAACAGGAATGCTGTCTCGTTGAAAAAAGTCTCTCCTCTTGATTTTCAGCAGTATAACCATTTCAAGTATTACAAGATATGTTTATGCGCACGTAGGCTGGTTCTCGAGTGAAAAGAAAGAGCTTTTATAGAAAAAGTGAACTCCAGATGTTTTGTTGATTTCCGGCGGCCATATTGGTGGACCAAAACGGTACACCAATATGGCGTCTCCATACAAAGCTCTTCAAGGGTGCGTGAAACGTTTCGGCAAATAACTCAGAAACTGTGGGCCACAAAGACCTGAGACTTGGACAAATTGTTTATATATTAGTCTTTTGAAACGTGTCATTTTCTCGGCTTCTTCCACTGGACGGTTTCCAATTTATTTTTTTGTTGCGTGACAGTGAAAACGATCTATAGTATGCATTTTGTACTAAATGGCACGTTAAAAAAATCCCATCACCAGGAATGTTTTCTACTTCCTTGGTCCAGATTGTCGGAAACAAAAGTATTGACAAGTATTAGGATTTCACCCACAGACCTGGAAGGCTAGATTAGAACCACCTTGTACAGATTAATCAACAGTACCACAGGAAAGTAGCTTCCCTTTAAATGGTTACATCATAAGATTTTATCCACATACTCAAGAGTTAGACAGACAGTTTACCAGAGAACTGTTCATTGACAATTTTTCTTGTAAAATCTCCCCATACTAAAACTTGTTTATGAAAAGATATTTTATCTAATCAGTTCGCACTATTTAGTGAATTTAGATGTTTCTGGAACATAAAAAAGTTTTATACACAAAAATGACGCATTTCGTCTTTTTTTTTTTTTTAATTTTATTTATTAAACAAAAGTACGTTACAATACGTTAACTAAACTCAACAGCAACGAATTAAATCAAGAAAAAGAAAACAAACAAAGAAAAAGCAACAGAATAGATTAATAAGAAAAAGCAAAAAGAAAAACCTAACTTTACAACCAAAAAAAAACTAATAAAGTACAAAAGTTTTTAAGAAAAATACGCTTAAGAGACTAACCTTCGTACAATCTAAGCCTATGGCGAAATCGACCTCCCGTAATTATTGCATGGATGTTTGTTAAGCATTTATAATTCATCAAGATCATCTTCAGAGTAAATTCTAACAGGATTACCTGATGGTGAAGTTTTAACAAAGACCTTTCCGTCTAGTGTCCAAACACTTGATAAAAGTCCATCAGCCTTCATATCATTCGCTTGTCTTACTAAGTCTGCCCTATAAGGTATGTTATTTCTGACGAATGAGCCCGCGAAGAAGACAGAAATAAATATTTTGACGGCACGAGATACAACAGGGCCTGGGTACTAGGCCGGGTGCACCATGGGAAGCCATATCGGGGGTATATAAGGCTGCGTATATCACGTGTACGTCATCTAGGCTTACGAACCACCCTCTCTTTGGTTTTTCTTAACGTTCTTATCGGCTCTTTCTTGCGTTATATCCGTCAGCAAAGACGAAGTGTCCGATCTCATTTAGGAGAATAACAAACAGTTAATGGACTCGTTTAAAGATTTGTTAACAGAAACCGTTGGTCAAATCAAGCGCGGTAACGAATATTTGGCCGAGCAGCAGATGAAAGAAATTAAGAAACTAAAGTATAACGAACCACGTAAGTTCAAGAAGAAGGCCAACGAAGACCAGTTTCAAAGGATCCACAGTGCAGAATTTTGCGGCCATGTAGCGTACTAGGCCGGTAAGAAGAAGAAGACCACTCTTTCAACTCTCAACAACAGATCCTCGCCAGTGGGAACGCCGGCGTCCACCTCAAGTTCACAGATGCAACCCCAGCCTCTTATGTCAAACGTTCCTGTTTTTCGCCTTCTCGTCGACCCAGTGTCGGGACCTGTTTTGCCTGTGGAAAGCGTTCCTGTTACCCGACGATGGACAAGCCAAACATCCCAAACGGCTTCATGAAGGACAACAATCAGGTGCAGTCTATTCTAATTTAGTACTGAATTTTTTAAGCGGCAAGGCGTTATATGGATCGGGATTGTCTCGATGTTATACCAGTTTCTTCTGACGTTCACCCCGCTAGTTTTAGGCGCGGTTTAGAGCTCTGAGTGTACCGTTGATATTTCTATTCTACCTTCAGTTTGGGGAATATTTTTCATAGTGATCTATTTCTGGCATACTTTGCTAGTTTCTCTGTTCATTTTGAATGTTATTAGTCAAAATTCCCTTCTTCCAGCTTTTTATGTTTTTTCACTAATCCTACAATGCCTCCGCACGTGTTTACAGTTCTTTTTGTCCGTAGCTGTTGATGAGCTTCACAGTCTCAACCTCCTTTCAGAAATTTTTTGCATTCCAATATCATTTACCCTCTTTCTGTTTGACCCGCCGCTCCGTCTAACAAAGGTTAATCCTGGAATTTAAGGCACGTTTGCACCTTTTCCTACAAACAGAAATTCAAGTGCGAAGACTTGTCCATGGCCACTTAAATTTTTCAGATGGGTTTTTATTTATTTATATTTTATCTCTAGCGCGGTTATCGTAATTTTCCCTTATCACCGGTATTTCCTTGCGTTCACCTGGGATCTCGGCACCTGGATTTTTAGGTATTTTCTACTTTGCGCGCTTCCCTTTGGGTTCTTGTCAGCCGTCATTAAACCGTTTCAGAAATCAAGAAGAAGCCAGGGTATCCCCATTGCCATTTTTCTTGACTATGGTCTAGCTATAGGAGGAGGAGCCTATCGCGTTCAGGCCAAAATTTACAGTTTGCGGGCTGTCCATGCCGATTTGCCTTAGTCTCGCTTTGTTCGAATTCCTAATGAGGTAAAGTCCCTGTGGGAGCCCCTTCAAATTTTCTCGTGGCTTCGTGTTCATAATACTCTCGATGGAAGTATTAGAGCCACGGATGAACGCATTGCTAAATTGTCTCACGACCTGGTGGCTTTGTCTTCATATTAGTCTTCCACCACAGTCCATGTTCTACGCGTCCCGTGTGTAGCTGGCCAAAGTATTTCCCTCTCGAGTTGCGTGGGATCCGTCGCGTGTATCATGGCCCGATTTCTTTTCTCAGTTGTTTACTCAGCTGTTTCCTGGGATAGCTAGGTTTTCCTGTCCGTTGATTCTTTGTATGTAATTAAATTTTGGTCGAACAATGTTAGCCTCTCAACGGCAAAATTTATTGAGGGGTTCCAGTTCGCTTCCAGTGAGAGTAAGCTCCGCCTTCTCCGATGCTTCCTATTCAGCCTGCGGCGCTTAAGAGGAGTCTGAACCTGAGCTGATTTTTCGTAAGAATTGGTCGGAAAGTGTTCGTAGACAGACTTGGAGAGAACTCAAAGCGGTTTGTCTTGCCTTACTAGCCTTCGGGAGCCCTTTACATTTTCAGTCCAAGGTTTTTTGGTATTCTGACAACCAAAACGTCTAATCCATTCTTCGCGACGGCAGCAGGAAACGCGATCTCCGGGATTTAGCCCTAGTTGTTTTTCAAATTTGCTCCCATCATTGTATTTCGTTCGAGGTCAAGTGGATCCCTAGGGACCTGAACGCCAGTGCGGACTGTATCTGCAAACTCGTTGACTTCGATGGTTAAGGCCTCAACGATTCCGTTTTTTCAAGGGCTAAATCACCTCTTAGGTCCTTACACTATTGACAGGTTCGCCTGTAGCTACAACGGCGAGTTGCCTAGGCTTAACTCTCGATGTTTTCAGCCAGGCTGTTAGGCTGTTTATGCCTTCGCTCTAAATTGGAGTTAGGACCACAACTGGCTTGGCCCACAGGTTTGCCTCATTGTCAGAGTCATCAGACACATTGGGCTCTGCCGCGCTCACGGGAACCCTTGTTCCTCCCCTATGGAAGTCAGCTATTTTCTGGAATGTTTCTACTAGAGATGGAGTGCATTGGAATAGTTTTGTTGTCGACTGGGTTTTATTGCCTAAGTTCCAGGGGTTATTTGTTCCAGGGAAGGCCCGTAATTCCCTTTTCTGATCCAGGCCTTTATTTTTTGGCGTCCTAGCGCTTTGAGTTTATTTTCGGCGCCCCAGACCTCCCTCGTCCCTGGCGGGCTTCTGCTCTACACCGCCTGACTGAAAGTGTTACCTGTGCCTCTACACGCGTGTTATGCGTACCTTTAGGTTTGGACCCAGTAGGTTTTTGCCCCCCCCCCCCCCCCTTCCTCCCACTCTCCTCTCACTTCCCTTTTACGGTGTTTTAAGCTCGTTTTTTTTTTTTAAATTCTTTTTTATTTCGTGCTCCTCACATTTTCTTTCTGTATTTTCGATTACTTTTCAGATATGTTCCGCTCTGGTTTCTAGCGCGGGCCCCAGAATTTCCCACCAGAGGGTTGAATACTGAGGCTGACAGACAGTCTATAATGCAATCGACGGTTCTCTCCTCAAAGGCCGTTAGTACGGCAGTGGTGTACCTTCGTGCTTCTCGCAAGTAAAAATGTTTTGCTGCCAGTAAGCCTCATTCCTGGGCCTGTCCTGCCAGTCCCTGTCATGTTGCCTTGTATTTGCAACACCTCATTGAAGAGTCGCACTCCCCGTGCGTCGTAGACTCGGCTGTTTACGGTAGTAAATGGGCTCATACCATGGCGGGTATCCCCTCTCCCACGGATAAACCGATTATTGAAGGGGTTAGGCGTGCTTCCAAAAGGATTTTTGGTTTGATGAGGTCTCCATAATTAGGGGGAATTATATTTTCATGAGGGTTTCATGATCATTAAGGTTCTCAAAAGCAGGAACGACCAACTTTGTAAGGGCGATGAATCGGAGTGATTTTTTCGGAAATGTTTGGCCCTGCTTGTACCTTGCCCATTTCTTCATCCCTCTAGCTCCAGGGATCTCATTTTTAGGCCCATGTCTCGCGGGAACAGCTCCTTTAAGTTAGTTTCCCAGGACGAGCCTATCAGCTATACCACAATTAGAGAGGCTTTTCGCAAGGACCTGAGAAGTTTCGGGGTTGACCCTTCCACTTTTGCTTTTTTATTCCTTGCGTTCGAGAGGGGCCACTTCCGCTGATTATAATGGTGTTAGTAACAGTGTGTTTCAGTGGCTCGGCCGCTGGAAGTCCGTTCAAGCCAAGGACGTCTACCGATGATGACCTAGAAAAAAGGCTTTCAGTTTCTTGGGCTCTAGGAGCTTTCATTTGTCATTTCCGTCGCCCAATACTTTGTCACTCTACGTACTTTGTAGGGTTGGTCCTCGCCAAGCCGTCCCAAAATAAACTTATTTGCCATTACGTTTTGTCTGTTGATGTTGTGTAGTGGAGTCAAAATATGTTATTTCTGACGAATGAGCCCGCGAAGAAGACAGAAATAAATATTTTGACGGCACGAGATACAACAGGGCCTGGGTACTAGGCCGGGTGCACCATGGGAAGCCATATCGGGGGTATATAAGGCTGCGTATATCACGTGTACGTCATCTAGGCTTACGAACCACCCTCTCTTTGGTTTTTCTTTATTTTTGTTTTATTTATTTTTAGTAGCAACATATTCTCAATGACATTGTAAAGTCCCGTAGGAAGGGCTTTGAGCCTGAGCCTTGGTTCCTACCCAGATTTCCTGCCCGCATTTTTTCCCTTCGGGGTTTTTTCGGGCAGGTTTTTTCTGGCCTCCGTCTGACCGCATTTACTTCAGTTTGTAAGCGGTAGCTCAGCTCTGCTAGTTTTCAGCTTTTTCCCGTTTCTTATTTTATGTACTTGTAAAGTTATCTCAGTTTTGCACCTGCTCCTTTACTTGATATATTTAGTTTCTATGTATGTCTAGGTCAGCTGTCCCGGAACCGCTCTTTAGGAGGCGACATAAGTCTCGTTTGATGCAGTTAGGTTGCAGGCAGTGTTACAGACTTCTAGCCAGGGTTGATATCCATTTGTTTACTTTCAATGTCCTGCCCTAGCCTTTTATGGCAACCTTACTGGTTATTGGGCTACGTGCCTTGTTGGGTACATTAGTGGAGATAATTCCCAGTTCTCCTGGCACTCAGCCTCTGTGCTCCTGAAGTGTTCCCGGTCCCAGTTATCCGTTGATCAGAGTTTTATTAAATTTCCTCAGCCTAACTGGCAGCCTAACTGGCACTAAGCCTGCGTGCTTATTTGGGGGATTTAGGTCGAGATCGACCAGTTATAGCAGTTTTTCTTTTTGCTTAGCCTCTGTGCTCCTTCCGTGTTTCCTGTGCCAGCTATATGTTGTCAGGGCTTTATTAATTAGTTTCCCCAGAATAACTGGCAGCCTAACTGGCACTAAGCCTGCGTGCTTAACTGGGTGATTCAGGTCAAGAGCGACCATTTGTAGCACGAGTTTTTTCTTTTTGTGAAAGCTAGTTTACGAGTGTTGTACATTAGGTATTCACCAGTAATCACCTATTATTGTATTTACATAAGTTGTAGGGTTGGTTCTCGCCAAGCCGTCCCAAAATAAACTTATTTGCCATTACGTTTTGTCTGTTGATGTTGTGTAGTGGAGTCAAAATGTGAGGTTTTCGTTGATATATATACGGTTTTGCTTTGTTGCTGCTGAGGCATAACTGGGATATAAATCTGATATCTTTACTAACTTCAATTTCGTTCGCTCTTTATATAGCCGAGACTTAACTTTATGGCTACAAAATTTTACGATTATAGGCTTCATACCATTTCGTCGTCTTAGCTTGTGAGAGATTTCGATGTCCTCCGCAGCAACAGGGACATTAACACATTAACGCATTTCGTCCTGTGTTCGACAGTGCTTTCAAAAGTGCGCCCGTCGTTTGAGATCATATTCCTACCCTATACACAGTAATTTTCAAGGAGTGATAATATTGATCCTATAATTATGGATGGATGAACTGAAGTGGTAATAGAACCTCATGTCGTGCAAAATCTGTTCTAAAATCACAGGTATGATATCAGACAAAATTCCACTCCGTCTGCTCAGTTTAATTACCATTATTATTCATTCAAAATATTTCCTCAATTCTGATTGGCTAAAAGCACATGTTTAATTCACCATAACCAGTTACTGATGACCAAATTTGGAGGAATTTTTACTTTAACGAGGAAATGACGTCAAAAATGCAGCGTTTTTGCTGGTTAAGGCACCGTTAACCGAGAAGACCTGGGGACGAGGTTGAGTTGTTTTGGTTGTGAACTTAAAAAAATGGCGGACATTTCACTCGTTTCAAGAGTAAGAACTAGGCGAAAAAATAGCTAAAAACACGGCAAGAACAGCAAGAAGACAACTCGAAGGGCGACATCTGCTATTTGGAGAATATTTGCGGAGCTGGACAAACTTACACTATCGAAGATGAACTGAACATCGATGGATCGATGGAGGAAACATGTTTTAGCTCTCCATAATTCTTCATAGGATACTCAGCCTCATTCATTAACTGTTAATTAATCACTATCAACTTAATATGGTCAGAGCTTTCTAGTCTTTAAAAGGGCCGTCTTCCTGCCTAGGAGATGGAACACCCTCTTTCAATTAATATATTATTTGAGCTTTTATCGAACCCTTTTTACATTCAAGGAAATTGCAACTTCCAACCACCTGGAGATTTGTTAACAACAAAAATATGAACAGTGGGTGGTCTGTCTGTGGTCGCGAGTTTCAAAACAAGCTGCACATACTACTTCAGAATTTGTTTTTTCTAGAGGGAATGAATCTCTCACTCGGTCAAGGCAAAGATGAACATTTTGCACCAGCTTGATCGAGACGAGGTTGCGGCCGCCGGCTAAAACTGCGTGGCTGCCAACTTTCCCCTCCTCTTTAAGCACTTTACAGTCTTTACTCTCCGGACGGCGATCTGGCATGATGACAACTTGCCTTGGATTGTGTAAATGGAAGGAACGTGTCTCAATTGAAATAACATTTCTATTGTCAGTGTTTTTACTTGTATTTTGGGGCAAATTTCAACTATCTGTCTGCCAAGTCACAACAATAACAACAACAACTTTATTGAATTTATCTTCGACATGAAGATTTCAGTACCAAAACAATCGCCATAACAAATGAAACAAAGTAAAATAAAAATACTTTGCTATGTACGGCTTCTACGCCACTCGTATGATAAGAAAGTTAAATCAGAGTATGGATTTATAACAATTTAAAATATTTTCAAACATAAGAGGCACTAAGATTTATGATGTTTTCATCGCACATAGACATGATAGTATATTTAAAAAAGCGCTTTGCAAGACATTTTCGTAAAATTACTGTTTATCGAGTATAGGCTCTCCAAGAAGGTACCCCTTATATGCGAAAGTGATGAGTGAGCTACATTTCAACAAACAATGGAATTCATCACCAATTTCGGATCCATCACAAAGGGGGCAAAGCCTCTCAACTCTGGGTATCTTCTTCTTCAATGGTGGCCGCACGTAAAAGGCTGGTTGGCCTGTGGTACGACTAATGGCGCTACCGGGACAGGCCGTACGTTTTAATTTACCCTCTTTTTTTATTATGCACTCAGCTCGGCTTCAAGAGTTGTTAAGTTCATTTAATGAAGACAGTTTCAAATAACCATAACTTCTTTATATTAAGGAAGCATGTTTTAGCTATGTTTTTAAACTTGGAATTATTTTGAATGAATAATAAAACAGTTATTGAATTCGGCTTTCGTATCATATGAAGAATTATGGAGATCTCGGAGGGTACTATACGCCTCGGGCTACGGCCTCGACGGATAACACCCTCCTCGATCTCCATAATTCTTCATAAGATACTCAGCCTCATTCATTACCTGTTAATTAATCACTATCAACTTAATATGGTCAGAGCTTTCTAGTCTTTAAAAGGGCCGTCTTCCTGCCTAGGAGATGGAACACCCTCTTTCAGTTAATATATCATTTGAGCTTTTATCGAACCCTTTTTACATTCAAGGAAATTGCAACTTCCAACCACCTGGAGATTAGTTAACAACAAAAATATGAACAGTGGGTGGTCTGTCTGTGGTCGCGAGTTTCAAAACAAGCTGCACATACTACTTCAGAATTTGTTTTTTCTAGAGGGAATGAATCTCTCACTCGGTCAAGGCAAAGATGAACATTTTGCACCAGCTTGATCGAGACGAGGTTGCGGCCGCCGGCTAAAACTGCGTGGCTGCCAACTTTCCCCTCCTCTTTAAGCACTTTACAGTCTTTACTCTCCGAACGGCGATCTGGCATGATGACAACTTGCCTTGGATTGTGTAAATGGAAGGAACGTGTCTCAATTGAAATAATTTAAATTTCTCACGAACATTTCTATTGTCAGTGTTTTTACTTGTATTTTGGGGCAAATTTCAACTATCTGTCTGCCAAGTCACAACAATCAGGGGCACCCAACGAGGATATAGTTCAAAACCACTTAACATAGCATTGTTAAACGTATTTTAGTATTCAAACGGTAGATATAGGCATATTTTTATCCCCTAAAAACTTTTCATCTGTTCGGATTTCCTAGCTGAAAGTCTAGTGATCCGAAAATTATAGGGATAAAAACTTACCTTCTCGAAAATTTCAGCCAGGAAAAGGCTCCCGAAAATTCTAGGTGGCCTTTTTTAGGGTCAAAATCCGTTAAAAATGGGTAATTATACCATTTTGTAGATGTTCGAAAATCCTAGGAGAGGCAGGCAAGCAAGAAATTTTACAACAAATGCTCCGAAAATTCTAGATCTCAAATCGTCTTCCGAACAGATATTTTCCCGAAGATTGCCGTTGGGTGCCCCTGAACAATAACAACAACAACTTTATTGAATTTATCTTCGACATGAAGATTTCAGTACCAAAACAATCACCATAACAAATGAAACAAAGTAAAATAAAAATACTTTGCTATGTACGGCTTCTACGCTACTCGTATGATAAGAAAGTTAAATCAGAGTATGGATTTATAACAATTTAAAATATTTTCAAACATAAGAGGCACTAAGATTTATGATGTTTTCATCGTACATAGACATGATAGTATATTTAAAAAAGCGCCTTGCAAGACATATTCGTAAAATTACTGTTTATCGAGTATAGGCTCTCCAAGAAGGTACCCCTTATATGCGAAAGTGATGAGTGAGCTACATTTCAACAAACAGTGGAATTCATCACCAATTTCGGATCTATTACAAAGGGGGCAAAGCCTCTCAACGCTGGGTATCTTCTTCTTCAATGGTGGCCGCACGTAAAAGGCTGGTTGGCCTGTGGTACGACTAATGGCGCTACCGGGACAGGCCGTACGTTTTAATTTACCTTCGTTATATTATGCACTCAGCTCGGTTTTAAGAGTTATTAAATTCATTTAGTGAAGACAGTTTCAAATAACTACAACTTCTTTATATTAAGGAAACATTTTGTCAACATATACCTTTCTAAGGCACAATAAAACGATCATTTGAAGTTAATGTCACCGCCGTGGGCGCGAAATTGGCCAAATGGACTGCTATTGTAGACATAACAAACTAAAGGACCTGAGATTAAAAGAACCTCATCAGCCTATAAATTTGAGTTGCTCATTCCTCTTCATTATAAGCTTTGAAGAAGCTGATAACGAAAGCGACATTTCACTTGAATGCTTCACGGAAAATTAACCCAACGCCACCAAAACTAAGTCTGCTGTTCGTTTGATCTGCAGTAGTTTGCTTGAAGTCGGGATTGTCAGGTGTGGTTTTTGATAGTTCTCTTTGTTAGATGGCGAACACATTTTTTGCCTGTATTTATGCAAACTTATGTAACAGGAGCACCCAACGACGGTTTGCTCCTAAATACATTGAAAACACCTTTTAGGCTATCTAAAGTACGTTCAGATCTCGAGAAATGCATTCTAAGCGGCGTTTTAAAATTGTATCTGTTCGGCGATCCTAGGGCAACTTGAGTCTTTTCGAAATTAAGGGCTTCAGTCAGGAGTACAATTTTTCCAGAGAATTCTAGATGCAATTTAACGTTTTACGAAAGTGAGAATTTTTCTAACTCCTCTCTCCATCGGTACAGTTTTGAATCCAAAAATTTTAGGTCTCCTTTTTTCTACGAAAAATAGCCTTACCTGGGATAGGAGAGAAGGAAATGTGAAAAATTAAACTTCAGAAAATCGTAGGGAATTTATTAGATAACCTTTGCATCGATTCGAAAATTGTACATGGAACGGTCATCTAGAAATTTTTATCCGTCCTCAAGTAATAGAAATTTCTAGGCAATATTTCCTTCTTCTAACAGATATTTTACAGAAAGTAGTCGTTGGGTGCCTGCCGCTGGGGGGAGTGAATGATTTCCAGTCGACTTTATGCTGAATCTCAGCTTTTATGTAAACTAGTGCTGTATCTTGTATTTGTTTCAGTGCACAAGCTAAGGAATTAACTGATGATGGGTGCGAAATTCGCTGTCTTTATTCTCTTTCTTTGTCTTTGTGGTGTTATGGTCAACCATGCTCGGCCCAGTGTTGAGCCTGAACCCGGCTTTCACACCATACAAGAGACGCTCTGGCCCCAGCGACGATCAGTTGACAAATTTCCTGGCTTGCGCACCATGCAAGAGTCGCTCTGGCCCCGACGACGATCAGTTGACAATTTACCACAAAAACCCGGACCAATCGGCAAGAGGTTTGAGGAAGACGATGCCATCAATGGTAAGAACTGAGGTAATACACACGTCTATGTTTTACTTTACCCTCAAGATACATTCTCCATCTTTATAATATTGTAATTCGTATCAAAAATTTAGTAACATTTGTAAACCTGAAGAAGGCTGGTATGGCCTGCCGAAATATTGTTTTAAAAAAGCAATACACGTTGTTATTAGCTTTGTAGTAGCCTTTGGACTTTTCGTTTTTTGTTCCCCAGCACTAGAATAACGGTGACAAAAATCTCTTGTTATATGAACCATCCCCGCCCCAAACATTAGTAGCTCATGACTCTGACTAATATATAAATGACTTGCTTTCAACGTATAAGAAGGTTCGAAAACTCAATTTGGTTTTTTAAAATTAGTAATAGTGTGGCATGGACTGTCAGTAAGTGGCGGTGTTGACCACCTGTTGACCGAGATCAAAGAGTAAGTTAAACTGTTCTTCACTCTACATACAGTCGCAACAAGCACGACGAGTAAGATGCGACGGGGGACAATAGGATAAGAAAAAAGAGACGAAATGGAGATGACAAGAGTCCATTGCGTATTGCCATCTTTGTGGTTAACATTATGACGTGCGTTTTGAACTCGAAGTGTTTGTATGACCTGTCAACTTAACTATCTGATATCGTTGAAGAGACTAACGTAACTCAAGGCAAGAGTGTTTTTACTCTCACACAACCATCTCAAAAGAGCAATTGCGCACTAAGGTGGATTCGCGCAGTTTGACTACATGAAGCGTTCAGTATAAGCTGGACGGACTCGGTCACTGTTTCTTCCGAGCAGGTGTATTTCAAAACTATCTAGCACATCCTGTCTTGAAAAAACCTTTTTGGCAACCAAAATAATTCAAAAAACGATTCGATTTGCAATGAGGATTACACGCGGTACTATCATTAATAAATAAATTGGGCACTGTATTATTATATAACCAGTAGCTTTTCTCCTAATTGCAGGTGACTTTAACTGGCTGAGGATAAACCTGTTTATGATGTGTCCCCACAGATGGGAATAACTTCTACTGAGAATTTAAGATGTATCTAAGTTGATAACTTACTGGTTTAAATCAATAAACGCGGGCTAAAAATAATCAGTTTCCTGGTCATTTCTCGAAAAATAAAACTGACAGCAAATGTCTTGTTTTATTTACCAAATAATGGCCCCTGAAAAAGTCTACCAATTACAACTAACACTCTCTGAAAATGATGATAAAAAAAGCCAAAGACAGAAATTACATCAAATTATAGCCCACGTTGGGATGTATATAACCCAATAATTTATTGCGCGGGCAATGAATTTTGTTTACAATGTGATCACAGATGAAAGGCTTTTCTCGCTGAATTTCCCATGACCGGCACAAAATGACTAATCTATGATCAAAGACCGAGCAGAATGCCAATGGTAAAACGGAATAACAGCATCATTTTTGTTTATTATCTATTTATTTATTTATTACAGATTCACTCCACCACATTACAAGCGAATAAGCTAACACTACTATAAAAAAAAGACAAACAAACAAAAAAAAAGTTGTGGAGAAGGACACAACCAAAAGCGCCAATGCGCCATACTAGGGATGCCTCCACTATTTAGAATATAAGATAAATATATACAAATAGAAATGTGTGCCTTGGTAAACGGGTTTCACAGCAACAAAGCAAATGAAAGACTTTCTCGGTACAATAAACGATGTTTAAACGAGCAAGATGAGGCACTCTTTAAAAAGCGGTTTACAGCTGGAGCAGAGAAGAACTACATTTCATTGATTTCCTTACAAGAGGCAAGCGAGAAAATTGTTCCTTAACTTCTCAATCGCGGCATAAACCTTTCATGCGAACATTTTTTCCAAAGCTTTTTTAATATACAGCCTTGAGCGATGTTTATTCCCAAAAGGTCCCTCTCCTTTTTTAGCGGAGCTCAAAGCGCGGCGCGAAGCGCCATAGCTAAGGAAATGTGGTAATCTACCCATGCGAGAAAATTTGGTAATCACGTGACCGTACACCGACCCTCCGTCCCCACACGGGCATACCAATGTAAAATAACTCAATCAACAGGCCGTGGCAACCCAAATGCAACTCAAGGTTGGAAGGAAATCACATGGCCGCCAGGACTTTAAGAGAGAAAAAAACAAAAACAGTGGTGTCTTTTTCGGCGTTATTTAACAATTATTCTTTGAAATCGAGGTGAATAGTGGCAAAATATTTACCGAGACGCGAAAGCGGCGAGGTAAATATTCCCAAAGCCACTATTCACCGAGATTGAAAAGAATAATTGTTTTAGTATATACACACGAAGTGATCTCAACAAAATCAGAGAGGAAACCATTCAAAAGTACGATTTGATTGACAGATCAAATCACGCGTAAGTTAAAAAATAGATCTTTGCAGAAATTTCAAACATGGCAATTCACAAGTTTATCATTTCGCAAACAACAGCGTAATGGCTTAAATGGAACCGCTAAAAGTTTGAACTGTTTCCTTACCTGAGAAGAAAAGTAGAGCTGTGTTGTTTTCTGTTGACTCGCCAAGTTTATAGCCTAAAGGGTTTGTTGTGTCGTTCTTCGCATGAAGTGCTGACAAAAATGGTGGCTCGGTTGTTCGAGGTAAGACGTCGTCTTTCTGTATCATTCTTTTTCCTGTTTTCTTGAAACGTAGAATTTCTGCAAACATTTCCTTTCAAATTTGCTTGTCATAAATAAACTTCGATTTTTGAGCCAAAAGTTTCTTCTTAGAAAACGCTGAGTTCACGCAACGGCTTCTTCTACGCGAATACACGGGAGTTGTAAACAATCCATCGAGCACAAAACTCAGCTACAGTAAATTGAAAAACGCCGTATTGAATCCTTCCAAGTCTTTTCTTGCCTTAAAAAAAGTCAGCCCTAGGATTCTGTCGACTTTTAAAAGATCGTTCTCTAAAAAATGGGAAAAACACTGAGTTCACACATTATCCACTCGCTAGGAGGTGAATATTGTTGAATAGTCCGAGATAGCCAACCAATCAGATTGCTTAAATCACCAAGATCACTGAGTGTGTATATACTAATTTCTGATGTTTGCACAAATATGGCTGGATAACAGAGAAAGAGCTAGAGCGAGTTATTGAAAACAAAGGAGACGAATTTCGTAGGAAGAAAAACGTGGAAATTCAAAGTGGCGGTGAGAAAATGAGAAATGCTAGCGGCCAAAAAGGAGGGGCCAGCAAGGTGAAAATAAGCGGCAGTGAAAAATAAAAGCGAACATGAACACAGGAAACAAAATATTGGGTAAGCACATACGACAATTCCTCCATGAAAATAATGTGTAACTAGGAAGTTTGACGTTTTAGTCGTACAAAACAGCGTTGTAGTCGTGCAAAACAACGGCAAGGGAAAGACAAAAAAGCGTGCTGCACATGCAAATTTGTCTTTTGCTAATTAGAAGAAAAAACGTGCTGCACGTGCAGTTGGTATTTGTGCTAATTAGATCTATTAGTCTTGAGGCCATTTTCATTGTCGTCCCTGTTTAGCATTACACAATTTAATAGGCCACTTCTGAGTTCTGAAAACCCTCACTTTCAAAATGAGGCCAAGTGCACAACCTTTCTTGTGAATATGAGTTTTATTTGCATGAGAATGAAAAATCAGCAGTTAACCTTGATCGTTTTGGTACAGAGGCGTGGGGGAACTCGGAAATGGCCCTATTTTTTTTGTTTATAACTATTATTCACCAGAGCTTCGCTTTTAGCCCTGGCTAAATCTATATATTATATGTGCCGTACATTGTTTTGCCCTGAGCTTCATCACAACGAAAAAAGGCGACAGTTCAATTGAACGCCTAACAGAAATCGAACGGCGCCGAAAATAAGTGTGTGTTTGATTTTTATCAGTTTGTTAGTATAGGAATATCAGTCACTGGTGTATTTGATAGCCTCTTTAAGTGGATAGCTGATAGTTTCAACCGTTTCTAAATGTATGTTTTGTTTCTTGTACTATACCCTGCCTTTGCTTTAAGGGGCGTTTTCCTGCACAGCTGAAAACCGGACAAATAAAGCTGATGAGGGATGGGTCCGAATTTCACCGTCTTTATCCTGGTTCTTTACCTTTACGGTGTTACTGCCAACCGGGCTCACGGAATCCTTTAAACGGGCCCATTAGCTAGCACAAAATGCCGCAAGAATCCGCGGTAACAATACTGAAGTCCCCAAATGACTAGCCTGCGAAAACATCCGTTTTTCCTCGCTCTTCGTCGCTGGTCCCCAGCGACGAAGAGCGGGGAGAAACGTATGTTTTCGCAGGCTACCAGATGACAGCCGCGAAATTCTCTTTCTACAGAAACTATCCTTGCACTATAAAGTAGTAGCAAGAGACTATAAAGGGGACAGAGAGGCCATCCCCCATATACACCCTATTCCATAGGTAATTCGTCTCGAGTTATTTTTAGAATCGGGATAAAGTTACCTCGCGCGAGGCGTGGAGGTTTCGTGGAGGTTTCGCATGACCAAACGCCGTGCAAAACATGTCGGGCGAGAGGCAATGAAAGCGTAAAAAGATCGAGAGCATTCCTGAATATTGAAGCGAAATGAGTCGGCGCTCACCTGGGAAAAAGGAGTCGCTGGACTCTTTGACAACCGGTGAAATCAGTTTAACTCGAAGTTGTCGTAACCTCAGTGCTTTAATAAAATGAGAAATTTCGCCGGTCTATTGAAACCGGTCGTTTGTAAAATTTAGGAAGTTTAAGATCCAACGACGCGGACGACAACTAGAACATCAAAAAAACAATAGGTTTAATTAGCAACAAAACAACTTCGCACGTGCAACACACTTTTTTGTTCATTTCTTTCCCGTTTTTGCACGACTACGACGTGAAAATGCCTAATTTCGCGTTTTATGGAGGACGTAAATAAGCAACGACGAAATTTTATTTCTCTTTCTGAGCTTGAATATGGTCCCTTGAAATTCAGCTTTAGGAGGGTTCGCCTACAGTTGACAAAGTAGGTGGGTAGGAATAATCGCTATAAAGACTGAAAAAAATAAACATCAAACCAGAAATTGCTCTCTTCAAACTGTAAATTATAAATGATCCTGAGAGAATATTCAGTGTGTTAAGGATTTCCCTGCTCTACTGTTAGCTCTATACAAGAGAGGAAGGGCGATTCTTTTTTAATTTCGGTTTCGCTGACACAGCTTTCGCAGAAATCTCGCTGTAGTCGTTTTCGTCGACAAAAGGAATAGCAAATTCGCTCTCCGCGTCTTCCCCCATTTTGTTCTGCGTCATTTCGTGAAGGACGTGTGGCTCTCAGCGTGGGTCATCCACGCGGAACACATTCGCGCTATGTGATTGGCTGTTGTTTAATCCCCCCTCGAGATCTGTGGTGTTAAAAATAACTCGAGACGAATTACCTATGGAATAGGGTGTATATGGGGGATGGCCTCTCTGTCCCCTTTATAGTCTCTTGGTAGTAGCTAAAGTAGGACCTCAGTCGTACTTACTATTCTTTTGGCTAAATGATCAGCTGACATGACTTTTATAAATTATTAGCTTTCACATAACAGTCCTAATGTAGTCTCTGCATTGATGGAAGGTCTTTATGCCTCACATTTTGCATTCAATCACTGAAAGACTATTAGTGTGGAATGGACTGATAGATAAATACAGTAATGACCGACAGATACAGTTCACTTTATACAGTCTGGGTGCAAAGAACGACGAGTAAAAAGGAATGGACAGCAATAGAACAAGGAAAAGAGAGGATGAGTGTCCATCGCGTGTTGTTATATTTGCGACTACACCAATATTTAAGACATGAAAACGTTTGAAAGTATAAGATTTCCGTCAATCAAACGATACCGAATCAGTGGTGCGGGTACCTTATATGGCGACGAGGCTTTCAAAACAGGGCTTCACATTCTCGACGAATATGTTGGGTAACCTGTCAGCGAAGAAAAAACAAAATCACATGCAACACTGAATAAAGATGTGAATATTTAGCCTGAGTATCAGGCCTTGCTAAGGGGCTAGAGGAGAGGAGATTTTAGATTTTGGATTGGGGAGTTCTCTCCCTTTTTCGCTTCTATTTTTCTCCTTTTCCCCCAGAAACGCCTGATACTCAGGCTATGAATACTTAACTACCTTCATTGGAGTGAAACATGGAGTGACACAAAACGAACACTGTCGAAGTGATTCATTCTGATATGGTTTACATATCAACAGGGGCTGATAAAAGCTCCTTAATACTTCAATTTGCAGTCCTATTTTGAATTCAACCAAGTGATAATTTATTTAAATTACTTCCAGTGACGATGATAGTAGCAGAGTAAACTGTCTTATGAGGTGTTAGTATGTCCTATCGAATCTCAGTTTCGCTCGCGGCCAACCGGCATCATAAAAAAGACTATGCAGTAAGTAATTTTAAAATCTGGTTTGCCAGCAAGCTTCTGGTTAATCGGTAGTGGTCTCTATCGAATTTCGATGCCGAGCTTACGAGCGGTGCTTCTCTGACAAGGGAGGAAAACAATACGGCGAGGTCTAAAGAAGTTTTGTTGTCAACAAGAAAATGATTCTTATTTGATTTGGTTTAAGGATATAAAGCAACAAAAATTTTTTAACACAGCAGTGAGAAAACTAATCTATAGTTTTTTGTACTTTCAGGATTTTCAGTGACTGACTAGCTCAGTTTAATAGTTCCAGTTCAAGCCGGACAATTCACCACATATGGGAACATCTTCATGAGTTGTTGCTTCTGTCGTAAAAAAAAGCTGTATCTGGATAACATACTTGCTTTAATTAATAAACGGGGGCTTAAAAAATTGACCAGTTTCACAGTCTTTTCTTACACACACAAAAAACATAATTACCCTTATAAGAGATAAGGCCTGTGCTATGAAGCCACACCTGGTGACTGTTCGGCGAGCTTGCACGAAGAGCTTTAGTGATCGCATACAACTGCAAGAAGTCACAGGCCGCAAAAGCTCACCAATGCCGGAAAACTAACACTCGGACTGAAATGATGTTAAAAAACAAAAAGCCACAAACCATTTACAGGTATTTAGTGTTTTTGTATGTTCTCCTAAGTAACAAGAAAATAACAGTAGACGTTTTTAGGACTGGGTGTTAGGTTCCAAACAATATTGAGACAAAAATCAGTCTGCAGCATATTTTTTTTCTAACATCACGCATAGCCCCCCCCCCCCACCCCTTTAAAAGTCAAATGGTCGGCCCCTAATAAGGAATGCGCCAGTCTGAGATGGCGTTGCATTCCAAGAAGATAAACAGTTCAGTTGGACACCTCACGTACTGACTGAACACCAACAAAGATAACTTTGTGTTTGATTCAGTGTACTGTAGCATGCAGTTGAGGGTCATTACTCTTGAAAGGAAAGAGTCACCTTCTTATAAATAGACTATTTCGGAATAATCAAGTACTGGCATATTTGCATTCCAAATTACTGTGAACTGAATGCACCCTTAAGGCATGATCATTACAAACACCCCCCTCTTGTCTCAATTTACGCCTGTCACGTCCACGTATTCAATAATAAATTTGTATTAATAAACGCCTTAAGATTTTTGCCAGTCTGTAGTTCTTCAGAACTGAGATAAGGAACCCCTGGTTCGATTGGAATCCTCACGCAAATTCATCGCCAACGTAAGTAAGTCTGTGTTTGATTTGTAGCAGTCAGTCAAATTTTGTGACCATTCCCTACTTTTTCATCAGTCGCCGAAAAAACTGGCTGTTGTTGAAAGGTTATTTTGGCAGCTGGGGACACGTTTCAGTGGCCGTAACCGTTGTAGAGAGGTTTAAGAAAGAGTTAATGTATTTACTGGCCGCCGAGACAAAAAAAACTGGCTGTTGTAGAGAGGTGGCTGTTAGGGGAGGTTCGACGACTGCAATTGATGTCGACTTTTATGGTGAATCTCAATTTAAATTTGAACTATATGCCATGTCTTTTATTTGCTTATTAGGAACTGTTTTCCTGCACAATTTTAGAGCTGAACTGATGATGGGTCCGAAATTCTCTGTCTTTATTTTTGTTCTTTGCCTTTATGGTGTTATGGTCTCCCAGGCTCGGCTGGGGGCGGCACCTCCTACTGGTTTGCACGACATAAAAAAGTCGCCAAAGTACCGACGATCCATTGAGAACATAGCACCGCCGGGAGCTAGTGGCAGGAAGTTTCGTGAGAACGATGTCAATATTGCTGACTGAGAAGTGAGGTAAGTATAGCCTCATGTTGCGATAACACTGGCTTCATATATTACAGTCACAAAAATCTTTTCCTACATGAGGCATCCCGCCCTCAACAAACCCAGCTCAACTGTATTTACTTAAATTCAGCAACTATTGTTTTGGCTAAATAAAGAATTGAACTGAGTTTTGAATTCATCAATGATTATGCCCGACACACCTGTGGACCCGAAGTGTGCGTGTATCGATCTATATCAAGGAGCAAGTTTAACCTGTTCTTCGCTCTAACCTTCAATAAGCGACGAGGAAGAATTGACAGGCGACGAAAGGAAAGCAGACAGGAGTCCATCGCGTAATACCTTTTTGTTTAACATAAGCCTGTTCTGAAATGCTAGTATGCTCTGTCAAATCTCTACCAACTCCGTGACCAACTCACATTGAACAAGAGACTTAACAATAAGTGTTTTTTTATCTATTTAAACCACCTTATAAGAGCAATATTTCTGATCAATCACGCAGTGAATGAATCAAATTGTCTTCAGCGCTCACACGCATGTAAGTGGGTTCACCTTTGCCGCTTTGAGTTTAAGCACGACACACCCAGCTGGGGTTGCTTCTCTGATATGTATTTTAAAACTTGCAAGGTATCCTCTGAGGAAACTTTGTTGGTTACCAATAAAGCGACAAGATGTGCTTGGAGCCGAACTGCAAGATAATCACTTGTACCTTATATATATTTAGCATGCAATTAAATTAGTTTTAGTGAATACATGAACAATGTGATCAGTAGCTGTTCTATGTATTTGCAGGGCTTCAAGTGGCTGAAGGCACACCAGAAAGGCTGTCAAGATATCTTGACACGTATAGGAATATCTTCATAAGTAATTGTTATTACTGTCGTAAAAACATGCAATAGGTGTATCTGGATAACTTACAAGTTTAAATCAAGAATTTAAAATAACCAGTTTCAAGATCATTCCATGTCATTCAGTCTGTAGAAATTTCCATGTTGATGTTGTTAGGATGTAAGAGATTCTTGTTGTGGCATATATCAATAAACAGGGATCAATCCCTTTCAGGAATTTGCTTTGTGAGCATTCAGATTTGAAGTCACGCAGGTTACCATAATACTCCTTTAAACAACCAAGCCCAGAAGCGGAGTTCATTTATTTTATCTGCTGAGTGATTTTATAGTCAAGGAATAATAATCTGGTAAACTATGAACCAAAAAAAGCAAAAATGCTTCATGTCTGGGTTCAAAACATGCCCAGATAAGTACAAGTATAATGTATATTTTTTACAATCAATTCTTTAAGACTTTTTGAAGAAACTTGTCAGCGAGGATTGTTTCACTTCTTTGCTTTTCATGTCAGTGTGCGTCTTCTTAGCACCAGTTTTCTTGACCGGTGATGGCCGTTTCTCGCCAGACACGGGTGGTTTGATAATTATTTGGGGTTCATCATCACTCGCATCTGTGGACTGACTTTCCCAAACTTTCTCAGTTACTGTTAGAAGAAAAAGATCCAACAACGGCGACGGCCACGCGAACGTCTCTGAAGAGAAATAGGTTTAGATCGGCAAAACAACAACTTTGCACCTGCATCACGCTTTTTAGTACAATACGATGTGAAAGTGTCTAATTTCACTAAGAATTCAGTTCCAGAAGAATTCGCCTATACTTCACAAAGTAAGTTAGTTGGAATAATCACGATGAAGATTGAAAAATCGAGAATTCACCACTTTCACATAGACCATAATGCATCTTGTTTACTCCCCAAAATTTTGCATATCCATTGTTTTCAATTTCTCCTGGGTATTACAGTCGTCCCAAGAGAAATCCAATACGATAGTTATGCAAAATTGTGGGGGGTGGGGGGGGGGGGGGTTAACAAGGTGCATTATGGTCTATGTGCAAATGGTGAATTCACTTTTACGTGATGTTTCGCCGACGTCACTGTCCTCGGAAAAATATTAGTCAACAGTCTACCAAAACAGTCGTCTAGTCAAGTCGACACAGGACCCCTACCCACGTAACCTTCACCGTTCATGAGGGTTTTGGATTTCATCACTTTTTTTGCTTCCGTGCGGGCCTACTCGCTTCTTTAACTGCGGTTTGCTGTTCCTGCCGCTATTAAGGCAATATTATTTTATTAATTATTAACTTTCACATGCAGGTTCAAGATTCATTACGATCCCAATTATTTTTCACGCCAGTCTCTGCATAATAGAAGGTCTTTATACCCGAAATTTTGCATTTAATCACTGAAACTATTAGGGTGGAATGGACTGATAGACTGGCTGCAACGAGTAAGAAGGAATGGACAGCAATAGAACAAGGAAAAGAGAGGATGGGAGTCCATCATGTTGTTATATTTGTCATTACATCAATATGTAAAACGTTTGAAGGTTAGAGATTTCCGTCAATCAAACGATACCGAATCAGCGCTGCCGGTACCTTTTATGGGGACGAGGCTTTCAAAACAGGGCTTCACATTCTCGACGAATATGTTGGGTAACCTGTCAGCGAAGAAAAACAAAATCACATGCAACACTGAATAAAGATGTGAATCTTTAACTACCTTCATTGGAGTGACACAAAGCAAACACTGTCGAAGTGATTTATTCTGATATGGTTTACATGTCAACAGGGGCTGATAAAAGCGTAGTGGCATAGTAATCTGTCTTGTAAGGTGTTAGTACATGTATGTCCTATCGAATCTTTTCGCTCGCGGCCAACCGGCATCATGAAAAAGACTATGTAGTGAGTGATTTTAAAATCTGGGTTCAGCTGCCAGCAAGCTTCTGGTTAATCTTGTGCAGTGGTTTCTATCGAATTTTAATGCCGCGCTTACGAGTGGTGCTTCTCTGACAGTGAAGGAAAGCAATACAAGGTCCAAAGAAGTTTTGTTGTCAACAGGAAAATGATTCTTATTTGATTTGGTTAAGGATATAAAGCAACAATAAATTTCTTTTTTTTTAACACAACAGTGAGAAAACTAATCTATAGTTTTTTTGTACTTTCAGGATTTTCAGTGACTGACTACTAAGCTCAGTTTAATAGTTCCAGTTCAAGCCGGACAACTCACCACAGATGGGAATATCTTCATGAGTTATTACTGCTGTCTTAAAAAAAAGGCTGTATCTGGAAAACTTACTTGCTTTTATCAATAAATGAGGGTTTAAATTGATCAGTTTCACGGTCTTTTCTTACACACACAAAAAATAAAATTACCCTTATAAGAGATAAGGCGTGTGCTATTACGCCACACCTGGTCACTGTTTGCTTGCACGAAGAGCTTTTTTGATCGCATATAACTGCAAGAAGTCACAGGCCTCAAAAGTTTACCAATGTCGGACACCTAACACTCGGAAAATGATGTTAAAAAAACAAAAAGCCACAAACCATTTATAGGTGTTTAGTGTTTTTGTATGCTCTCCTACGTTACAAGAAAATAACATTAGACGTTTTTAGAACTGTGTGTTACGTTCCAAACAATACTCAGAGAAAAATCAGTCTGCAGGTGATTTTTTTCTAAAATCACGCATATACCCCCTCCCCCCCCCCCTCCTCCCCTCAAAAGTCAAATGGTCTCGGCTCCTAATTAGGAAGCGGCTTTGCATAAACAGTTCAGTTGGACACCGTACTAATTGAACACCAACAAAGATAACTTTGTGTTTGATTCAGTGTACTGTAGCATGCAGTTGAGGGTCATTACTCTTGAAAGGGAAGAGTCACCTTATGAATAGACTATTTCGCAATAATCAAGTACCGGCATATTTGCATTCCAAATTACTGTCAACTGAATGCACCCTTAAGGCATAATCATTATAAACACCCGACTCTTATCTCAATTTACGCCTGTCACGTCCACGAACTCAATAATAAATTTGTATAAGGCCTTAAGATTTTTGCCAGTCTGCGGTTCTGCAGAACTGAGATAAGGAACTCCTGGTTCGATTGGAATCCTCCAGCACGGAATCGAAATTGACCGGCAACATAAGTAAGTCTGTGTTTGATTTGTAGCAGTCAGTCAAATTTCGTGAACATTCCTTACTTTTTCATCAGTCGATGAAAAAACTGGGCGTTGTTGAGAGGTTATTTTGGCAGTTGGGGACACGTTTCAGTGGCCGTTGCCGTTGTAGAGAGGTTTAAGAAAGAGTTAATGTATTTACTGGCCGCCGAGACAAGAAAAGTGGCCGTTGTAGAGAGGTGGTCGTTAGTGGAAGTACGATGTCTGTCATTGATGTTGACTTTTATGGTGAATCTCAATTTAAATTTTAACTATATGCCATGTCTTTTATTTGCTTATTAGGTACTGTTTTCCCGCACAATTTTAGAGCTGAACTGATCATGGGGCCGAAATTCTCTGTCTTTATTTTTGTTCTTTGCCTTTATGCTCTTATGGTATCCCAAGCTCAAATACCGCCCCCGGGTAGTGGTTTGCATGACATAAAAAAGTCGCAAAAGTACCGACGATCCGTTGAGAATCTACAGTTCCTAACACCAAATAAAGCTCATGGAAGGAAGTTTCGTGAGAACGATGTCAAGATTGAGAAGTGAGGTAAGTACAGCCTTATGCTGCGATAACACTGGCTTCATAAATTACAGTCACAAAAATCTTTTCCTACATGAGGCATCCCGCCCTCAACAAACCCAGCTCAACTGTATTTACTTTAATTCAGCAACTATTGTTTTGGCTAAATAAAGAATTGAACTGAGTTTTGAATTCATCAATGATTATGCCCGACACACCTGTGGACCCGAAGTGTGCGTGTATCGATCTATATCAAGGAGCAAGTTTAACCTGTTCTTCGCTCTAACCTTCAATAAGCGACGAGGAAGAATTGACATGCGACGAAAGGAAAGCAGATAGGAGTCCATCGCGTAATACCTTTTTGTTTAACATAAGCCTGTTCTGAAATGCTAGTATGCTCTGTCAAATCTCTACCAACTCCGTGACCAACTCACATTGAACAAGAGACTTAACAATAAGTGTTTTTTTTTTTAAATCTAACCACCTTATAAGAGCAATATTTTTGATCAATCACGCAGTGAATGAATCAAATTGTCTTCAGCGCTCACACGCACGTAAGTGGGTTCACCTTTGCCGCTTTGAGTTTAAGCACGACACACCCAGCTGGGGTTGCTTCTCTGATATGTATTTTAAAACTTGCAAGGTATCCTCTGAGGAAACTTTGTTAGTTACTAAGAAAGCGACAAGATGTGCTTGGAGCCGAACTGCAAGATAATCACTTGTACCTTATATATATTTAGCATGCAATTAAATTAGTTTTAGTGAATACATGAATGATGTGATCAGTAGCTGTTCTATGTATTTGCAGGGCTTCAAGTGGCTGAAGGCACACCAGAAATGCTGTCAAGATATATTAACACTGACAGGAATATCTACATAACTAGATGTAGCTTAGATGTTATTACTGTCGTAAAAACGTGTATCTGGAATCAATAAAGGCGGGTTTAAAATAACTAGTTTCAAGATCATTCCAAGTCATTCAGTCCGTAGAAATTTCCATGTTGATGTTGTTAGGATGTAAGTGATTCTTGTTGTGGCATATATCAATAAACAGGGATCAATCCCTTTCAGGAATTTGCTTTGTGAGCATTCAGATTTGAAGTCACACGGGTGACCATAATACTCCTTTAAACAACCAAGCCCAGAAGAGTACATTTATATTATCTGCTGAAGTAATTTTATAGTCAAGGAATAATAATCTGATAAACTATGAACCAAAATGCTTCATGTTTGGGTTTAAAAAATGCCCACATAAGTACAAGTATAATGTATATTTTTTACAATCAATTCATGAAGACTTTTTGAAGAAACTTGTTAGCGAGGATTGTTTCACTCCTTTGCCTTTCATGTCACTGCGCGTCTTCCTGGTGCCGGGTTTCTTGATCGGTGATGGCCGTTTCTCGTAAGACACGGGTGGTTTGATAATCATTTGGGGTTCATCATCACTCGTATCTGTGGACTCACTTTCCCAAACTTTCTCAGTTACTTTAAGAAAAAAAAAACAATGACCTCAAGATCCAACAACGGCGAAAGCCACGCGAACGTCAAAAGAGAAATAGGTTTAGATTGGCAAAACAACAACTTTGCACGTGCATCACGCTTTTTACTAACGGAGTTCATTTAAATTATCTGCTGAGTAATTTTATAGTCAAGGAATAATAATCTGGTAAACTATGAACCAAAAAAAGCAAAAATGCTTCACGTTTGGGTTCAAAAAATGCCCACATAAGTACAAGTATAATGTATATTTTTTACAATGAATTCATTAAGACTTTTTGAAGAAACTTGTCAGCGAGGACTGTTTCACTCCTTTGCCTTTTATGTCACTGTGCGTCTTCTTAGCGCCGGTTTTCTTGACCGGTGACGGCCGTTTCTCGTGAGACACGGGTGGTTTGATAATTATTTGGGGTTCATCATCACTCGCATCTGTTGACTCACTTTCCCAAACTTTCTCAGTTACTGTAAGAAAAAAAAAATAGGGAACTTAAGATCCAACAACGGCGAAAGCCACGCGAACGTCAAAAGAGAAATAGGTTTAGATTGGCAAAAAAAACAACTTGGCACGTGCATCACGCTTTTTTGTACATTACGACTTGAAAGTGCCTAATTTCACAAAGAATTCAACTCAAGAAGAATTCGCCTATACCTGAAACAGTAAGTTAGTTGGAATAATCGCGAGGAAGATTGAAAGATTGCGAATTCACTTTTGACTGCAGTTGTTCTTTTCGTAAACGGTCGCTGCCATTTTTAAGACACTTGGAAAATTTTTGACCTGTTATTTAGGGCCTGTTTACATGGAAGTGGGGGACCCCAGGTAGGTGAGGTAATCCGCTCAGGAAATCTTACCCCGCCACCCCGGGTTGCACATTTTCAAGATTATTGAATGGTCGCTAAGCACGTAAACAAGAAAAATGCTGGCAAACCTCGTGTTTTGGCAAATGCTCTTCTACACTCACGTGCTGCTCTTGCTGCAGCCTTCAGTGCTGTGGCTTTCTATTGCAACCTTTATTAATGACGCAAAGCCACCGCCAAAATGAATTTTGCTCGAATTTGATGTATTCATTTTCCGAATCCGACCCGGCTAGGCGGGTTACCCCACCGCGAAACGTTTACATGGTAAAATTTGACCCCGGCTGAGAAGGTTACCCGGTCTGGCAGACCAGGCTACCCGCCTAGGCGGGTCACCCCACCTATCATGTAAACGTGATCCAAGTGAAATGAGAGATTATATGGACAGGCGGGTTGGGGTCCCCCACCTCGATGTAAACAGGCCCTTAGGGGATTTCTATTAAAAGGGAAGAAAATCAAAACCCAGGGTCTAATCCGGACCTTTCGTATCCTAATCTCTCTCCCTTACCACAAAAATATTCGTCCACAGTCTATTAAAAGAGTCGTCTAATCAAGTCGGCACAGGATACCTACCCATGTAACCTTCATCGTTCATGAAGGTTTTGGATTTCATCACTTTTTTTCGCTTCCGTGAGGGCCTACTCGCGTCTTTCTCTACGGTTTGTTGTTGCTGCTGTTGAGGTAATGGGCTTTCACTTTTAGTAGATTCTTGGACTGGAGAAACCTCTTTATTTGCTTCCGCATTTGTCACTTTCTCCTCTTTTTCTAGATAAACAAATTCACAACAAACTAAACACTGGATTTTTTATTTTTACTGAACTGTGTATTCATTGTAAGTAAAAATAAAAACATCATTGAGCTAGCCTCAGGCCAGCATTGGCCAAGTACTGGGCCAATGAAATAACCGACTTACCATCTTCACTGCTACCTTCTTTGGGAAGTTCTTTCATTCGCTTTCTTCTTTTTCTTGGCTTCTCTTCTGTTTCTTCATCTAAAGTGGAAGCAAAATGTGTCTTTACGGATACTTTTTGTTTCAGTTTTCTGTGCTAATCTCAGGACACTTAGCCACTGTGCCACTTACTTACAAACACTACATTCTAACCTGCTTTTAGCAAGTTCAAGTTCAAGTTTATTAAAACCACTTTGGATATGTTGTGGTTCAATTTTATCCTTGGTTCAAATTTTCTTTTCTTTTGTTTTTGGGTATGGTAATGTATGATAATAACATGATAATGAGTTTGAAACAAAAGAAAAGAAAATTTGAACCAAGGATAAAATTGAACCACAACAGATACATGCCGTAATTAATTATAATTATTATTAATAATTATAATCCTTGCCCACAAAGCAGCCTGAGAAAACAGCCAAAATTTCGCCACACCACCACTAGTTTCCCTGCAAAATGTCAAATTTTCAACCACTCAGCAACACAGCAACCAATCAGATCTGAGTAGTGACGTGTCATCAGTATGGAATTTGTTTCCTCGTTTCTCAGACATCATTTCGCAGGAAAACCTGTGGTGATGTCGCGAAATGTCAGCTGTTTTCTCAGCATAACCTGCTTTTTATGGACATCTCTCCTAAGAAGAGACTTGTTTAAGTCTTAGCAGGTATCTGCTTATGGGAGGACTGAATTTAATAAATTATCTATAATTATTATCAATATTAATCAAATAACTATTTCATTACCTGACTCAGCTATAACAGCTTTCTTTTTTCTTGCTTTATTGCTATGAAAAGAAACAGCAAATTTAATCACTTACTGTAACAAGAAAAGAATACATAGAGAACAGGTGCTAGAAATTTGTTTAGTAAAACTCTCTTCATGAAACTAACATCCCATAAAAAAATAATAATAAATAACAACATAGAGGTAGCAACATCCACTTAGTGGTTCTTTGTCCAGCTGATTCCTGGTCGAATTGGAATTTGGAAATGTTAATTTTGAGAAGAGGGGAAAACGGAGTACCTAGAGAAAAACCTCTATGAACGAAGGAAAGAACCAACAACAAACTTAACCTACAGGAAGCGTCCATGCCAGGATTTGAACCTGGTCCACACTGGTGAGAGGTGAGTACTCTCACCACTGTTCATAGCTCTGGGATGTACTCAGGTTTTGTTTCTTTGTAAATAAAAAGACCAAAATCTATGCTGGCACTTTACTCTTCTCAAGACTGCAATAAACAGTCATATAAATCACAAATTACAAGCTACATATCTGTTCAGAGATTTACCTTTTCAAAGGACCAGTCTTTTCTTCCTCCTGCTCATTCTTCTGAACCTGTTTGATAAAAAAATGGCACAAATGCAGTTACAACATTTTGAGATGCAACTGAACAAAACAAACGGTGGAATACATACATGTAGGCAAGGGTAATAAAATCAACTTCCTTCATTACCTTTTTCTTGGCTTCCTTTGAATCTCCGTTTTCTGAAACTGTAGGCATAAACATGAGTAGTCAGAAGCATAATACATTTCAGCAGACCAGGGAAGGAGGGAGAAAAAGGCAGCAGGAGGTACATGATGTTTTACAGACATTTCTGTTATCCTCAAAAGCCAGGGTGACTTGACCCTTCTCTTCCCACCCCACCCCTGTACAAAGGACATTTCCAGGGAATGAGGGTAGAAGCTTGCAGGAGGTACAAGTACATGTCACTTTACAGACATTTTGGAAATCCTCAACAGTGACTAGACCCTTATCTTCCCATCCTCTTGTTGCCTGCAAATATTGAATAGCAACATTATGTTGTCACTAACCTTTAGTGTTAGCCTTGACAGCTTTAGAAATTTTTGGTGGTAATGGTTCCTGTAAAACAAAAAGCAGCAAATGCTCAAGGTGAAATTCAACAGGTACACTGAAATGAAAATAAGTTCATCATGTCCCTACCTCCTCATCATCAGACGACATTTCCCTGCAAATGAAAGAAAAAAGAAATTTAAAAATTTCACACAAAAACATGAATGTGAATTTCACGTATAAAGATTCTTGCTCACGGAAGCCTGACAAAGATAAATCAATACCCTCCTCCCCTAGATGTTTTTCCTCTCCAAAAAATTCATAAAACTGATAAAAATGTTGCATTTATATATATATAGGAAGCCTGTGTTACGATATTTCCGTAGTAAAGTGCTCCATACGTTAAAGTAGAGCGTGATATATAAATATAGGAAATAGGAAAAAAAACTACACTTTCATCCCGAAAAGCCTGTTTTGTGATCGCTCACTCTTCAGGGGATTTAAATCATTAAATCATTATCATTAAATCCCCTGAAGAGTGAGCGGTCATGAAACAGGCTTGTCGGGATGAAAGTGTAGTTTTTTTTCCTATTTCCTATATTTATATATATATATATATATATATATAAAACAAAAACAGCTGCAAACACACCTTACAAAAGCGAGATAAACTTTCATACCTTTTCTTATGATTTTTACTTTGATCATTTAGACTCTGTTTCTCAGAGTCAGTTTTATTTTTCTTTGGGGCTTCAGAAGCATTACTTTTTCCAGTAGGAGCTGGTTTCTCTGAAGTCTTTTTAACTGAAAAGTTAAAGATGTATGCCAAGTTAACACAAACATTTAGTTTTTATCAGTAACAAAGATGTTTATCCAGAAATTACAAAACACCAAAAAATGACATACCTGTTGAACTTTGTCCAAAAAATGACTTCACACTCCCTGTTTTGTTGCTGTCCGACTTGGTTTGAGCAGCTTGTGGCTGAATTTAATTAAAGTACAGCAATAGCTAACATGTATAGTTAACAACAAAAGAATCCATTTACAATGAACAGCCTAAAATATTCCGGAACTTGACTCTACAAAAATACTAAGACCTACAATATATTATCTTGTTAAACTTTCAAAAAACCACTTATGTTTTTTTTAAATTTCGCCATCTTTAACAAAAGTCAAAAATTCTAAGCCACTTTCCACACCTTTTCTTTTGTACCTCCTTGAACATCCTCCTCTTTCTTTATGTTACTTTTCTCAGTTTTTGCAGTTGTTGGCTTTGCCGCAAACATCTCTAGAGCTGAGATCTGTCCTTTCCTTGACTTGGAACTTGATGCCTTGACATTATTAAAAAATGGAGGACATTTACC